>JAZDUH010000383.1:8985000-9145000 GCA_036419115.1 Scarus forsteni | reverse complement strand
ATCATGCTAATGTCTACATGAATGACTATAATGATTATGAACTGGAGTAGGGCTAAGTATATGGTCAAAAAATTGTTGTATGTGTAATTGTAGTTATTAAAGCTCTGCAACTCCACAGCAGCAGGTAGTCTGCACCAAGGATCACAGGCCACCTTTAAGACAAGAGCCACAGTTGAGTACAGGAGCAAACAGAAAGCCTTTGCACCCTATGGTGAACAAAAGAAACTGAAAAAATGCTTTGGAACAATGGGAAACATCAGTAGCCTCTCGAATTGGTTCTGTGATGCTGCAACACTTCCCAAACTGTCTTCTGTTTTACTGCAACCGTCTGTTATGGCAAAAAGCCACATGGGGTCTGCTGGATCCATCATCTTGGTTTCCCCCTTTGTTGTTGTGAAGATGGCGTGGTAGTTTTGCAAAGCCTTGCGATATTAGTCCTTACAACCTTAAATAGGCACAATTAAAATGTAATGAAAAAAGATGCCATATGCCACTCTAAACCATATGGAGTCAAGACAAGTTGTGTCGATACAACAAAAGGGAATGCATGATGTGATAAATAATGTTTGGCCATTTTCAGAGTGCTAGATTATCCATGTGCTTGGTTAAAATCTGTAACACGTAGTAAAGTAAAAGACAATTTTCCAATTTTGCTTTGCAGGCACAGTGATTTACCCACAACAGCCAGTAAAAATGAGCTGACCGCAAAATGTCACTAACTGGATGTTTGGCACTTTTACAACTCACTAACAAGGCAGTGAATGCAACCATGCCATCTTCTCAGCTAGAATTTTGCCCATATTCATTCCTTGAGCCTTGTTTTCCTGTTTCACATGCCAGGACAGACAGCTGGCCATGCCGACAATCCTCCATATTTGTTTTTCTTCTTGATCCATGTTTGACCTTGAGAGTTTTTCTAAATTCTCTGGAATAATTGAGACTGTTACGAGAAAAGGCAGTTTGTGTTGTCTTACAGTAGAGCCGTGCTGTCTGGTGTTTACATCTAGAGGATTATAATGTCAAAATCAGTTGAGTCTGTATTTGTGTCTTGCGTTTAAATAATCAGTTAAGGTTTAAAATCTTCTAGTGTGTTGCCAGCCTCAGGAGCCCGAAAGCCTCACTTACAGCACAATCTCAATGCAATCTCACAAGAGAAAAGCAGTAATACACACAGTGAATTATCTTACAAGAAAACTCCAAACAGGCTCTTTTTTATCTGATGAACCCAAAGTGAACTGAAAATAGTAAATAAAAAAGTAGAGCTTCAGAGTGTCTACCTCGGCTGCATTAGCAGCCACATTCTGGCATCATCCCGGCGATAGAGAGTGCTTCTCAGAGTCGCTTGAGAGACAATATTCTACAAAGACAAGACTGAGATTGTCCAGTCCAGAGCGTTGGGCAGGAGCTTGTCACCTTGTGGAAGGTGCAGAGAGCAGAATTGGTCTAGTAAAAATGAGAAGTGACAGGATATTGATTTGCTTATCGCTGCTGTGCAGACACACAGATGTGAAGGGCAAGAGAAGAGGGGGAGGGGTGGATGGGGTGGCAGTGGTTATCTGGCTTTCACGTCTGATAGGGAAACTGAAAAAAAAGAAAAAAAGAGAGATTTATCAGCTGATTGCTTCGCCTCAATTTTGGTTCCACTTTCTTCATGTGCTTAACTGTAAAACGGCAAATACTTTCTGAAAGTAAATAAAAAGTGTGTCAGTTATTTGGCTCCTAAACTGGCAGAGCTGCACTTAAATGCTTATTGACGTGCCTCATCGGTATTCCCTACACCACCTTTGCAAAACATAGATAGACTTGTTAATTAAATTACATACTACAATCTCAGTGCAACGCCTATTTCATTGTGTTTAAAGTAAGTCAGACAACTAGATTGATGTTTTATGCATAGAGCGAGGTATAGCCTGGCATTTCATCTTTGTTCACTGCAGTGGGCACTGTGATCCGTCCTCTGTTATTTTGCATGTCACTTTCATACGTCATGCTGCTGGTTATTCCCATCGTATCTGACCAAACCAACCAAAACTTAACATGAGATGATGAGCAGAGACCAAAAACTATAAAAAGGTGGGATGTGACCAGCTACCTCCACTCTACTTCATCGTTCTCTGTTGTTACAAATTGAGGACTCTAGACCCCAACCACCAGACCACTGACCTGTACCTGGCTGTTGATTTGGTGGTGGAACAAAGAGAGGCAGAAATAAGTTGCATCATCACCTCTTTTTTTTTAGTTAAAACTTTTGTTTTGAAAGAATGATCATCTCCTTGCATATCCGCCCATGTAGCACAGACTTAACATCGAGGTTCTCTGTCTTTGTCAGTGCTAAGATTGCAAAGGGGGAGACATTTTCTCGTGAATTTCCAGAAACTTTGAAAAACTTTCCATAGGAAGTTCAGATAGGGGACGTTGGTTATAAGCCAAATTTCCAGCTTTTCATGGGAATTATGGGAATTAATTAGAACTGGGGGTCATTTGAACAAACTGGATCACATGTCTTTGTAGTAGTGAGTGATTTCAATAGTCTTGTGCTCTTGGTTCCCAAATGCTGCCTCAACAGTCCAGGGCTCTACAGCCATCTGTCCATGTGATGGAGGAATGCACAATGCATGTAGGGGGCTTGGCCTCAATACCCCTACAGTAAGCAGTGTGCTATGTGCATGCAATTGAGGAATAGCATATATATTCCTCAGTAAACTTGCATGAATTCTGGTTGTTTGAGTCAAGAGTATGCTAAGATATATTTGCCCAACTATACTGGGAATCCCTGTAAAGGGCTACCCCTTAGTTTTATCAATTCCAGGCTTATTTCTATACATTATTAACTGTTGATATCCATACATTTTTATTTAATTCCTATTGAAAGTTGTATTTCTGAGATTCACAGAATTGTGCATCCAAAAACCAAAAAAAGACCACTATTAAATGCAGTACATCAATTAAGTTAAAGCAAAATATCTTTTCTAAGTAAATATTCACTTCATCATCCTATCATGAATTTGAGTCACCTTGGGTACACACATAAGGACTTTCTAGATTTGAAGAGATTTTTTTTTTTTATCTGTTAGCGACCCAAACATGAAGATGAAAAGTCAGGCATTGAACAGTTCAGGCATTGAATAGTTTTGGTCAGACTGTGTGTGGGGTGCTCTGATAACCTCAACACAGCACACAACACATAACAATTCTGTCCCACCAGTGATCTAGTACGTGGTCCTCAAAGACAGAAATCTGGCGTGATCAAACATGATCAACAAAAGTGACAAAGAGGAAGCATAGCAACCCCTTAAACATTGTCTATGGCAACAACCGAAGAACACATCACACAACATGGGAGAGGATAAAGGAGAAGAAGGACTGATGGTGGTCTTGGTACTATTTTGACAGAAAAATCTGGAACTAAAAAGAAGATTGGAAAAAATCCTGGGGACTGCTTGAACACATGAGCTGGTCCTCTGTTTCATAGGGCCTTTTCACATTAGGTCCACTTGTTTCAAACCGTGCTACGGCACGGTTCACCATGGGTTCGCCCCCTTCCCCTCCCCCGCTGGCTTGCATTCACACTGGCAATATCGAACCATGCCCGGGCCCACTTGTGTATTTACTCAGTTTGAAACAGCAGGGGGCAATATACACGTAACTGGTTACCAAACCTGCTATGGAGGAGAACAAAGAAGAGACTACCATGGTAACCATTTCCTACACCAGACAACCAATGTTTACGTTTCGCTCTCTTCAACATTTTCCTTCAAATATGTTTTTTTTATCGTGTTTGAGACGGCATCAGCGACCTTCTGGACCCTCGTAAATCATCGTAATCCTCAACCAGAATAAACAAATCGACAAATTGAGAAAGCAAAAGATTCAACCGCGGGATTAACAGGAAGTAATGCGACAAAAGTAGATTGGTTCGGACCATTTTGTTTCACACCAGTGAAACTGCACCAAATGTACGGAGATGGAGCGGATCCAGACCACCCCTTCATGGAGGTCTCGGACCGGCTGATTTGGTGCGCACCAAAGTGCGGTGGTTGCATTCACAATGACACTGACGTACCAAACCCTGGGCCAAAACTTCTTTGGTGCGCACTAACTGTGGTTGGTGTGAAAACGTTCTTAGGTCCACCAGACTTTATGTTAATGTTTCAGGTCGGTTGTGTTTGTTTTTTGTTATACCTGCTTCCTTGTTCCCCAGTCAGCTAACTTCTTGATCGGCTATATTTCATTCCACGTCACAATTCACAGAGTCATGACTCAGGGGTCGTTGACTTTCCCCATACACGAAGATTTTTGAATGTAAATATTGAACAAGTTTAATATTTTCAATTGTCGGCCCAACCTGTTTTGGAGACGATTGCTGGGACAAACTCACTCTTAACACACCTCAGACCACAGGATAATCTTATAGGATAACTTTATGTGAAAAAGGATAATCGGGCATTTGCCAACCTTGATTGGGAAGGGGGAAATTCAGGACAAAATCATTATGCGTGTCCCCCGCTTAAGTCTCCTTGTCTTCCTGCATTGGTTATCGGCTGATTAAAGCATTCTCTCAGTTAAGCCCAAACCAACCAGATTCTACCACAGCCTTGATGAAATAATTATCCTGTTGCTGTCATATTTTAAAATCCGTTCTCTTCTTCCCTCCCTTAAGTTAACCTGCCTTTTTAGTGTGGTCGCCTGAACCATCTTCCACTCCAGCCACCTTAAATCTATCATCATCAGCGTAAATATCCTTCCCAAGGTCTTGACCCCACAAAGGGGTAGACTATCCTGCTGCTGGTTTCACTAACTCTTCAAGTTCATGAAGACATCATGGTGGAGTCTAATTGACAAAGACAGTCAATCACAAAAGAAACTTTACATTTATCAAGTTTTTAAACTTGTAAAATAAGTGATTATTCACTCATATTAAAGTCTCTTTTGGTTGAAATGAAGTTGTCAAGTAGAACAAGGGTCATGAAGATGTTGCCCCAGATATAAATGAACTCTTCCTCATATTGAAATTAAAAAGAGAAGAAAATAATAAGAAGGAGAGACTTTCTGAAAAAGAAAGTCAGCACGAAAAAAGCGCAAAACCAGAAAGACGATGTGATTCATTTTGGAGAAGGAACGGAGCAATTTGATGAAAGGTCTACACACAATTATACGTTGCTGCTGAATTCGCACTGCTGCCGGAATGATTAACACAAGACTTAAATATTAATCATGTTAACGTTTTGGTGAGAACAGCTGATAGCAAAATATGATAAAAGGCAGACGGCACTGTCTTCCCACCGTCTCTAATTTAATGTTAAGGACCTGTTACCCCTTCTAAAAAATGGCAAAGCAAATCCAGATTTGCATAAAAAGAAAGAGTTTCTGCACAAACTTGAATAAAAAATTAGCTAAAAGTTTAGGTTTATTTAGTGAAAAATATGAAACAATGGCCTGGAAGCATTAATAGGGTTATTTTAGAAGGGTTTTTGTTAGGGGCCCTGAGTGCTTCACACTTTTGAAACAGCATGGGCTTGCAGGGATGCCATACTTTCCAGTTTCTCCTGTAAGATTTCACATTAATAGGACAAGAAAAAGCCCCTTTTCTTATGCTAGACTGTCAAAATACAGTTAACATTTTTTCAGACGTGATTACGACAAATCCTCTACCTGTCAGCCGTATCAAGTGATTATCCCTCAGAGTGTGGCTGCTATCAGGATTATAGTGGTGAAATGAAATGTGTTATTGCTTCTGACACCAAGCACTAAGGTAGAGACAAAGAGGGGAAAAATAGAAAGAATCAAGACAAAAAATGTATTTCAAATCATAATTCATGCAGTCATTCAGTGAGAATGTGTCAGAAGAAGAAACAATGTAATTACAACTGGGACATACTTAAAGCTTCATAGATGGGCTTACCTTGAAACAGTTTAGAATAACTTCATATTTAAGACACCTTTCAAAGCCAGAATAATTAAGTGCCTCTGAGGCAGACAATAGAAATAAAATGAGTAAACACAACAGACGGAGATGTGAATATTAAGATGTTCCAAAACCACCAAAAATGACAAGCATGAATTCAACAAAAATTAAGTTCAAATAATTACAAGTGAAGCAGGAGTTGTAAAAAAGCCGTCAACTAAGGGCTATTAAGCAATGAATTGATCGAGACGCAGATTTAGCTAATGAGACGTCCTCTGGCAGGGAATTCCAAAGCTCAAGGCCGGATTACCCTTCATCACCAGTCAAGATTTAGAAACACTCAAGAATCTCAAAGTCTGTTTAGGAGCATAAAAAGTCAGTAGATCAAATAATACTGTTACCTGGCTGTTGAAGGCTTTAAAAACTGGAGATTTTAATTTTAAAGTCAAACTCTACCTGTTTCAAAAAATAAAATTCCAAAGTATTTTAACTGCAGTCATATTTACCTTGAGGCTATGTTTTCACCAGGTCTGTCTGTCTGTCAGCAAGATTACGCAAAAGCTACTGGATTTATTTCCATGAAAACTTTACCAGAGATGAGGTTTGGTCTAAGGTAGAAGCCATTACATTTTGGTACTGATCCAATCCAGATTGACGTCACAATAAAAATTGAAGTTTAAAATGGCAAATCCCACTCATTTACATCATGGGATTTATAATTTATTTGCAAACTGACGTCAGCGTTTTTCAACTTTTTAACCATAATGCTGATAACTCAGAGATCACGTCATTATCACTCCTTTTTCCATGTTATTAGAACTCATAATTTTCCACATAGACAGACATGAGCGGAGACTTGCCCAGTCGGACTGGAAAAGCCACTGCCGTAAATGATGTGCTTGGTTGAGTTCTGCGCTCTCCTAGTGCTTTTCTAGTTAGGGTTGTATTCCATGTCATGAAAAAACTGTCAGTTATACACATTTAGTTGACAATCCCTACACTGTTTTTGGAACCAGATTACTTCCTTTGGGGTTTGTTGTTTGAAAACAAAAGTGGAGAGGCATACAGCCATGGCAAAAGGGAGTGGAGGTTTTTAGGTGAAGAGTGCATATGTTATCAGGGTTGGTATAAAAGCAAGGTGAAAGGAAATGAACAAAATTAAAAAATAGTTTTGAAGTCTTACACAAAACTGTTAAATAACACAACCAGCATGATGCTACATCACCACAGGACACAGAAACAAATCTGAATAACATGAGATTGGTAATGAATTTTAACCTTCTTCCCCAGGCCCTGTCCATATGTAGACAGAAAAAAAAAACATTTTTAAAACTTCGCCTGTAAGACGATATTTTTTCAAGAAATGTGTCCATCCACTTGAACACAGTGAAAATGCTCTAGTATATTAGGTCTGTTAGTGTTGCTGTCACACTGCTGCAGTCATACAAGACCAGAAGATGACATGAAGCATGCACACGCACCATGAGAACTGTCGGCAAACACTGCTGCACATGCTGTTCCTCATGTCCACTGGTTGCTCACAGCTGTAGTAGAGGAGGAGAAGATTTTTCTGTAAAGCTGTAACACTGTAATACAACACTGTACTCCATTGTTTCTGTTGTTGTCAAGGTTCATGTATGCGGCTCAAGGAAGAGGTGGGGCTGTGACCTTGTTTCTGAAAATACATTTTTGTTACTTGTGCACAAGGAAATGCAAGACCAGCATTTTTAGGTTGATCCACTCTGGGACCTGTTGTCAAAATGTGCGTTTTCAAGCACCCAAAATGGCTTTTTAAATCAAAATATTGGTATTGATAAGTATTTTGGAATAAAATGTTTGGATATTGGATGTAGATATAATATATATATGGACAGTTATGAATTATGTATAAACATGTAAGTATGTATGTATGTGTGTACACAGGTGCTAGTTATATTTACACAGATGTATATGTTATAATGGTATATTATGTCTATATTGATGCTTATATTTCAGATACATATGTGTGTGTGTATGCCTATATATATGTATATCCATATGAATATATGTTTGTATGTATGCGTATGTATATTGATTATATATTTTATTGGTTTTGAATAGGTAGTTAAGCATATCTATTTAGATTATATGTTTCTTAATATACATTTGTATAATGTATTTGCATCAATCACATTAATTTATTTTTTATAAGACTGAGGAACAGTAATAAGTGGTAGGAACTAGAAAGTATTTTACTTCTTCCTACTCCTTTTCGAGTGTGTGGTTGCTACAATCCTTTTTTATGTGAATGGCATTTCACTATTTTTTTGTTATTCTTTGCATGCATGTTCGAAATGAAAATAAATTCAATTCAATTAAAAAAAATGTGCCTGAATTTGTCTCTGTGTGAACAGGACTTGGCTCAGAGCTAACTTTGTGTACTGCTGCTTTTATGATTTGGGTGTATGATTAGAACGTTGGGGTTTCAGGGTGGGGATCAATAAAATTGTATAGATTTTAGTCCAGTGCTCTATTGATTCTCAAATGATATAGAAAAGAGAATTTATCAGCTGATTTAAGATAAATAAAAATATTTTCCATTGTAGAGGAGTAAAGTAAACCTTTTTCCTTAAATAATACTTAGCACAGAACGGATACTTATGAATTTTACTAAAGTACTTGAATAAATGTACTTTTCTTACACCGTATGTGTCCATTTCCCAATCAGTAGTACATAAGGGATTAAAATACTCTTTTTACCTGGTAATTACTGGTACCGTGTATGCACCGAAATACAAATCATGGATCTCCTCAGAAATTAGAGTAGTTTTTTTTAATAATCCAAGTTATCGTGTTAACGAGAAAAACTTGAAATGCCAAGGTCATGCTTTTTTGGCACTGATCACATGTTAATGAGATCAGCTGTACTGAGAAAGACACTTAAACCAATCATCAAGTTCAAAAGCTTTTCAGGAGAAATGCAACAGAAATCACATGGTCGATACAACTGTATAATACAACGAGATAATTCATGTATTACCTGTGTTTTTTAAGTGAATTTACATAATTAACAGACTGAAAAAACAAATTCAAATGAGTCTTTTCAACAGGCTAAACGTTATTAGTCTGATGACCAAAATGCAATACAACTGAGAACTCATTATGCATTCAAAGTTCTTGAAAAAAGCTATTTGTGTTTCTTGAAATCACATTTGAACACATCAAGGCCTTACGTTTGTCCAATATGCATTTAACCATGCCAGCACAGACACATCGATGGATGGTTGTATAACTTTAGGTAGCTCTACCCAAAATTTACTGTTGCTAAACAAAAGGGTTTTTCTTGGGACTGTAACTGCTGCTATTTGTTGTGAAATGCTGTGTGCATGGTGGGTTCATCATAAATCATTTATGGGTTTGGAACAAAACTCAGTAGAGAAATTATTAAAGTGGCAATGGCAATCATGAATCAAAAAATGAAGTTTGGTGATTTTACTTTAGAGTTTTTATGACTGCCATTTGCAATTAGGGTCAAAATGGAGGTCTATCAATGTCAGTGCTGAAGATGGCATGATGAAAACAACAAAAAAAAAGGATTTTACTCTTTGACTCTTTAAATACAATATTTCTGAATAAAAACACTGCCCTTCAAGGTAGAACTCTCCTAAACTAGGCAGGAGTATATATTTGACCTGGAGCATACTTTGTGTTGAAAGCATTGCATCAACAAGGGCTATTTTGTAAAATGACAGTGCAACATTTTCTCAAAGATAAAGATACATCACATCCCAAATGTGCCTCAAGCACCAAACTGAAATAAAAATCTGCAGAGTTCACTTACCAGTGGTTAATCTAGACATTATTGAGCTTTAGGTACTAGTTAGGACTAGAGCTGAAATGCTTAACAGCTCACCTGTTCACAGCTGGACAAACGTGTCTCCAAACACACATTTTCAGGGATTTTGTAAAGCCTAGAGTTGTGAGCAGGTGTAAAAGACTCAAACTGTCAGTGCATGTCAACTACGGCTCTTGTTGGATGGTTGAACAATGTTTGAAGCCCCCTCCCCTGACACTTCTCGACAGGTGGGGGTATGTTTGAGAAAGCAAGAAGCATGGTCAATCTGAGCAGTTATTGGCTGGTTTTGCCTGAAGTAGAGAGAGAGTAGGCAAAATGATCTCTAATGCTGACTTAAAGAAAGAATATCATTATTGGTTCCTACTATTTAAAAATACTTACACCATTTAAGGGAATACATAAATCAAAGACATTTCTGACAGTTCCATTTCAATGTAGTAATTGTAATCTAAACTTAAAAGATGTCATTAAATATGGCCCCATTTGCTGGATTATAATAAGGTCAAACTTGATTTCTTTCATAATGTAGACTGCACTGTTGTTGGGCTTGGGGAAAAAAAGAGACATACACAATTGATCTCTTAACTTTTTCTCTTTAATAGAAAGATCACACCATCGCATGGGGGGAAAAAAGACAGGCTTGCCACAAGAAGGAGACTGATTGAATTGTCTCCATTTACTTAACCGGCTGCTAATATTTCAATTAGAGCAACTGAAGGCTCTGACACTTTAGGGTTAAAAATGGAACGGGGGGGTGAGGGAATTAGTCCAACTGATTAATAAGAGGAAATGAAGACTTTGCGGCACACAGGAGACATGCCTCCGGCACCGTTCATCACTGACATCACCCTCTCTGCACTCCTGTCATTCAATTTATAGCATAAAGAAAGAGCCTCCACCTTGTACTTCATTTTCCACGAATAATAAATATTTCAGTGTTTAGAAAAGAGCTAAGTACTGACGTAAGAAAAAAGAAAAAGGTAACCATGTCTAGCTTTACAATGCTTTAGTGAAACTCTTTTTGAGTCCCTATCACTCTAAGGCATCCGCACGCATGTTGGCCCAGTCTACCTGTTCTGCATGAACTGCTGAGGTCACAGTTGTAGGACATCACAGTGGAAGGTCTGTTTGTGCAAACAAGGAAATAAAACATTTCAAGCTGCTACTGGTGCTGTTTATATGGGGAAAGAGAGAGAGATGTCAGTATAACAAACTTCCAAACAAGTCCTCAAAAAAGATATGGTTCCGATGAAATTTAACAAAAAGATAGAAAACAATAATAATGACAGTCTTAGTACTAATTATGTGAAAAAGGATAATTGACATGAGGTTTGATATGATAACATATTGAAAGTCAATAAAATAAAAAGTCTCAATTGTGAAATAAGAATTCATGAGCAAAAGATACAGAATAACTTGTATTAGATACTTGGTCTTCACTGTTACATTCAACATTTGAGATAAAAAAAAGTGAATTTTTGGAGACAAAAAGTCTTAAGTATGAGATTAATGTCATCATTTTAAGATGCTAAGTCATCATCTATAATATGGGTAACATATAGTTTCATTAAAATGATGAAAAAGGCCAATCATAATATAGAAAAGAAAAAAATGACATGATTGAAATACAGAATCAGTAGATCAAAAGTCGAATCAAGTTTTTTTGGTCATAATTCTGACATAAAAAGTCACAGTTATGTGAACAAGCAAAGTTATCAGAGGCTTAGTCTATCCATGATCTGCAGGGCTTATCCCTTTGTGGTGAGCGGGAGCCCATCCCTGTTGACATTGGGTGAGAGGTGTGGTGCAGGAGACCCAGAGATCATGCTTTTATTGCCAAGAGAGAATTCACATACACAGGGAAAACATATAAACCCCACACAAAAAGGCCCAAGCTGACTAGGGATTGAACCAGTGACCTTCTTGCTACGATGTTGCCCAGATGCTATGTCATACTGAGGAAATTTTAAAAATATATGTTGAAAACTACGGTTTTTTGAGGAAAAAAATGGGACAATTATGAATGAAAATGGAAAAAAAAGTCTTGCTAATGAAATAAAAAATCTTAAATATTAAAGATATTCTTAGACAAAATATTGTGATTATCAAATACATAGATCTTTTTTTAAGGAAACTGAGATGTCACATTTTGATATGCTGAGTTATCACTATGAGTAGCTGAGCAACAATAAAGAGACAATAGGTCATTATGAAATTAAAAATATAACCATTTGAGGAACAGTCATTGCTTTGAGAAACTGAGTCGAAGGTATAAGATGAAAGGTCATAATAATGAATAACCAAGTCATTATTACAAGATAAGTCATAATTATGAGATGCTTTGGTATTATAATATATCTAAAATGTTTGAGGTGATTACTCATGTAATGAAATATGACTTTGTAATTATAAAGTAAAAAGTCATAATGAAGATGCTAGTTCATTTTCACTCGATAAAAATGCATTGTTGTGAAGATGATTTTACATTTTAGCAAATTTCTCTGTCTCTCATTATTTAGAGATTATAAGTGATGATATTCTTACTCATTAGCATAAGATAGTTATTACTTCAATACAAAAGTCAACATTATGTGACATGACATGTCATTATGTTAAATACTAGTCATATCTGTGTCACAAAACATCTCTAATTATGACATCATCTCAAAATTAAAACTTTTCTCGCAATGGTACCTTTTTCATCTGTCAATATTAACTTGATATCTTATAGTTTGTTTGAAATAATTCTTTGTATGTTTTCTACATTTGGTTTTATACCTTTGATTTTTAGTTGTGTAATTATGACTAAGTTTCCCTTAATTTTGCTTTTCTGTCCCATAATTTGGACTCTTATTTCCACAATTTGACTATGGGTATGAATAACCAAACTTTCTCCATCAATACTCAGCTCTTTCTTCCCCACAGTGGTGGAAATAGGCCCCCATAATGTGCAGCACTTATTCTCAACCTGCAGAAAGGTGCATGCTAGAGCGGCTGCCAGCCACGGCTGAGGCGAGGCCGAGTTTGACTGAAAGCACATTGGAGACTTCCTCTCCCCTCCTCTGCCTTTTCCCATTACCATAAAGCCACTCACTCATGATAACCATTAATGTAGCGTCTTATTAAAAACCTATCAATACCACAGCTGCCAGTGCACTAATGGCCAGGAATCCCTCTCAGTTAAATCCCGACTTTGGTCTCCACTCTGGACTAATGAGAGCAATCGCTCAGCATCTCTTTGGACTAAATCACCTTTATTTGTATCTGCCTTCTCACGCTGTTGGCAATTTATAGAACAGGGGGATGCATTGCAGTGCAGCCTGAGGGCCTGAGGTTTAGGGATAGGAGGGAGGCGAGGGAAAGAGAGATACCATGCTTACTTGGACATTCTACTTTTTTCTCCTGTTAGGCGGACCACAGCGAGCCGTTAATTGTTCAACATCGGCGCTGGGGCAATAAAAGAGGGCCCCTCTGCTGCTGCCACTGATGAGGTATTGTTGTCTGGGAAGAAGTTTATCTCCAGTGCAGAATCACAGGGAGGGCACGCTTGATGCAGGAGCGCCACAGGAGTCTGCCCTTCTAACTCATGGGAGGAATTGAACATTGGTCTATCAATCTAGGCATTTTACAGTTCAGGCCTCTCAGCCGTGAGAAATGTGGGGGAGGGTTTGTACTGCACCTTATTGTTCAGGAAGGGAAGGGTGCATTTTGTATGGTTCTGGAGATTTTATACAGCAATGCTTACTCAACAAAAGTACTTAAAACTTTCTGAAATTATCTATTTGAGTTGTCTGATCAGAAAGAGCCACGTTGTCCTGCTCATTGCCGTGTCAGTTACCACATGAAGTTAGGGTTAGCTAACGTGAACATGGTGGGGATAATCAACAAAAAATATGTTGGTGATTGATTGATTCAGTACAAGTTGTTAGTGATGATGGATCTTCATTATGAATTTTTAAACAGATCATTTAAACAAGATGAATGTATTAATAGCTCTGATGTACAGTACCCCACCCCAAGTTTTTCAAGCAAGGGTTTCCAAATATGTGACTAGACCAGGCTGATTTTAATTTTGTTTAACTAATTTCTTTCTAACATTGACTCACTAAGCCAAAAGAACAAGCCCATGTTATATTTATATGGAGCCCCATCTATAACAGAACACTCAGAGGGAACACATGACACGAGTTAGCTAGGTCCAGATAAACTTTATATTTCCGAAATGTTAATGCACCTAAAAACAATCATATGTAGCGTACTCTTAAACTGTGGTATTACTTTTTGATTTGAGTTCTTGCAGGCGGAGAAAATACCCTTTGTATTTGGTATGGTACTTTCCTGTTAGCGCCTATTGTTTCGTCTCCGACAGTTACTGACTGTGGCTTACTGAGGGAGAGGAGAGAACTTTCTATTGTATCTAATGTCCTTAGTGACCATATGGAGCTTATACAACACCACTTCAAAAATACTCAACTATCCCTTTAAGAGATGAATAAGAGGTTTGTATGAACGCTTGATCAAAAATCTGCTTAACTCTCTGGACAGCTAATTTGTACATAGTGGAGACATCATTACAAAAATAAATGATGTAACTATAAGAGATGTTATCGACAACTAAATATTCTGGAAATTTTTGTTGATATATAACAAAATTACAATTTAGTTGCTTGGCAGTCCATATAATTTTTTTTCAGTTATTTTCTCATTTTAAGTATCTATTTTAATTTAAAAAATGATTAAAAATGTGTTCCTAAATAGAAAATGACACTTATAATATCTCACAAAGACCACAAGATTATATAACACAGAAACTGAACTTTGGATTGGATCCTGGATAAATTAGTTAATTAGAGCACTTTTTCAGTTAGAAAAGACAAAACATGTGGTGCCCTGTGAAGATTTAAAGTGTGTTTTAGTTCATATTTTTTCTGTTATAATGATTTCAATTTTCCACAAATTCAGTTCTTTTGGCAGGTTTTATTAAATCCTTAACACATTTTTAATCATTTATTGATGTACCATAAATGAAAAAAAAAACACTTATCAAAATCAGTTTAGAACTGATGGTTTAGTATTTTAGTACAAAGTTCAGTTCTTACATGCTGATCATCAAAGAATAAAGAGGTCTGCTGAGTGGAAAGTAAAACTCTTGTTATTTTTTTTTTAATCACACCACACTACTTTTTTAAGGTCTTTCGATTAACCCTCTTCAACAAACATTTACGTCTACTCAGGGGAGCCTATTATTTTGTCAATATTCTGACTGGTCTTTCCATTTAGGACTCTCACTGATCATCATCTCTTGTGGTCAATAAACTTAATTTTTTTTTTATACAACCCCTCTTAAAAAATAACAAACTAGATATATTGAGTAAGTCAGAGATATAGAGTTATTATCTTTTAAATTAAAATAACATCTGCCAGTCATCAAACTAAACTATGTGTTGTTCTCCACTGACTGTTTAATAGCTATTGTATGAGATGATTATTTTAGGCCATAGGTTCTAAGAAAAGATCTGTTAAACACATATGCTTTTTCCATCAACACCCTCCTTCTTGCTCATTTGTTTGCATGGTTTCACACCTTTTCACTGCCAAGTAAATGAGCATCTCTGCTGCTGAGGATTAAACACCTTACAAAAGACTTGTCAGATTTCAAACAGCAGAGATTCCAATTTGAAACTTGTAAAAACACAATAACAGTGTACTGCTGGTTTAGAAATTCTGGTGTTTAATGTGTTGTAATTACTATGTGTGGATATTGTTGTGAAAAGTAAACAACTTAAAACCTAAACATTTAGAGAGTCTACTTTGGTTGTTCCCCATAAGACTTTTATTTTGCACTTTCTCCATCATTTTCTGGCATGGCTATATGATCCCAAATGTTTATAACTCTCTGTAACAGTAGCTGTTGGCCACAGAACCACACTTTCTCATCTAAACAATGCAGCATGGAAAGCTGAAAACCACTTATCCTAAAAGATGGTTGAAAATAAAAAGCAGAAATTCAGTTTCTATACTACAAAAGTTAACACAGTCATAAAGCAGGCCCTTGGCAAAGCCTCAAACAAAAGAAAATCACAGCATACAAATTATGTCGATTTACATTTAAACTTGAATATATATGACAAATTGGTGAAGTCTGCATATCGTGCTGCTTTCAGAATTATAAATACTGTTTCTTCTTCAAAACCCTCTAGATGACAGCAGGAAGGGCAGAACATGTTACTAAAGTTTGATTCATTAAACCATTGGTTTGTGACTGGCAAAGAGAAGCCATGATTGATCATAAAAAACTTTGAATGACAAGGCAATTTTTCAGCTTTGTTGATGCCTTCATGATAAAGCTCTGGAAAAAATGCTACAAGTAAACCTAGAAGGCCTTCAGAAAGTGAAACAGAGAGGAAGTATGAGATAAACAAAATCATTTGTACATTGCAGGCAAGTATCAACATGAGGAAATTCTATATTCCTCCCACTCTCCCTTTGGCGACTCCCTATAGAGCCTCCCACCCAGGATCTCTACCCAGCATAAATGTAAAAAAATCAAGGTTGGCTGTGCCTCACCCTCCCTTTCGCTAACTTGTGTGCTGCCTCACAGGCCTGCAGAGTTTTATGGGTGGCCCTATGTATACGGGCCACAGAACATTCCATCAAGATAGCTTCAAGAAATGAGTTGGCCCACTGCTGCCAAGCCAAAGAATGTGGCAGTTGCCATCTGAGAGCCAGCATCTTCTTGGCTGCAGTGAGACCGACCCATAGAATGCGTTTATGTTGCAGGGACAAGTTTAGAGAACAGTCCTCATTAAGCAGAAGCAAGGCCGAGGAGTAAGGGATCCAGACCTTAAGAATGTCCCACAAAGTGAGTGATAGATCTATTCAGAATCAAACCATGCTGGGGCACTCCGATTAAACATGCATGAATGATCCCTGGGCATTTAGTGGACAAAGATCGCAATTCAAAGATGTGGTGATCTTTGTAATAACACATTCTTGTGATGGGATACATCCTATGAACATACTTATAGTGTATCAATTGATGGTCAGGGTTTTTGGATGCATCATTTTTCAGCACTGTATCCCAACAAGTCTATTTATCATTTACATCTCTTTAAATCTCCATTCCAAATAACTTCTGCTGGTACAGGTTGAAGCGACCAGTGATGAATTTGTAAAGTCTAGAAACCAACCCCCGTGTGGGTCCTTCTGAGGCTATTAACCCAGGTAGAGGGTGTTTTGGGAGAGCTACTCCCCTCTGAAAACATTGTATGCCCACAGGTAATCTCAACCACAGATGGAGGAAATAAGATGAAACTGGAAGATCAAATACAGCTCGTAGATTGTTAAATGCTTGAAAACCAATGAGTCTATACACATCTTGGTAAACATCCAATCTTTTGAAAAATGTTAAGCAAGTTATCGACATGATCTAATAAATGTTTTGAAGATCAAAATCAACTTATGATAAGAATGCTACATATGTTAGCCTGTTCATAGCCAATCTCATAAATGCTAGTTTCATGCTAGCAAAATACGATGTATGTCTTTGTTTAATTGCAGCTTATATTGCAGTACAAGGAACAAACTTTCATATCATGGATTTGTTTTCGATATGCAGATCGCTTGGCATATTATTGTTGCTGTGGTTAATTGTAAAATATACACAACACTTTCTATTCTTTTCCTCATCTTGTTTTATTACTATTACCATTAAAGCACCCGTAAATTATATGTTTTAAGACAGTATGTATGTTTGGATGGAGGGGGTTATTCAATTTTTATTGAAAGACTTGCTACAGACTTAAATGAATAACTACTTGAATCTTCAGAGTCAAGGTGGTGTCAATCATAGGTACCTTCATTTATCCCTATCCGTGTATAAGGTTGGTCCTGTAAAATTACTAGCATTGCTTTGTTGCTTTATTTGATCCAATGTCTTGAATCAGGCAGATCAATTTTGCGTCAGAGTCAATGTGGAACAACTGAGCTTGGTCTGCAGAGGTACTGACGAGACAGCTTCCTCAGAGAAAAAAAATGTGCCTGGACTTCAAGTGTGGAAACAACAAGGGATGACTTCAAGCCTGCAAACAATGGCTGCTTGTGAAGGGAAAGATACTTCATGCTATGGTGGAAGTTTTATCTGAACTTTTTTCAGTAAATAAAGAACAAAGAATGGCTCTGAAAACATTTCTCAATATAAAACAGTATTTACAGCTTTAATGTTTATGCATGTATGCATATTTCTGTTCTACTACTTGACCTGTTTGGTTGTAATGAATGGGATTGACAGTGATACTCACTTTTGCATTTTTTGGATTCCCATTTGTACAGTTGACCTATGTCCTGTGGATACATGAACTGTTTATCTAGAAGGTCAGCCAAGTAAATGGCTGTTTTCTTGTTGATATTCAGCCCCACAATAACAACACTCCTAGCAGAAAGACAAAGGTTGGGCCCTGAACATGGCCTATGCAGCACTCAGGACTTCTTGAGCATAGAGACCTTAAATACCTGAAAGGCGTCTCTCTTTGAAACGTCCCCTACTGTCACCTCTGTCGATAAGAAAAGAGCTAAACAGCCACGCCATACATGACAAAGGCTCTGGCTGGCAGCAAAGGTAACCAAGGGCAGTGAGCCATTTAATATTTATGACACATGTCGAATCACTGAAATCACCTATTCATTAGTGCCTATATACGGCTACGGGCCTGCAGAGGCGAGGCGGAGGGAGATGTATGTGTGGGTTTTTGATACACTTGTAATAACCATCACCAAACAAGGCCAATAACAGTTTTTATGTTATAGCCGTCGTAATCATCGTCAGTCTGGGAGGCGCTTCAGCCTGAACCGCCAGAGAGAAGCCTGCCTGCCAAGAGTGCTGGTAATATAAATGCACTTTGAAGAATGGAGGGGATGGCATGCTGCTGGAGAGGAGCCAGCCCCACATCCAAAGCTGCAGAATCACAGCGCCGCTGACTCAGGCAATGACACCGTCTTTCTTCCTCCTGTCTTCCTCTCTGGACATGCCTGTTAGAGAGCATGCAGGGGCTCAGCGTCTGTGCTGCATTATGTAAAAGGTAAATAACAAATGAAGGCACTTAGCTTACAAATGCTAAAAAGGGGATGATGTTTTCTATTTTAAATGGAGTGAAAAAACAAAAATCCCATTTATTTGATGTGGTGCATGCACTGGGGGGCAGCATTGCCTTGTGAGGACGTCTAACTTTATACATAAAGGCTTGATTTAGCCATGTTGGCAAGGAGCTTGTGCCAAATTAGCAGTCCAGCCATCACAATGCAAATAGACTACAGATGTAGAGATGTAAGGAGAAAGAGAGGGCAAAAAAATGTGTTTGCCAACAGACTGAGTTGCCATTGTGATCCACCCGACTGAGATGTGCCTCTTAAGCATCTCCATGGTTTCTCCTCAGCATGCAATGCTGCACCCATCACAGGTTTTTATGCATTACTGCATAACAAGTGGATGAAGATGTGAGAGCTGCTAGCATCAGAAGCAGGCACTCATTAACGCTGATATGGACAGTGTGCTTACACCGAGGAGAGGGAGGCAGAGGTAGGTTCAAGTTTGTGACAAGGCTGCTCTTGATATGAAGCTAATAATATGGAGGATCACTGCAATGTATTGCGAGTAATCTAACAATGTTTTCACACCAACAACAGGTTTGTTTTAAGCATGTTAAATGATAAAATGACAAACTGTTGTGCTCATTCTTCAATGTAACATTTGTAGGCACGCACAACACTGGAAGACTATCACTAGCTCATAATGTCACAACCTGCTTTTCCCAATGAGAAAGTAAACAATGTCATGTCCACTGGTTGTACTTAACATTGTGCAGCGCTGGAAAGCAACCTGCCAGCAATGTGAAAAAGTGTTTGACTTTGAGCAGAGAGGAGGTAAAATATGTCATCATTATTCAACAGATTAGCAACTTTTTTAAAATAATAAACATCACTCAGTGTAAAAGGTAACAAGTTCAGAACATGAACAAGATATAGATGAATTCATTAAAAAGGACATTTAAAAAATAAGTTTGTGATAAAGGTGTTTGAGTTTGTTGTGATAAACTGACACAAGCAGAAAGATCACAGATTTGTAACTGTCTTACACTGTTGCTCTCCACATTGTTGATGTTTAGTGTGTAGTGCTTTGCTTCATAATGCTGCTGCAGTGTCACAATTGTTGCTGCAGGTGCGACCATCTAAAAGCTTACACCCAGCCATCATGCAAGGGTAAAAGAATTAAGGCTTACTACACCAAACCACCTCAAACAAGAGTTTGTTCATTGCATTTACAGCCAGTATGTCCAAACAAACTGGATGGGGGGGTGGGGTGGGGTGGGGGAGGGGGTGGCCACTGATCTGGATGTAAAAGAACCGTTACACACAGCATCAAAGCACCAATATTTTTATGAATGTCATGTCCTTCCCCGTTGCCTTTTGAAACAATATGTCAGACTAGGTTGTTCATCCAGCTGATGGTTGAGCAAACATACCTTCTGATAAACCCATTCAGGGGCTACACAAGCTTTTCTTCATCACCCATATAGAAAAAGAAAACACAGCACGGAAGGACAAGGTCTACTCTGGCAAGGAAACAGCTCCTGATGAGCTTTATTGCCCCTAAAGACTATTCCCAGACGGATGTTTGGAGCGCTGCATGCGGATGAGACGGATCTGAATGTCTCCTACGAGTGTCGTTGGCCCAGTAAATGTCACAGAAGACGACGATATATGACCGTCAAGCCGAGCTGCATTAAAGCAGAAGAAAAAAAAATGTGGTGAATTTACTGGACATCGGTGGCAAATTGAGTGTCAAAAATTACCATTGTCATTTACTATCATCATCCTTAGGAATGGCTGCTTAAGATTTATGCACACAGGCAGATACGTGGCACAGAGGAGAAGAAATGTAAGCGAGGATCACTGCGAGAAACAGCCTCCTTTGGTATCGACCTCTTTATCTCCGTGTGGGTTTTCTGTGTATGTGCGCCCGCTCAGTAACCCTGCGCATGTTTGAGTGTGTCAAAACAGTGCAGCGCTCCCATCCAGCTCCCATCGCTCCAGGTTTGTATCCCTCCAACTGCAGGTCACAAAGTGACATTGTGCTTTTATGGCTACTCTCCATGGTGCTTCACATAAGGCCTGAAATGACTAAATCCCTCAGCCAGCGTCCCTGACCCCCAGCATCCCTGTTAGTGCTGCTGCATTCACACTCTTTGATGTGGCCCTGAATTGGAATCGGTCATCGGCCTCATTCCAGGGATTGATACCGCCTCTGCTGTTCACATGCCTTACAGGTCTTGAGAGCTCAGCGGTCTGCTGGTGTCTGATTGTCTGTCTGCCCATCGCCCCCCGTCTTCTCTCCGGCGCTGAGACGGACGGAATTATCAGTACAATAACCTTGAAAAAAGATATTCCACTTTTTACTAGTATGTTTAAGCTTGAACTTAGGCAAAAAATCTTAATGCCCCACAAGATGTCATGAGAAACTGTCCAGCTGCTGTCCACCCACATCCCTGCAGATAAAAAGGACTCATTTTAAGAAATGAAGCGAGGCGATGAGATTAAACAGCCTGCGACTGAATCACATTTACTTGAAAAGTTCTTAGATAGGAATAAAATATGGAAGGATGAAACTTTTTTGTCAGTTTGGGTACAGTTACTTGTTAATGGCATATGTCCATTCATGCTACCATGCACACAGCTGTCCACCATGTGGTGTGCGTCATCGACTCCTATCAGAGTAGGCTGCAGTGAACTGAGTGATTGATGCATACAATCACATTTAATGCATCTATTCATGCTGTCACACCTGAATTTAAACAGTACACTAGCAGAGCTCAACAGAGACTGGAGCATTTAAAAAACACAACACAATAAATTATCATGTGGAGAAAATGTACAATGAAGAACATTGCAATTATTGCTCTCCGGTCCATTATTACTTTTCTTTTTTTTGCATTGCCTTATAATTGAATTTAATTATTCAGAGTCTGTCTTTTTAATATGTTTTTCTCATTTCCTGGCAAATTGATTATGTATACCAATCTTCTTTTATCACGTCTTCTTGCACACACATATCTCTCAGCATGTGGGATTTCTCATTTTAATACAGCTACTTTTACACATTTAGTGTAAAATGAATACGTGCTGTTAAATGGTCTATTTGCAGCAACATGCATATAATGCATTTTTTATGACAAAAGTGTATTCAGGAGTCAAATGCTCTCATAAGTGTGAACTACATTTTTTTTGCTGCTAATAATAAGCATTGTCATTTCCACTTGCCAAAAAGGTGAAAATTAATACTTTGCACCAAGTGTTCTCGTTTTAGTCCTTCTTTCATGAGTTATCCATTGACCTCAATATAGAGAACAAGGTGATACTGACCTGATTCTTTTCTGGTTTGTTTGTTCTAACCCTCTTCTTCTTTGCCCTGCTAGAGGATGACAAATGCATTATTAAACAGCAGCGAAGCCAACCCCAAAACTCCACATTTATAATGAAATGCAAGCCAGGGTGAAAGTAGGTGTAGAGGCCTAGCGAACCGGCAAAAGACAAACCAGGAGACTTTAGATAGCTGTGAAAACAGCTCAAGGGTATTCTATATGAGGCACTGGCCCCTCCTGAGATTTGCTCTGGACTCAAGCCGGGCTCCTAGAGAGATATTGCAGGATACAAGTGTTAATGAGAATCTACTTATCACAGCCAGAGGTGTTATCTGTCGGTTGGTCTCATCTGTGTAAGTTCAAAATGCAGCAGATTGTAATGTTTCATCGTGAGTGATGAAGGTGCAAGAAGGGCTCAGGGAAGTTTTACCACTGAGTTGTCATGATGCTAGATTTCTAAACTTTGAAACCAATCTGAAAAAAATAATAGATCATGACAAAATGATAGACATTATGATACCAAGATAACCAAAATCTGTGTACTAGGCACTTGACAATGTCTGTTTTATGATTAAAAACTAAAGGTATATGCCAGTACACAGTCTAAAGTGCATTGTCAGAGCAGGAGCCAAACAAATGACTTGCACCCACTCATTAAACCACAAGTTTTTCAGAATTAACACCCATTATTTACCCTATTTTGTCTTATTTTCCACAAAAAATTGCTTATTTGCCCATATTGCAGCTTGTGTGTCTCTCCTATTTTCCATGTTGATGAAGATTCAAAAATGAGGCAACTCAACACTGTCCAGTTGCCTCGTTTTTGAATCTTCAAGATGTCCAACTATTGTTGCGTTGTATACCCACTGGCTCAAAATAATCCATTGCAGAGAATAGACAATAGAACAAATGCAGGGTTGTTGATACGACCCCAAGCAGTGCTTAACTGATAAAGAGTTGGCGTCTCTACATATCAGAGCAGACTGGTCTAAAAGGGTCAAGAGCTACGACAGAGCATCTCAGACAGAGATAAAATAGAGTTCTGTCAAGGGAATTCATTTTTTTTTCTTTTCTAAGTTTTTTGTTGGTGATTTGTGGACATAGTTTCTGCAAATGCAATGAGATGGTTAAATCATACCTCTCATCAAGGACCCAGTAATACATCTTGAAATCAGCTTCATGCAACAGCAACTTTGGAGTTCAACGAGGGTCTATTTTTGGACCACTGCTTTTTAGTACATTTATCAATGACCTCTAAAAGTGTCCTTCCACTGTAATCTGCCAAATGTATGCAGATGATGCAGTTCTGCATGTTCTTGCAAAAGACAGTGGACAAGTTGTCCAGGAACTGACTAATGCCATGACTAACGTGTATCAGCGGGTCGAGAGTTCTCAGCTGCATCTCAACAAATTGTCTGTCAATATTTTTTTTTTCTAAATCCAACAATGACTGTGATCCCAGCATTTTTGTACAGGGTAGAAAGACTTACTTAGTTCAAGAATTTAAATACCTAGGTGCCATTTGGGACTTCAATTTCATTTCAAACAACAACTTTAAAGGACTGTGAGAAGAATGAAATTTAACCTGTCCAACTTCTGATTTGTCAGAAACAACTTAACCCCAGAGTCGGCCAAGTTGTACTTTGATGCAGTAATTCTGCCACACATGTCCTACTGCCTGGCCAGCTGGGTAACTGCCTGTAAAACAACCCTGAAGCCTGTTGAAATGGTCCATAAACAGGCATTGAAAGATTTGGGTAAGAAACCTAAATCATATCACCACTGCTGGATAATGGAAAAGCATGAGGGTTTAAACTGGGACAACACGATTAGATATGCTGATTTATGACAAAATTGACCTCTTTATATCACAAATGAACAGATGTCCCCATTAATATCCACAGATATGTCTGAAGCAGAGCGTTGGTCTAATGCAACCTTTGAGCTCCGCACCACACATCTGAGCAAGCTTTAAACCACAGACCTGGTCTTTAGTTAAAAAGTTGTGACGCATAGTGCTGCTTACATTTGGAGAACACATTAGAGACGGAAACATCAAAACACACTTAAAGAGACTGTGAGGACTTTCTAAGTAATTACAAAAATATCTCACTTTTAGATATATGCCTGATCGAAATACACACCTTAAGATGAGTTTTATAGCATCAAAATAGGTTATCTATAAATGCTATTCCTTAGCCTTCCGGTCGGGTCGCACAGGGCTGGACTGGCCTGGATACTCAACTTGGGGAACAAGACAATTAAAACTAGAGAAATTTATATTATTTTGTTATTTATATTACACGTCTAAGAGCACCGGGCTGTAAGTAGCGATATATAGCCGGCTACAACTACGATAATAAGTTTTCCAAAAATTGCTTGTTGTCACACATCAAAAACTACCGCTACAGAACTAGAAAGAGATACAGTATCTGGTTGCTTTGCATCCTGTAAGTTGTTGAAAAAAGAAGTTGTAAAGCATTGCAGAGTTCTGAGGAAGGTCCGAGCTGCATTTATCACAACAAACACACACTTTGGCTTCAGTCACATCTTTTGGTTCGTTCCAGTTGTAGTCAGAAGTTGGAATTTCCAAGTTCCGAGTAGGAAACTGCAACTGGAACGTTCCCCGAAGTCTGGATTTCCTACTGGGAACTTGGTGAAACCTCGCCACCCCCGAGTTGACAATGGAAGATGGATGCCCCCAGTGTGAACAGTTATTTAGCTCCTGTAATAATCAATTTATTTACACTTCTGACTGGAGTGTGTCGCTCTAGATCAGCTGTATACATAGTATTGCCAGACTTATATTTACAACAATGCTGACATAGTGATAATCAAATTCTTCAAATGGTATTTGTGAACAACGCAGGGCGTGCTAACAACAGCTAACAATGGCCTGGTAGATCGGCATGTTTTTTTCCAACTTCAACTGGAACGCCGATAAGTCGGAGATGATGTCACTCCCAGTTCCAAGGTTACTGGAACGCAGCAGTACGACAGTGGCCGCCCGTGCTTATTGGTAGCAGAGTCTTTATTTCGCCGGTAATAGATTCTCCTCATAGCACCTTTAACAGAGCTTGCTCTAGGTAGACAGGGTCCATAACAGTGCACACTCTTCAAGAAATTGTATCAACATATTCTTTGATGAGTGAATAAGCATCACACACAAAGAAACAAGCAAAAACCCTGACAGTTCAAGGTTCTTATGCAACAGTTCTGCATTCATAAAATGTGCATACAGACCTATGATTGTGATATTATTAAAGGTTTTCCATCGGGTTTAACTCACTCACAAGAGAAAACAGCCATGGATGGATTCAAGCAATGAAACTACAAACAAAAAGGTTAACCTGATCTTTACTTGATTAGTACGTCATACTTTTATATAAAAGTTTCTTATTCTTTCAGTAGATCCTTATTATCAATTAGATTAAGGTTTTAAAAGTATTATTTGGAAAAGTCCAGCATGTCTTCTTGATAATTAGTGATGATGTTTACATGCTTCCAGGAAATATAACTTTGATTTGATCATAAACATATTCCACAGAGTACCCCATGCATTTTATAAAAGTGCACCAGCTAGATTTAGTTTTATTGGAGTGCACCTTGGGGCAAGTTCAAGTGGGCCTTTGGAGATTAAGCAATAATGCATTATAATTATTAATTACCAATGAAATATATTATTTCTTGTATATTCTCTCCATTTTTAGAATATACAGCATCAAGAACTGTAACTCTCAAAAATCTTTATGAAACTGCCCAAGTAACTGCTTTCTCTCTTATCACTAAAACAGTTTACATATTTTATTGGAAATCATAACCTATCCAGTTTAATTTGATGGAAATAATCTTACCAATCGATGTTTCAGGGGCAGTATCTTTTGCCAAATTTTATATGCATCAATTGTTAAAAATAAACTTGGACAGATGAACAATTACATGTGGAATAAAAAGACAAATAGCATGTTGATTCTGGCAAACAAAGCAGGGCCAATATGGAGGGAAGTACACTGCATGGAATCAAGTTGTATAAAAGACAAAAACATTGCAATTCACACAGGCATTGGACCATACAGTATATGCCATGGTGTGCAATACCTGTGAAGTGTAACATACCTACTCACCAAGAACGTCTTACAGATGTGATTCTTTGGCCAGGATGCCCCTCAAGTTCTGGTCCAGATGAATGTGGGTTTTGTGGTAAAGGAACTACTCTCAACTCAAGACTTATTTTTTTAGTAAATGATTTTGTTTACCTCCAACATGGAGATGAAAGTATCAAGCATTCAGTTTGTAACATTCATTATAAAATGTGATTATATGTACAGAACAAAAACAGTCACAAGATTACATAGGCCTCTTAATCTGTGAGGTAAAAGATGATGTAAAATAAGTCAAACCATATACAACTACTTGTAGAAATTGTCTAAAGTTGAGTATGAATACAAGGGTAGTACAGGAGTTGCATCACGTTATAGTACATGTACAGAGAAGAATTTTCATGTTGCATTCACACTGAATTTTTGTGAAGCTTGAAATATTCTTTCTCTCTGAAATGTGTTATTCATACACAAAGCCCCTCTGAGGAATAGTCTTTGGGATACAGTGCTGCCCTTTCTTCCCAGCGATGCCCGGATATATTTTTTAGAGTACCACGGATCGGGGTTCTCCTCTATGCCACCTTTCACCAGATCCCTTACTAATTGTTTCTGTCTCCAAGGTAGCACGGCTGCTCTTTGATGTTCAAACCCCTTCCTCCTCACAAAGGAGACTGACGGCAGGAGCAGAGAGAGAGGCAGATGGGCCGCGACAGGATGCTGCGAACCTGACGTCTCTCTCCCCCTTTCAAGTGCTCTGGTTCAATCAGCCCTCGCCGCACAAGCTGTTGTGGAGCACCTTTGAAATCACGGTGTCTGCACAATAGTCTTGACTGTTAATGACTTCTTGTAAAGTTCCAAAGCGGCTCTGATTACACACCCTCATGCACACGCGCATGTAGCAGGGGGTGCAGACAGGGGAACGTTGGCGTGCATAAACATGTGTACGCTCACAACTCGCTTGGTCGCGCAGACACACAAAGGGCTGCGTGTGCACTCAGACACATGCTCGGTATCTTAGGCAACACCCTGGAAACCAGAGTGAGGACACAAGTAAACAATTAATATGTTAATAAGGCTGATTGGTGCAGTCAGTGTGCTTGTATGGAAGAAAATGTGCATAACGAACAGTCAAAAGCATCAAAATTATGCCATCTGAGAAAAATATCTAAAACCAGGCATTAAAGGTGTTTTGATTTTGACAAGTATGTAGTCTTAGTGAAGGTCAGGATGTTAGATGATATGTTTTGTCAAACCATATGTCATTAAAAGATAAAAAATATATATATTTTTATGAAAAATTGTGCTAGTTTGCAGAAGCTTAAAGCACCCACTTGTTACTTTCCTATTTAAAATAGTAGTTTCAAAGTTTGAATAATTGTACAATGATTTTAAACAAGAGGAGTGCTTGGATCTGTTACTGCGGTTACTTTGGAAATAAACAGCCCTGTTTCTGTTTCTCTCCTACTTGTTGACATGTGGGCACAAGCCTGCATGCTAGCAAAAATGCTCAAGAATGTCAGATTCAGCTAATGTGATGTCAGAGAGAACTGCATAACACTATTGGAATATTCTTGCTGGGTTGGAATTCAAGACTAAGGGACAACAACAAAATCAACATCAAATGTAATGGTGGCCAGTCCTAGAAAATTACCTGTTACTCTCAACTGGGAAGGACCTAGGTCATAAGTAAATTAACCATCCATGTAATTATTTGAGCAAATGTAGCACAATATGGTGAAATATTTGTGACTGTATAATTTACCAGACATTTGCATATGTATTTAAAAAACTGGGCCCATTAAAAAAAAAAATCATGTTTCAATGTTCACAAAATAAGCCGTCAATTGTTCGGGATTCAAGTCAGACAGAGATCAACTCTGTTTAAAGTTAGAGTTTAGTTTGAGTGCACTATATTTGTGTGTCAAACCAATCTCAACAACTGGCACATCCCTACCACCAATAGAAAAGTCACACACTGTTGCACTGCAAGTCTAAATCTGGTTTCCAGGGATCATCTGGGAGGAGTGCCATCAAATAGATCCAGTGATTTTTCTCTGTCTGACTTCTGAACTGTTCGAGTAAATTTCTTATTTGACTTCACAATTTAATTAATTTCTTACTCTTTGTGGTAAACACATTAATACATTTCAAGATATAAGATAAGAAATAAGATGCTAGATAAAATAGTAAGCTTTTGTTCACGAGTTCTTATCAGAGAGACTGCTGAGAGGAATTTTCCTTTTCTCTTGTGACAAAATTATCATTTTTACCACAAAAATGACATTCAAAACATTAAACGTGCGTGGCTTGAAGTGTCAGATCATTTAAACACCACAAAAATCATTGGAATTAGTGTAAAATACCATGTCTGCTAACACGCCGCAAAAAAGACAGAGCCAAGCTTGCTGAAATGTGAGCTTTCTAAAAGAAGTATAACACATTTTAATCAGTTTCACAAGTGTGTTAAGAATGTTTTTACACTCTTCACTCATGATCACTTTAATGACTTTATATTTCAGCTTTTAGTCTTTTTGATTCTTCTAATTTAGCTTGATGACAGTGTGTAAAAATGAGAAAATGGGAAACAGAAAATGTTTTTTCCTGCTTTGCAGACTTTTTCCCACTTGCACTTAAATTTGCACCGTGAAACATCAGTCAAGTAAAGTTGAACACTAATGAAAAAAAATTAACATGTCATTTGATGGTCAAAACTACCATTTTAATAACAAAAAATAAAATATGATCTCTTAAACTGAAAAAAGACAATACCTGCCTTTTTCTGTGACTTATTCTATGACTTTGAAACCCAATTTCACTATTTAGGGTACAAAATTTTAAACCATGCTCCCAGTGAAATGGCTGTAGAGCACGATCTTTTAAGTAGTAACACTGCTAACAGTGTTCTTCTGCCCTGTTCACAATGCTCATGACAGGACCTGAAGGTTATCACATCTGTTATTCTTTCCCTGAGCTGCAAAGTTGTGGATTAGGGGGTGAAACTGAGCTGCATGAAAACAACAAAGTCCTAAAATTCAAATGCAGATTAATTTTTGTTAACAAAACCAAACCTCCAATACACTAATTCTACCCGTTTGTAATGCTGTAACCAAACAGATAACTTCAGAAAGCAAACACTGCCCAATACAGGGTGCTCTGTGACAATGGGATAGCTAGAATTTACCCGACAATAATTTATTGTACAATTTTTTTGACTTTGATTAGAGCTATTTTCAGGTAGAGAAGATGCACAGTGTTGTTTAAAAATTGACAACATCTACTACATTTGACAGCTACCTGGAAGATAAATCCATTAAAATACTTCAAGTTGACTTCTACTCTGTTAAAATTGTGCAAATTATCCATTTTGTATCTTTACACACAATGTTTACACTTCTATTTAAAAAGTTGTGCCTCCTAGGACTTCTAATATGTAATTATGGGGCACCGTTTGTAAAGCAGCGCATGCTAAAAAAAAACAGCAACATTTTGTCACATTTAGCTTCAAACCATGTGCAAAAAAAATGGTGTGATTTTTTCCAGTAACCTTATATGACACTTAGAGCAATATTTGTCATCTTAGAAATATCTTAAATAATTAAATGTAAATATTAAATGTCACACGTAAATGCTATTTATAGATTTAAATGCTAAATATAAATATAAATGTTAAATATAAATGTTAAATCTAAATATAAAAGTTAAAGCTATGGTCTACGATTTGGAAGCTTTGTACATATTAATAACACCGTTTATAAGGCTGTTATGGTCCTATGGTCCTATCTACACAGTATAAAGACCAAAAAGAACGAAAAAAATCCATTCAGTATATCCGCTGAAAAGCTGCATACTAGCTGACCAATCAAACCTAAGAACCTGCGACTATTAATTGGTCTGTGAGTTGGTCTGTGAGTCCATCCAATCCTCGTCTCCCTCGCTACACAGCGTCATGCCCATGGTCCCGCCTCCTCCCCTCTACCTCCGGTGAGCAGCTAGCAGCGTTAGCTACTGAACTATCATGGAGCCGGAAAAGCCTAGCGCCGAGATCAGCCTCCCTCTCCTTGGGGCCCAACGGAGTCTGCCCGCGGTTGAGGCCTGTTAGCGGGCTAACGGCTAACGAATACCTCAGCCGGCCGTCAGACCTTCAGCATCGCCGCATGATAACATGTTAAACACCACAATGGTTGATCAGCTAATGGCTTTGTTTACTACAGTGGGAGATGTCTGCTGAATAACTCTGGTTAGTCTGTGCCTGCACGGGCTAATAACTTGTAGGGGAGCGGGTTAGCCTGTTAGCCGCTAATCGTTTGCACTGTAAGCTGAGCTGGGGAGGACAGGCTGAGAAAGATAAATCCTCCCCCACACTCGGCTCCGCTCTGGCGGCGCCAGACCCCGCCGGTCCAATTGAAATGGCTACTGCTGTGTGTTACAAGGGGATGTCTGTCGTGTTTGATACTTTCAGTTGAGCGGAGCTGTTTTTGATTGAGTTTGCTGCTGATATATTGTGCTCTGTCCGAGGGGCTTTATGACTGGGGGCGGGATCTTGGAACACGGAGGGGAGAGGTGAGGGAAGGGGGGGCAGGCTGCGGTTTCAAATCGTAGACCCTAGCTTTAAATATATATATATGTATAAATATAAATGCTAAATCTAAATCTCCCAGACGCAACTAAATATTTAGCTAATATGCAAATTGAAACTCCTGGTAACAGGAAGTACCAAAATAAAAGCTTTGATACGGTGTCAGCTACATCACCTGCTGCAGAGCCTGTGGAGGTGGACGGTGGGCTGATCCAGGTGGAATAAGAGTTCCTGGCAGCCTGTATTGACATAAACAATGCATTAACTACATTTTCTGATTCGTTTCTTTTAACGTTTATATGCTTGGCAATAAAAGACGAAGCAGATATGCTAAGCATGAAGGGCACTTTAGCGAATGGGCTAACTTAACTCGTCTACAGTAAGTTTGTCATGCTTGAGCTAATGCAACTCTCTTATTCCACCTGGACCAGCCGCACCGTCCACCTCCAAAGGCTCTGCAGCAGGCGATGTAGCTGACGCCGTTTCAAACTGTCTTATGGCTGCCAGATCAGCCCTTCCTATGCTCTCAGCCATAGCAGTGTCCCTCGACATTTTGTGCGATATATATAATTTTTTATTTTACTCTTTGACTAGTTTTGTAGAATGTCTATTATGTCAAAACCCACATTTTCTCTCCTGAGACCACTAATGAACTGCCTTCTTTCTGTTTCATATTTCTGACACTGCATGATAACATGTTCAACACCACAATGTTAGTTCCGTGAGCTTTTATTTTGGTACTTCCTGTCACCAGGAGTTTCGATTTGCATATTAGCTAAATATTTAGTTGCGTTGGGGAGATTTAGATTTAACATTTATATTTAACCTTTATATCTATATTTAACATTTATATTTATATTTATATTTAAAATTTATATTTATATTTAGCATTTATATTTCTTTCCCATTTACGTGTGACATTTAATATTTACATTTGACTATTTAAGATATTTCTAAGATGACAAATATTGCTCTAAATGTCATAAAAGGTCACTGGAAGAAATCACACCAGTTTTTTGCACGTGGTTTGAAGCTAAATGTGACAAAAAGTTGCTGTTTTTTTTTTAGCATTTGCTGCTTTACAAACAGCACCCCATATGTAATGGTTTGGCCCTGCAGTGATAAAATGCCCACTTGGTAACCAAGGTTTCCCATCCCTGATTTAGATGCTTTGCACAAAAAAACTGCTGTTTTTTTTTCAATAACAGTACCTGCTGCTTCAATTCTTAATTAGTCTACGCACAAATTAAAATCTTGTTTAGCTAACCTATCCAGAGTCGCTCAAACTCCAAGAAAACAGTGTAAACAGAGTGTGCTATCATTCAACACTCAATTACAGCTTCAGTGAGTAAGCTGTGTAGAACGAGTTTCAGTGATGGGTGGTGTATATACTTATTGCTGTGGTACCAAAGCAGGTCTGATTCTTTTTTAAAACAGGGATCATATCTGTTTTAAAATCATGTGAGGCTACAAACTCATTTTTCAAGAGCACAATGTCCTGACTGAAAGCAATATCTTTCTTTGCACTCCAAGAATTTTTTTTAGCCCTTTTCCAGAAATGGTATCAAACAATACAAGATGTCAAACACGCAGGTGCTCACCCCTTAAGGCAATAAGACACCACTGCTTACAGCATGCCTTGGAAATACAACCGATGTAGCGGCCTGTCTTGAAAAAGAAGGGGAATTCAGTTCTCTCTGGAGCCGAAACTGCAAGGACTGGCCTTAATTAGGAGGTAGGCATAGAGAAACTGGCAAGTTGAAATTTGTGTGAGTGTGTGTTCGTGTGTGTCTGAGCAGGGAAAGAAAGACAGTACAGCCCTGTCCTCCGTCTAGAGTGGTGAGACTTATTACTCAAACGTTCCAAAGTGTTATCTCGCTGTCAGAACTGTCAGGAAAAGCTTCACCTTTACAAACTGCTGGCCAAGTGTGATAAGCAAAGTTTTTTTTTCCTGACCCCTGTGGCCGTTGTCCACCTGCAGGGGTTCACAAGATTGTTGATCAGCGCCACAGAAATAAGGATCACATCAGCACAAAGTTGGATCTTTTTTTACTATTAAGAAATGAAAAAAAAATCACAACCAATGCTTCCGGCTTCTGCTCACTTGCAGTCTTTTCGCTACTCAAATTTAAACTGCTCACATATTAACACTGCTGACATGAAGTGATGAATATATTGTGATATTTTACCCTTAAACAGCACAATAGAGAACATGTCAGTGACACTGGCATCATCATTCTACTTTGTGGGTTCATAACTTCTGCTTTACACAATTTCCTTGGATCTTGACTCTTATTAGCTAGCCTGCCTTTATTGTAAAAAGTGTAATCTCAAAGTTAATGTCAGTATTATGAGAGACTGGGGAGGGGGGTTAGACAAGTTCCACTATTATTGCATTTTTAGTTGCTAATGAAAGCCAGTAAAGGTCATAGCTGTGTGATTGTGTTAATTTAAGGGCAAATTTCATATCCTCCACATCGTCTTCACATTATTGTCTCTTTGACACGCTGTGATTAATCATCAGGATAAAAATATATACTTAATGATGAAGAAACAACTCCAAAGTAGGCTTAAATCCACATGCAGGCAGCACCTCTTCCCTTTGTCTGATTGGGGCTTTAACAGTGAATAGGCTTTTTTTCTTGCACTTGTTGCTAAGTGGGGCTTTATTTTGGTCAACTTATACCAAGGTGATGTGAAGAGAGATATTTTTGTCGCTTCATTTGTAGGTGACTGCACACATCTCCAAATAACACAGTTCCTTTTATTTGGGCTTTTCTTGTCTGGTTTATTTCTGATAAGCACAGTCAGAAAGTCAGTGTTATTATCTTATTGAAAATTCAGTGATAGCAAAGTTCTAGACAGCAGCTTTAAGTTCACTAGCTCAGGTTTGAACGTAAGTCTGACTATAAACCCCTCCGTTTCTGCCTTACTTTAAACAGGCACTTTTCATGAGCTGTGGCTGACTATGCCCCTCTGAAGATAGGTCTTTGCTTAAGCTTTCCAACAGTGTGCTCTAATGTTTACTAGGGGTGTCAAAAATAATATTTGAATGGATGCATCAAAATGCGGATGGAGATGAAGGTGTCTTGAGAAGACGTCTAGACGTAGCCTGATGCAGCATAATGAAAAATCAAGGAAACGCCCACTGTGCTGCATTGTGATATTTAATTGAAATTGAATGGTCAACTTAATAATCATAATCAAATCTTGAGACTTGTGAAGATGCATAGCTCTAAAGTTTACTATGGCTGCACAGATATTCTTTGACATGTCTCTTCTGATGGATCCTGTTTTCTAAACAAATACTCCAGCACAGGGAGTGTCTCCAATCTAGGGAGGATTGCTAATCCCTCAATTACATGACAGTTTTCAAACATAGATTGAGCATCACACACTCGTAATTACCCCACATTTAGGGTGAGACTACAAAAAACTACAAAAATACTGAGAACTTTAATGTTAAGATCCTACCATTTGACTTACCAGAATATCATTTTTACACTTTTTTTAGGCACTGGTATTTTTTTAAAAAAGGCTCAGTTTTCAGGGATTTGATTCCATTCAGACTATAATTATGTTTATGTAGTTTACCTTTAAGTGGGTTATTTTTGAGGCTCTAAGTGGTACAATTGACAGCTATATATATCGACTAGCATAAATAGGGCAAGAGTTAGTGCTTTTTTTGGCAATAAAAAAATGAAAAAGAGAAAAAAGACTATCCCTTCAACAGCAGCAATTGTATCAAATATTACTAAAGCAGGCTGATTGGCTTCTTTTTAGCTGAAGGCTGCAGTGTGAACCAGACTAGTCAGTCTGCTGCCAAAGTTACCCAGTGCTAAAAACAGCAATAGGGCGCTCCGTGGAAGTGGAAGGACACCATTGAAATTACAAGTTGTATGACTTAGCTTATACAGCCTGCTTCTTGACAATCTTGTGCACACTTTTTTATTTGTATTAGAAAAGAAAAAGAGACAGTTTTTCAAAGTCATTTTCAACCCTATTTATGGATCTTCTAAAATTCAGTTTGACCTAAGGACAGTGCATTATCTTGCCTCAGATAGCCTAAAACATTAGGGAATATTGATTAAATGCATAAAGACCTTAATGTGAAGTGTTGCTGCAAGCTAAGTGGACTAGATCTATGGCCTAATGTTGGAAAAAAGGGCCAAAATCTCAAAGGCAATTACGGTCTCATCTTGCTTACAAGACAATAGTTTATTAGCCTTATGACTCCCGGACAATTGTGTGCAGCCAAACTCAGACGCTTTCTCATTTATCCAAATTAGCATGAGTAGCAGACAAGCAAATAGCTGCAGCTAACACAGGATTGCAGATTCATACAAACATCTCTATTTGTTACTGCTTATTGGCTATAGAAACATACATAAGATTGCATACTGAGCTCTTATGCCTCATATGAAACAACTAAGCAGATACGAGTACCCTGCAAGCTGTGATTACTGATGTCCATGGGAGTGTGTGGTACAGACCTTAAGATCTGAAACTGTTAGCACAGTTGCTCCCCATCCATCGGAGTAATTAGGCCCATGTTTGGTCAAACAAATCGGTTCAATGGAGAAATCAGATACTTGTCTACTCTACCATAACCAAATTAGTGTTGTAATTACTCACTGGACATGTCTTCATTAATAATCGCTGCATCTTTTGTCGGAACAAAACATCAATAGTCCACACCTTAACCACATTGAAAACCAATATTAGCTCCCTCTCAGACAGAATTTAGAGACAGTACTTAACGTGTTGGTATGTTTTCTGTCAATTTCTTGGAAAAAAAGAGAAAACCTCATCTTACTTTCATACAGAAAGCTGTGTACTGCTGCAACAAGGGTGAGAGCATGTTCGTGGAGCCTCCTGAATAGTAATGCACAGAGTAAGTCCAGACTGTGAAATTCAATTGGTGGGCAAATATCAATGCAGGACAGACAAAGGATTATGGAGTTACTGAAGTTCATGGCTGCAGCTCACGCTGCCAGAGAAAAAAGAAGATGGAAAAGGTTTCTGCTGAATGTTTCATGCTGACAGTATTTATTTTCTCACATTTCAGCATAGCTCCTTGGCTGTGTACAAGATACAATGTGTTTTCAAACATTGTATGTCCTTCAGATTCTTAAACAGTAAAACAAGGATGAGCTAATCAGTCTGACTGTTGACTGTTATCCTGATTGTTAAATGTAAAATCAGGGGGAAACTTCAGAAATAATAAAACACTAAAAGCTGACTGTGATAAAACATGTTAAGACTGGATAATAATATATTAAATGAGGTTATTAAACACAAAACAACAATTCTGAAACTAAAATGTAGTATGGAAAGATATAACAGATTAAGAGTATAAAGTTAAAACAGCTTACAGCCAGACATTAGAAAGTTGGTCATGAGTTTAACTTATTAACTTAATAAGAACAGTAGATGCTGCCCCTTTAGGTCTTCAGGTACTGTTTTACAGACAGGGGCGATAATATTAAATGGTGCTGCACTGTATGTTTTATTTTTCACTTTGGGAACCATTAAAAAACTACTTGAGAACTCAACTGGGCTGATATGGTTAAAGCAAATCAGATAAACAAGAATGCTAGACCTTTAAAAGATTCATAAACCAATACAATAACCTTAAAATTGATTCTGAAAGATGCATGTTTATGACAGAATAAGAAGAGCTTACCCTGTGACCCAAATTGACCATTCAATACATGTCTCATCCATCTGGGGAAGTGTTTGGGAAGGGCAGAACCTTTCAGAAGCATATCCGGCAGGTGATTGGACGACTGTTCTGTCAATCACATTTTTTACATGTCATTTAAATAATGAAGTAGACAAGCATCACTGTGCTAGAAATTGGAGCCTCATTGTAAACAAACTCTCAAAAATATCCTTACTGTGAAGAAGTTTTTAGTGCTAATATTTGATTTTCATTTAATATAGAAATGTAGCCAAGATTTGTTCAAACATCCTATAAGCTGAGATGTATTCTCATCTCTGTACATGCAGCCACTTCCTGCTGTAGTTTCACCTAGGGCTCTCACCTCTTCCTTTAAAGAGGACACTGATTTTGGCTTTGGGCTGCTCACAATTGTTGCATATTGGAGTTTAGCAAGATTGATCCTTCAAGTCTATTGAATCAGAGCTGCTGTGCAACATTTAGTTAAACAATGACTAAAACACATTGTTTTTCAAGAAATGACTCTTTGGTTGAATTGATTTCTTCTCAAAGAAAAAAAAAACACATGTATACATTTTACTTATATTTAACTTATTTAATTACTGTCTTTTGGAAGTTAAAATGTTTCACCTTGTATTATTTTGTCAGATAAAAATATATTTTTTAAACAATTTTAATATTTAAATATCCACAGCTTGCTAAATGCAGTCTGCTTCTAAATAATAGATCATTCAGATGTGTGTGTGTGTGTGAGAGTTTGGTGTATTCTCAATATATGTCCCACATATGATGTTGTTTGTCTCGTGTCAGAGGTTCAACAACATTCACCAACTTAAATCTTTAAAGCCTGCCCTGCTGGAATTGAGACTGGTACCCCTCTGCTTCAATCTCTGTTGATATAGACGCTGGCATGTGTGTTTTGTGTGTGTGTGTGTTTTTAGGTGTGCTGTTGGGGGAGTATAAGCCTTTGATTACAGAACTGCTTCCCTCCCTGTCTGTTGTGCAGACATGAGCGTCTCAGCACTAATGACAAAATGAGGTTAACATTGAATCTCTGAGATGATGCGTTGCCTCCCACCGGACATCCTCAAGTCCTTGTCTCCTTTTCTTTTTCTTTTTTGTCTCGTCTTGTGCCACAGAAACAATGCAGACAAGCAGAAGTGATTGTGTTCTGTGTCAACATGATGGGACTGCCACCCAATGTTTGTGGCAATAGATAGACCATTCTGCCATGGGAAATCAACTCCATAGGTGTCAACATAGACGATTGAGATGGTCATTGTGAGGTGGGAGTGGGCTGGGGTGAGGACATGAATGTGCATGTGTGTGTCAGACCTGTTAATATCCACATTGGTGTCTGTTCAGGTCCATAATATATGTGTCTTTAAATGTTCCTGCATTTAGCTCTTAATACCATTAAGAGCTAAATTATCTTGGACATATAAATACACCTATCAGACACCTAATTTTGGCATCAATCACTTCAAATGCTTCTCAGTGTTAAGGTCAATCATGTTAACATTTTTGAAGACACAGTACAGGTTAGTATGTTTAACAGTGGCAACACGGCAAATCATTTGGTAAATGGACTTGAGCTTGTACAAGGCTTTTCTTTTCTTCCTGACAACTCAAAGCGCTGTTACACTGCAGGTGAACAACCACCTATTCACTCACTGATGGTTGGAGCTTCAATAGAAGTTCTCCATCAGTATTAACTAACAAATCAACTACTTCAGAAGCCCTATTCGTAGTCTTTATGTAAAATCACTGCAAAGAGGCTCCATTATATTTACACTTACAAACATATTCATTCCATGAGGCCTCGATGTCTGTCAATTCATGCTGCAACATGACTTGCATGACACTGCACGTGCCCCCACATACTAACAAGGGAAGAGACACTCTCTCACATATCAAGCTGGAAACAGAGCAAAGAGGGATCACCTTGTTCCCCCATTCCACTTCTGCAAAAATTACAGCAGAGGTGAAGCTTCACTGGGGTGTAAATTTCATGCCTTGAGATGGCAGTGAACAATAGTTCAGAGTTAAATACAAGCCCTGAAGCACCAGTGGGAGACAACTTTAGTTAAGGTCAAGTGTCTTGCCTATGGGACACGTCCATATGTGACAGCTGAAGCTGGTGTGGAACCCTAGACCTTCTGATTAATGGTAATGCAAACTACTGGAACGAGGCCTAGTACATACAGATTTTTTAAATCATAACTGGTTTTGAAACCGTAAGAGAGCCCACGTAAGAAGACAAATGTAGACAGATTTGTTCTTGCGGTGTGTGGTGTGCCACAAAGAGACATAGCTCACCATACACCAACAGACCCATTCATGTAGTTCTTTCACCAACTTCAAGAATCTACAAATTTACAGCTTGCAAACTTGCTTCAACAAACGCAACCCTTAGGGGATGTCCATCTGGAGATGAATTCAAGTGTATCCACACAGGTTTTTCTCATAAAGGAATTTAATCGACCTGGTGTTTCAGACAAATGGTAAATGGTAAATGAACTTGAGCTTATATAGCGCTTTTCTAGTCTTTGACTACTTAAAGCTGCTTTACACCGCAGGTCACACCTACCCATTCACACCCATCCGCTCTCACATTCACTCACTGATAGTTCGGAGTTTCTATGTTAGTTATCCATCAGTGTCTCCAACACATTCACACCCATTCATGCCCATTTACACACCACTGACGCAGCAGTGGGAGCAACTTGGGGTTAAGTGTCTTGCCCAAGGACACATCGCCATGTGACGCCCGGAGCTGGGCTTGAACCTGCAACCTCCCTATCACTGACCAAGCGCACTATCCAACTGCGCCATTGACGCCCCAGATACCCCAAAACACAAACTTTTGAAAACAGGTCCCAGAGCTTGACTTCAACAGTAACAAAAAATGTCAGGTGGCCAAGGCAGCTTGTGATTACCCTCCTTTAACAACCTGACAGTTCTTCTCTCCTCATCAGTTTGTAATATGTAATTCAGAGGGTTATGCTGCTTAGAGTCTCATGCTTTTTAAATAAAACATCAACTTGGACCTGCATTTTGCAATGTGTGCACTCCACACAAGTCAGGACTTCAGGTTTTAAATATTGAACATGTTTGATATTTACAATTTCAAGTCAGGGCGGCCCTGATCCTTTTACAAGAGGATAAAATGGCTCTTAGCACACCTCACACCAAAGGTTAATATGAAGAGATAACCTGTTGATCAGAAGCTGAGTGCCGAGCCAAGATTCGGTCCAAAAATAACAAGTGAGGACAAGTCTTTGGCATGTCGCTGTTAAAAGTTAACTGAAAATTACAGGTTATTTGCAGCCTCATCCCTCTCATGGAGTATTTCATGAATAGGATAAATTCACTGTATTGGTAAAATTTCAAACCTTTATCCTTAAATGTACATTGTATAATTAAGCATGGTATGATATCTAAAGCTTGACAAAAACACATTATAATTAGAGGCCGGTTTGCTGTACCAAGTCTGGTGATGATGCATAATTCACAACAAAGGTATGACTGAATTATACATGACCATCATACATTACATTGTATTAAACATTAAAACTACATTTTACATAACAAGATTATATAACTTATTTCACCCCTATTCTTATTGTGCTGGCTTTTAAATATTTTGGAATATTTTCAGAATATTGACCTCAACCCAAATATTGACTGCATATAAGCATAGCTACTGTTTATGCACCCGCAGGTGGACTAAAACCTGTTAAATGTTGACTGTGGATGCAATAATGGATTGTATTGCTATTATAGCTTGTCAGTTTTTCTAAACATTCCATAGTTTGTTTGACTTGCATATTATTTGTACAACATTTAAGTATATACATGATTCCCTTCAATGATTTGTGTGTCTAGATAAAGACGCGATTTATAGCTTACTGCAGGACTTAAAGCACTTTTATATTCTACTTGGTAATGAAATTATCTTACTGTGTTGTTCACCAGAGATAGATTAATAGATATTAAATAGATATAGAAATAGCTATGATTTATTCTGAGATGCATCTTTTTAGGTTTCACAGAGCTGTGCATAAAAATACATATGGTTGGTAATGTTTGCACTTAGTACAGAATGCAGTTTGATCAAATTGAGTAAAATGTATCCTCATGCAAAATTAATCCCATTTCACATATCTCCAGTGCTCTTCACAGATATTGACTTGCTCCATTGATTAAGCTTTTCAAAGCAAAGTATGGCCCTTTGTTTTCTCACTGCTATAATGATGATAATTACATAAAGCATAATTGAATTCACACAATCATTCTTAATTTTATCAACTGCTATGATGAAAAGCACAGAGCCCTCTTCAAAATACAACTAAGACATGCCAAGCAGATGTTTCAACAGCTGCAGTCTTTCCACACAGAGAAAATGTTACTTTAATTGAATACCCCAGTCTATACTAATGGCACTTCAATTGCTTTTTATATCTTTTGACTGAATCCTCAATGAAGTCTTTTTTTGAGCATATAACAGCATGGAATTAAATCACACATCTTGAAGTAGTTAGTTCAAGCAATGATAAAACTTTCTCTTTTATGCATCAGTAGGTGGAACTAAATCTGCTTGGACTTTAAAAGAGAAGCAGGTTGTTGGAGAATAAACAACTTTTCTGGTTTAAAACAAGGATAAAAAATTCCATGTAAATCAACAAAATCATCTACAGGTGTCTAAAAACCTGTTCAGGATACAATCACAGTTGAGTACTGGAAACAATCCAACATGGTTTTACTGAGTGGTGCCAGCATAATCAGTGCAGGAGGTTTTGCCATTTTAGAAAAACATGGCCCATAGAGGCCATTTCAGTACAGTGAACGTATTGTCATGTTCAAGAAGCCAGTTTAAGATGCTATGAGGAGTTTCTAAGTAATTACAAAAAAGGCTCACTTTTAGATATATGCCTGATCAAAATACACACTTTAAGATTAGTTTTATAGCATCAACATAGGTTATCTATAAATACTATTCCTTAGCTTTGCAGTCGGGTCGGACAGGGCTGGACTGGCCTGGATACTCAACTTCGGGAACAAGACGATTAAACCTAGAGCAAATTCATATTATTCGGACACGTCTTAGAGCACCGGGCTGTAAGTAGCGATATATAGCCGGCTACAAAACTACAATACTAAGTTTTCCAAAAACTGCTTGTTTTCACACATCAAAAACTACCACTACGTAACTAGAAAGAGATACATTACCTCGTCGCTTTGCATCCTGTAAGTTGTTGAAAAAAGAAGTTGTAAAGCAACGCAGAGTTCTGAGGAAGGTCCGAGCTGCATTCATTAGCATCACAACAAACGCACGCTTTGGCTTGGGTTACGTCTTTATGACAGTCGCTGCGCAGCTCAATTTCAATTTCAATTTCAATGTACTTTATTTGATACAGAGGGACAATGTACATTCATACACACTTTAAAAAAATAAAATGTAAATGTACCCAACTCTAGCTACCAAGCTAATTTCCATTGGTAGTCCCCCCAGCTAAAATATAAAAACAAACAGGTTAAAGGAAGAAAATACAAGTATAATATTTAAAAGGTTCTGTTCTTCTTGTTTTGCTTCTTTTTAAAAAAAGAACAGAGAAACATTATCATAATAAAACATTTTACAATACATTACAATCATAGTTTTTGTTGTACACAGGTGGTCAGTACCAGATTTTAAAGTGCTAGATTTAGGCAGTAAAGTGCTGGAGTCGAGCATAAAGTGCTGGAATTGCTAATTAAAGTGCTAAAGTTGATATTTAAAGTACCAGGTCTCTTGAAAAAATGAGCACTAAAAACTTTTCGAGAAAGGGGAAAGAGAGAGGAATTAAAAAAAAAAAAAAAAAAAAAAAAAAAAAAGTAGCTCATGGGTAGCAGTAGGCCTGTCACAATAACAAATTTTGCTGGACGATAATTGCCCAAAATATTATTGCCGATAAATGATATCATTGCCAATATTATTTTGAAACATCATTTTTTCATCAAAGTAGGGATAATTTATCTCATAATACAGTGAGAACACCGCACCAAAAGCAATAAACTTTAATTTTTTTTTTTTTTATGTATATTTTGGGGCATTTTGTGCCTTTATTGATAGGAGAGGGACAGTGGACAGGCCTGTGAAAGGGGGTGAGAGAGCAGGGGAAGACACTCTGCAAACTGGTCACAGGCGGGATTCGGACCTGGACCGGCAGAAGCACGCACATGGGGTGCCCGACTGCTTAACCACTCCGCCAAACCAGCACCCCAACTTTAATTTCTTAAAAGTATTTAACTGTAATTGGAAGGTCAAGAGCTTTTAAATAAATATAAATATAAATCAATATAAGCAATATAATAAATTAAACAAAAAAGAAAACAAAAACACAATGGAAATTAAACGGACTCATTTTGAAAAATTGCATGCAACTAAAAATCATAGGGGCCGTAGCTTTCGTGCCTTCGTTCATATTAGTTTTTGTTTCCTTGTTACTCCTCACAAAGCTCACTTCAGCTCTGTGTGTGTGAGTACGCATGAGCAGCCGTGCCTCCCGCCCCCAAAAAAAGACTGAATCACTGACAGATGCTCACTCCGCTATAAAACCAACGCACCCAGGTGTTGTGAAAGTTACATGGAATGGGCCATCTTCTCATCCGGCCTGTTTGGTAGAAAGACAGCAGTAAAATAAACATGCATGCACGTGTCAATTTATAGTGGCCGGCAAACTTACCGAGGACGTTTTTATTTATCCTGCGGTTAATTGATTAATTGATTATCGTGACAGGCCCAGGTAGCAGAGTCTTTATGTTGCGGGAAATAGATTCTCCACATAGCACCTTAAAGATGAGGTGTGAGACATGGCCAAGAAGCCACCAGAGGATCAGTTCATTGTAGTCACACAGTGATGGACATGGTCAGCAACAATACTCGTGTACGCTGTGGTAATGGCACAGTGCAGCAGCGACCCATTCTATCATTCTGGTTATTACAGTTACTGACCATGATCTTTGAATGTGACAGCAGGAACTGAGACTCATCTGACCAGACAACATTTTCCCAAAATTACATTGTCCAATTTTGTTGAGCCTGTGTGGATTTCCTGTTCTTAGCTGAAAGGAGTGGCATAAGGTGTGGTCATCTGCTGCTGTGGCCCCTCTGATTCAAGATTGGAAATGTTGTGGGTTCAAATTTGGCCTTCTGCATACTTTGGTTGCAACCAGGAATATCAAACCACCCTGGCCATTCTCCTCTTAACTCTGGCAACAAGTTATTATCTTCCAAAGGACTGGAGCTTTTTGGATATACTGTCTTTTTTGGACCATTTTATTTAATCAGAAATTAAGTATTAAGATCTGACATAATCGTGCCACACTGATTGTCATATACCTTTTTTATCCATTCTAATGCTCAGTGTGAAAACAGCAGGTAGTCTTAACTGGCTGACTAAGCTGAGTGGACACAATGAGCTTTGCTTAGCTATTTGCATTACTGAGCAGTTGAATAAATATACTGTACCTATTATGCCTGAGTGTATGATTGAATAACAAATACAAAATCATTCAAACGCTGAATTAAAAAAAACAATGTAGCATTCCAGTGTATATATGAATAAAACTGCAAAATGTCATCCAGGTCCATTTACCTTGCTAAATGGGTTGTCTGTTTTTTCTTCTGCTTCAAATTTCAAAAACAAAGGAGAAGTGCATTAGTGCTGGACAATATCCATGACTACATTTAATCTAAATCCCATTAACCTAGATTTGACCCCAAATTTACAAGGACATCAACTCATTCGATAGTCCACTTAAAGGGAAATTTCAGTGTTTTTGAAGTTGGGTTTTTTAGGTGCTTGAAAATAGTCAGTGAAGTTGCAGACAGGACTTCCTGCAGCACTGTACTTTTAAGGAGAGTGAGCTGGGATGACCTGTGAGGTACAATGTTGTTGATAGGTACAGCTATTTCATGTAATTGTGTGTTTAATGTTAAAAAGAGCCATCAAACAATATAGGGTCGAATGTACAATAAGGCAAAAAATTTCAGGCACTTTATTTTTCATCCAGAAAGACTGGCACTGTTGTACAATGCAGCAAATTTTACAAAATAATAATGTTATAATTTAATTTAGCATTGCTTTTGCCCAATGCCCAGACAATGTACATCTGAGATCAAGTACACAACACAAGCAAGAATCTAAACTGGAGGGAACAACAATAGTAAATGCTACAAACTGCTTTTAGTCAATGTCAATGTCTTTAAAAACAAACTCAAAACCTATCTTTGTAGTCGAGCTTTTACCTGAATTACCTTTTAGTGTTTTATTTATTCTACTTACAGCCCACTCTTATTTTATCTGATTTTATTTTTTTGTCTTTTTATCTGTACTATCTTTCCTTATGTTATTTTCTAGTTTTTCTCTTATTTTTTATTTTTATTTTTTAACTTAATTTCAATTTATTATTAATTCATTATTTTTTTATTTTTTTATTTTATTTTATGATATATTTAATTTTACACTTTCAACCTCCAGTGTTTTCTCATTTTTAAACCTTTAAGATGGCGTTTCCTCAGTACGTACTGGGTACATCAGTGTGCTTTATTATTGTCTTTTATTTATGATGCTTTTTATCAACACTGTGTATAGATTGCTGCGTGGGTGGGTTCAAGTGCTGGGTGGAGTGGGTTTGGGTCATAAATCCTTTATTTTATTTATCTGTCTGTTTGTAGAGCACTTTGTGCTACATTTTTTGTATGAAAAGTGCTATATAAATAAAGCTTGATTGATTGATTGATTGAAGTATGATTGGACATAAGTGATCCTTATAGAGCCAGGGGCAGCGCCATTTTTTAAGCAAGCAATTGACAAAAACCTTGTCAGGTCACCTCATGGTTTTCAATTTCATGTTCTTATGTCACTGAAATCGACATAATAACCATCAGCACACTTAGTGGAAGTATTTGTGTTGTATTTTTTTCTTAGCCAGTGCGTACTGATTCCAGAGAAGTTCTTCCTCTCTGTCCTGAACAATTTCTGCTTCTGTATAACCCCAGTTTATAAAAGTAACTTTGTGCATCCATCTAAAAGGAACGTTATTGTCACTCGAGTCCAAAATTCATTATTTGGTTCAGTAGTTTCCTCTGCTGCTGTTGTGAATCAATGCGCACAGGTGGAAAAACACAAAGGCATTTGCAGCATCTAAAATAGTGCCTCGACAGAGACTACTCGGACAAAGATTAAATAACAACATGACAAACTTCTCAAGAGAAAGGATATTTTCACTCCACTAACATGGTTTGCCAAGAGTTTGTTTTAAGTGGTTCACATTCCGTCCCTGACCGTGCAGCAGTAGTGCCTGCCTTCTACGTTATCTGATTGGCCCGTAGTGAATGTGGTTGAAGGAGTGATCATCCAATCATCTGCCAGATATGCTTTTGAAAGGTTCTGCCCATTCTCAAACACATTCCAAGAGCTTTTTCCCAAGAGGATGGGTGATATATATTTGAACATTTCATGTAGTGTGCCCGGTTAGAGACTCCCTGGGGAAAAAAATAAAGCACTTTGCCCAATTGTACACTCGACCCAACTTAGTTTTAAAATAAAAATACTGAAATAAACCTTTAAAAAAAAAAAGAAATGCAATATCCTCAAAACTTCCAAGATCAATTACACTTCAAGTTGTTTTTCTTCCTCCTTGAACCCAAAGCGGTCTTCTGTGGAGCCGTGTTTTGTGATAAAATAAACAGTTACATTTGTACCCCCTGCTCACACCCACCTGTGGACTTTAGCCCCCTGAAGTTTGTCTTGAAAAATCACCTCATTAAGTTTTACATGTCGCAGCACATTTTTTAACAAGGTGTTTGTGGGAGACTAAGCATCTGCATTAATAGCACCATCATGCACACATGCTGCTAGTCAACACTGAATCTGACCCAAATACCTAAAAGTATTTCTGACTCCATGAACAAATTTATCCACATCCCCCCAACTGGTGGTATCTGCCAGCAATTATTTGGAGTAACCCCACAGGAAGAGCCATCTGTAGCTGATTTCAATTTGCACACACACATGCACACCCAAACACACACACACAGGAGGTTGGGGGATTCGTGCCTTAAAATCTTTAATTGAGATGGATTGGGTCATCCAATTAACCCGAACACACTTGGGTGTTCTTTGTGCATTTGAAACCTTTTGCTTTGGGGTATTGTCACAAATCTTTAAGTCACCACAGAACTGGTACACCTGTCCTTGCCGTCTTTACAAAGCTTAATTAGGTTGAGCTCTTCCTCAATCTAAAGCCATTTTTGCTCCTCTCTCACTTTTCTCTATCGCTTACACTGTGAAAGGCTAAAAAAGGATGTGTTAACACATAAGTGATGACAAGGGGGCACTGTGATGTCAGAAACATTATTCTGGCACCAAACATACGACTGCTGTGATGAGAGTTTTTGCTGTCATATGTCAGAGTGAATGTTTGGTTTGAGTTCCCTTTTAGTTGATGAAATTAAGATTGTACCCGCTATTTGTGGCAAATGAAAGAGAACACTCATCTAATGTTAGGCACGAGATAGATGATTAAAAGTTTCCATGTATGCATGCAAACAAGTCCAGTCTTTGAAAATTCTGCATCGTGTTAGGTTTTTTGTTTATCATTGCAAAAACTTTACTGCAACTTTACCCAAATTTGTAACCTCCTCTCTTCTTTGTGTTTACCCCCTTGTTTTTGGTTGAGAAGCCATATGGCACATATAGTATGTCACATACTGTTATTGGCAGAGACAAGCTTAAAGGAAAAGTTTGGTTTCTACAGCTTTCACATTGTTTATAAATGAAGTAGAACAATATACTCACCCAGAAGCCTTTCCTGATCCAAACAGTGCTTTGGGAGATATTTAGATCCAAAATCGAGCGGCAGACATCCGTATAATGGTAGCAAAGGGGCATGTATAGTGCCGCTCCTAAAACTGCATTAATCGTCCAAAAACTCATTAGCTTCACCAATATTTCATCATGGTCCGCTCGCGCTACTCCTCCAAGACAGTCCAGGGTCGCTCCACCCATGTTTTTGTGACTGTGCTGACCTCTGAACTGAAAACTTTCTTTACGACTGCCGCGCATGCGCAGTGGGGCTCAATGTTTCAGGGGTGACCGCCGGCTACTCAAGAACTTTCTTCTTTCAGTTTTGTGCAAAATGGACGGATATCTATCAGATGAAGATGTTGTGGATGAGAACTTTGAATATGATGGGTGTCCTTACAGTTTCGAGCCAGAGTTTACAGATGAGGAGCTCATCGAAAGGAGGAAGCCATACTGCGCATGCGCGGCCGCCGTAAAGACAGTTTTCAGTTCAGAGGTCAGCAAAGTCACAAAGACATGTCTGGAGCGACACAAACTGTAATGGAGGAGTAGCGTGAGCGGACCATGATGAAATATTGGTGAAACTAATGAGTTTTTGGATGATTAATGCAGTTTTAGGAGCGGCGCTATACATGCCCCGTGTGCTACCATTATACGGATGTCCGCCGCTCGATTTTGGATCTAAATATCTCCTGAAGCACTGTTTAGATCAGAAATGCCTTCTGGGTGAGGATATTGTTCTATTTCATTCTATAAACAATGTGAAAGCTGTAGAAACGGAACTTATCCTTTAAGCTAACACTGCTAATTATCCATGGCAAAAAATTGTGATATTTGCAGCTTATGCATGATGTCCACATGGGCTGTGTACTGCGTATTCCTCAAATTTGGAAATAGTACCAGGGCCATCACCGAATAATGCTGCCACTCTGCATACTGGAACACCGGCTTCCAGTTGCAAGAGACTTTGACACGTTTCTTTTTGGTGCAACCCTCATGCTGAGCTTGTTTTCTCATTCCACTAATGCACAGTCTGTACAAATTGTGCCTCATTGCAACAACTACGTGACTAATTAGGCTTTCCAAAAAATACAGTATAATTTTGTATATGTATGGCAAAAATTGGCCCAGAGACTGGTCTTCCACAGTCTTTTAATTCGGTTTTCTTTTAAGAATTTCCTGTTTGATTAATTTGGTGTGTGTTGTACGAGAATAATGAGGGGGGGTGGGGTCTTTTATTTTCATTTGTGCGCAATTTTCTACTTTTGTCATTTATTGTTATTTTTCTTTATTTCATTTAAAGCAGCACTACGGAAGATCCCCGCTTGACTGGAGCGAGAACTCAACTACCCATGAGCTCTAGCGCGTGCATACTGTCGTAAGGATACAGATCTGCCGGTCGCGTGCGTTTGTTTTGTAGGTGAATCACAGAAGCCAGGACTTCACTCAAAAGTATTCTTCTGTCTTCAGCGGCTGTTTGCAGGATGGATAGCGACGAGGTAATATATTTATTTTTGACTAAATGACGATTTTGAAAATCGCTAAGTTCAACTTGGTTGTATTACCGTGAAGACGCCCCCGTCCTGTTGAAGCGATAAAGTGAATAAAAGTAAAGACAACGACGAGCTGGCGATATCAAACACTTGAAATAGGTCTGAACAAAACAACATACTGGTACGTTCTGGATTTGTTGTGCTGTACTTTTTTCCTGCCAAGTTTTTTTGAGGAACTTCGTCATAAATTAGTCGCCCAACATACCTGATAGTAGTTGGACATCCCTCCTCATCTTTTATTTCAAGCCAGCGAGTGAACGCCGAACCGATGTTTATTCTGGTCCGAGCATTCAGCTTGTTTTTCTCTCGCTTTCTTTGTTTTGTATCCTCCAACAAAACTTTCCTCTTCCTTATGTTCTTTGTTGCCTCCTCCATGGTTACAGCTCCGCGATTGGCTTTCGCCGAGACCTCCGTGAGTTGGGGAAGTGACGTATGCCGTAAAGCAGTCCAAATGTGTAGTTTTTTAGTGTGGAAGGGTTCCCACCATCCACCTCGAAGTTACATAGCGCCAGTGAAAGGGATACAGACCACGACAGAGGTGTAATTCAACTCATTGTAAAGTGGTGGACCATCACAATAAATATCGAAGGATTATATTATGTATGAAAAACTACATAGTGTTGGTTTAATGTGAAGCACTTAGGTTACAAATTTTTGTATGAAAAGGAGATACTAAATAAAGTTTGATTCATTGACAATAATGTATTACTACCAAAAAAAAGTGTTTGATTTGTTCTTTATTTCTAAAACAGTATGTGAAAATAAGAGAAACACTTTAACACTTCAATACAAAAATACACCTAATGGCTGCATCATATGTTGGTGTTTAAGAACTTACAGTTAAGATAAATGTTTAATTATAAAATTGTTAGTTAACATACATTTCACTGGGCTGGAGGGCAAAAAGAAAACCAATGTCATTTAGGACAGACCACTGTGTGGAGCTGTGGTAATGGCTTTTTTAAGTTCCATCACAAACAGCAAGACAATGTAGACATTATCAGTATCAGGCTTCTTTGACCCTTATATAAAAACTTGGAAACTACTTAAACTACTTAAAACAGAACATTATGAACCAGTTGACCCTTCAGATATCCTGCACAACACTGCCAGGATGACAATCTGCAGATATGGATGGTTTTGCGTATGTCTGATATATCTAAATCATTAATTTTGCTGTTGGGGAAGTGAGGAAGAAGACTCTTTTTTTTAAAACTTCATAACAGAAGAGAATGATCATCTAGCATTTCTTAATATTATTTTCAGGTATTTAAAGACTACTTATAGATACCACTTTCAGTCAGTGTTTAAGCAGGTCAGTTACATAAAAAAGTAATTATCTTTTTAGGTAAACACAAAAGTCATGTCAGGATTTGGAAAACTGGTGCTTTCATTGACCAGCTATTTGCTCTTCTTCTGGTGTCTCTTAGAGATAAGGTCTCTGCAGGATCACATTTTATGCTCCCTTCATCTGAAAAATAATAAGACTATACTTCAAGCCACAAAAATGAAGCTGGCTAGAACATAGTCTTTGCCACTGAAAATGTTGAATACAATTTTAAATGATTACGTGACGTGCGACAGATAATTAAATTGAACACAGTCAGACAACACATGGGTGTGTCATTATTTTTGTCTGTTTGGGGATTAGGGCCTAATGAGTTTAACTATGATTTTTTTTTATATCTACAGTAGATCTTGTGTCGTCATTTGATACAGATTAGTGACGCATCTATTTTGAAAATCAGAGCCAGTGTCCGTTCTAATGTTTGCAATACCTGTTCATCCAACTCATTTTAACAGTGGGTGAAAAAGATACTTTGTCTGCCCAATGAAAACACTCATCATCTAGAACAACAGATATTTCTCTGAGTGTTGCTGGACATCCTTCTGCATTGCTTTTCTGTGAAACAAATATAAAAAATACAATATTGAACATTTCCATTCACTGAAAAGTGGCAAAATATAACCATCAAATAGCTAGACGATGAAAAACAGTTACAAATGTTTCCAAAAACTAAACACAACCAGTATTTACCGTATTGTTTCGAGCAGAGAAATGTAGAAACAGATTTTCACATAAAAAAATAGAGGTTTTTAGTAGAAGTCACAACGTCTTCCTGCTTTTTTTCCTCCTTGAATTCCAGATAATAAGACCTGCCATTTTTAATTGTTGAGGGGGAAGTGCAGCAGGCTCATCTTTTGGGGCCATTTAATTTGAAACACAGTTCTTGCAGGCAGGGAGCGCAGCCAGAAGTCACGCAGAGAAAATAGTCTTAATTGTTTAATCCATATCAGTTATGCACCATATGGGAGAAATTACAGGTGCCGTGTGATGGGATAAACACTACCACTAAACAAATGTCTTAGGGGGAGTCTACACTAGTTTGTGTCTTTTAACATCAATTTGTCTTGGCTCTTCCCCCTTTAGACCAGCTAATAATATGTGCATGAATTAAAGGGAGGCAGCGCAGCTTTAAAGGCTCTGCTAAAAGCTTGAAGTCTGCTTGGTGAATTCTTTTAATATACTGAGGATGAACTGTGAAACTGTCAACACTGTGCCATGTCAGGCTTTCCACAATAACACCGGTATAAATATTTCTGTAAGGCTAAAAAAATGCATTCACCTCATCGAACTATTGATTCCTTTCACCCTGCACAGCAATCTTCTTTTTTTTTTTTTTCCTAGTATTTTATTGTCTATGCACAAACTGGCCCTTAGAACATATACAGTCCTGGGAAAAAAATTGAGGCAACTGTTAAAATTGCTGTTAGGTAAGACTGCTGTCACAAATTAAAGTATTATTAGTGTATTTTTTTCAATAAGCTCCCCAGTCCTCTGACATTCAGACTGTCCCCTGCTGACCATTTAAAATTTGGAGATCAGTCTAGAGCACCAGCTGCCATTTGTCTGCACGATGGTTAATAGTTAAGTCTCAGGGTCTTGTTTGAGGGCAGTGGTATGGTTCTTTGGCTGCAAATGTTCCATGAAGGTTACACCTGGCTGGACTAATCCAGAGAGTTGGGGGATGTACTTGGGTCCCACTGGTTTTTGCCCATGTTAAGCTGCTGGGCACCTTCAGTTTTTTTTAATGGAGGGAAGCATGATGTGTCTTTTATCTGCTAATCTCACTCCCCTCGTCCACGGCATCTATGGTCCAAAAAGTTGCCTATTTCACTGGGCCACTAGAAGAGCTTAGTGAATCCCTATTATACCCCTTAGCCCTTCCCCTTCATCTTACCCCTTCCCCTCAGCCCTAAAAACAGAGGGCTAAAGGGAAGAAGTAAAAAACACACTGCTGAGAAACAAGTCGCCACTCAATTCACCCAGAGCTGCTTGCTGGCTGTTACGTAGGCAGATGCGACAATAGCTGTAGCTACAGCTGCCAAAGCTAGCTTGTTATACTGAGAAAATGGAAAATACGAACAAAAAAAAACTAAACACGATAAGTATTTACTTGATGATTTGAGAATTACTTATAATTATGAGCTTCCTTTGGTCTCCACTCTGTCTTGTGTCGGCAGGCGTGGTGTTTTATGGAAAATCTCATACCCCTTCATTTCAAGGGAGGTCCCAGTCTATCTTCACTTTGAGGGCCGTGTAGCCCTTGGTCTTAGCCCTCCCCTTAGCCCTATGGAAAATTGGGACACCATTTCACTAGACGTGAACGAAATTGGGATCCACCCTTAATGTCACATTTTGCAACCACAGACTTTAAACTACAAAAGCACTCTGAGAGCGCAGACCTCTGCTAGCACCACAGTCCTCTCCCATATTGTGATTTTTACCATAAATATTAGTCCTACCTTCATTTCATGTAAATATTTAGATTCCTTGACCATGAAAACATACCATTAGCAATTGGTTACCTCCGCCAAGGAGGTTATGTTTTCGGGAGAGTTTATCTGTCCGTCTGTGAACAAAACTCAAAAAGTAAAGGATGGATTTTGATGAAATTTTCAGGAAAAATTCAGCAGGAGATAAGGAAGAACTGATTCGATTTTGGTGTTGATCCGGATCAGCGTCTGGCCGCCATGGTGAAAATTTTAATTTCTCTGAATAACTACTGAACTAAAATAGATATTATTATGAATCCAATTGCTAATGGTATGTTTTCTTGGTCAAGGAATCTAAATATTTACATGAAATAAAGGTAGGACTAATATTTATGGTCAAAATCACAATATGGCTGATGACTGTGGTGCTGGCAGAGGTCTGCGCTCTCCAATTGCCCCTCTAGTTTCATAATGATATCTTTTAGTTCAGTTGTTATTCACAAAAATTGCATTTTTCGTCATGGCGGACCCAGACGGTGATCCGGATCAACACCAGAATTGAATCACTTCTACCTTTTCCCATGCTGAACATTTCCTGAAAATTTCATCAAAATCCATCCATAACTTTTTGAGTTTTTTTGTTCACAGACAGACAAACTCTCCCGAAAACATAACCTCCTTGGCAGAGGTAATAAACTGGACTAAATCATGTCACAGGACCCCTTCAATTTTCAAAGAAGCCTTTGGAACATCTCTGATGCCTTCTAAAGGTTTAGTCAGAGTTGTGGGGATGGAACTGCTCTTCTGCTACATTGTTGCTATAAAATTTAACAGAAGAAGTGATACAATTAAGTGGTAGAAAGATTAATATTTTACTGGTGCAGCTTCCGGATTTTGCTCACTCTCTCTTTCTTTTTTTCACTCTTTGTTCTTAACGCTCGCTCTCCGTCTACCTTTCAGTTTCTCTCTGACTTTCTGTGTTTTCCCTTATTTCTCTTTCTCTAACACAAACAGCGCTACACATGAACCCATACTCACATAATAAATAAAATGATGGTTCATAGAACTGGCAAAACATGAAACATTTGAAGACAAACTAGTTCTAAAAACAGTAGAACTGCAACAACGAAAGTAACTCAATGAGTTACCCGTTAAAAAATGTAACTAACCAATGGACCGGACAGCGCAGCACCACTACAGCACAAAAGCTCTTAGCCATCACACTGAAGGTCGCAACCTCTGCTTAATTTCTCTCATTACGTCTCATTCCACAGTCATCTGTGTGATGGCAACAGCAGCTGGAGGAATAAATGTTCTTTAGTGCTTCATTAGAAAATCTTATGAACTTAAGAAAACATCCATAACATATTTTAAGGGAAACTCATGGCATTGAGGCTTGTGATCTGACAGCAAGACTACCGTAGCAGTTCTAGTGTTAACTGGAGTAGCAGCGCCTGCTGTCTGTAACCGTGACCGCCAAAAAGAATGCTCCATTAAAAACTATTATTGTGAATTTATCAGAGATGGGTCAAGGGTCCGGACAGAACCGTCACTCAGTCCAGGTCCGGATAAAGGTCCATTATGTAAACCCCTTATTAAATAATGATTTATTCTTTGTAAGACACTACATATACCTCCAAAGTTATTTTGCAACTCTTCAATTTTCAGTTTTTTATTCTCCAGATTCAAGACTACAGCACTGATGAGACTCCAGCCTGTCTTACTATTCATGGACATACCCCACCAGAGTATAAAGATGGTACTTTTTCAAACCATATTTGTTCTATGACCCTTGACAATGGTCGCTCCATCATTGGGACTTGAGAATTTTTATGCCCCATAATTTATTTTGACCGACTTAATGTGTTCACGAACGGGTCACAATTACCATATCATTAATCATGTGATAATCAGAGTCAGGGGCTTAATAGTGACACAAAACCTCCATTTTCTGAAGGTATTTATAACAGAACTGTCACTGAGGAGAAGGGAAAGGGATCTGTGGATGTTCTGTATCAGCTGCACACAATGGACATCTTCATTAAATACAGGCTAATTGATGAATACAGGTCTTTGTGTTTATATGACGTGGTTTGTCCAGGTGCTGCTTTGGTTGCTTGGTTACACACTGGCCTGGTTATTCCTTGCGGTGGTCTCTATATGGACAACAAAAGCTATAAGGAGAAAATAATGGGGGAATGGCCCTGAAGGTACATTATGTTTCAACCACCATAGATAAGCTTTCAAAGGGATTGGAAAAAGGAAAATAAGAAAAATAAATGCTGACATTTGAAAAGAAAAAATACCTTGTGGTTGATGGATCATGTACATCCTGTTCATATCTATACTCCTCAGATTTGGATCAGAATGAAACACAAATTTGACAGAAAAAGAGGCCCTTTTAAAACTTTATACACCCTTTCATGAAATATTATTTTGATGCAAAGAGGCCAATGTCCTCCAGCACGACTGTATTTTTATTGACTTAAAGTCAAGTAGTAGGTTTACATGATCAGTGAAGTCTGTGGCAGTAGCTTGGCTATTCTACCCACACATAGCTCAACCCATATTGTCATTAGTATAAGTCACATTACCAGCGCTTTGGACTTCAAAGTGTTAGGCAGCATTGACTACAATGTGGAGTTATGGTACAGGGTTAATTTGTAACCAAACATGTTTACATCCCTAGAATATGCAAATAAATCCTCACTTTTGGACCCTTATAGGAATTCAGGACCTTATTTATAACACTTAATACAGCAGGGTTTCTGCCTGAACCTAAACTTAGGTTTGCTTTTAAACCATAATGCTGCATTCACACCGCAAGCGACCCAGCTACCAAAATCGCATTGCCCACTGACATATCGTTGCACGTCCATAAATCCCTTGTTTTGGTCACCGTTGTCATCGGCCGTCGCTCGGTGACGTCACGTATAAGCGTACATTAGACGAGCTGTATCCTTTTCACTCACTTTCTATCAACCACATAACACTGCAGCTGATGCCCTGCAGCAGCATTCTCTGTGAGTTTACTGCGGTCCGTCTAGGTGGAACTAATGTCCTCACTGACATAAATTGTTCCTCTGTAGTCCGGATGAAAAACTGTCTGTCACGGGCACCGTCACACATGCACACACCGCTGATTGGCTGTTGCTGCAAAGCCACACACGACATCATCTGGAAAGATCAACTTTTTTTTTTTACTTTGACATCGCGCGACAAGCTAGGTGGTAGTGTGAAAAGTGGCTGTCACATCGCGGGAGGGTTAGCGCTGCCCCATCGCGGCTGTACACTGACTATGAATGGAGAGTGATCGCCGAGGTAGTACAAGTAGTGTCTGGTGTGAACGCACCTTAGGGGAAAGAAACCTTCCCCCCTCACTGCTGCCATGAAACTAATCTTCAGATAATGTATTTTTGTTAAAGGCACAGTGTGAAATTTGGCTGCCAGATGTTTTTAAGTACACAAAACAACTGCCAATGAGTCAAAAAGAACTGATCCCAGTCCCACCACCTTCAATTACTGCTCTTAAACTGAGGACTCCGTTCAGTAAAAACGTCAGTTTTGTGTAACAACTTCAAATAATGAGAGAGAACGGCTTAAAACAATACTTGATGATTTACAACATAAAAGTATTCTGGGATGCTCTTTGTGTTTTTTGTTCTAAATAAGAAATGTATCCATGACACCAAAATGTTTGCCAGCCATGTAAATACCCCCCATGGAGTGAATGGAGCGACATTTTTGTCAACCAGTTGCCAGTTGTAAAAGAGAAGTAACGCTGTAAAAGGGATATCGGATCTCCATTTGACTTGTAAGTCCATTTATGAGTTACTGGGGAAAGCAGGCAGAGAGTAAAGGTGGTGGTGGAGAGTAGAGATAAATAAACAGAACTGCAGCAGAAGCAGGTCCTGCTCACTTGTCCAGCAGCCGTCACACATATACATGTTCTCATGGCAATAACAGCCCGGCACCATCATCCTGTGGCCTGTCATTCTTGAAATAAGAATTGGTCCACCTTTGTCCTAAGGAAATATTTGTAGATGAAGAGCAAGAGCATCATCAAGAAACTGGCAAGTAATATGCTAACTTTGTTGGTGTCTTAATTGATAAAATGAGCTTACTCTTGGCTGTCACTAGAGTGAATAGCAAAAGTTTGTTGGCACCATAGCATCAAGCTTTTCTTTTCCAATTCTTACCTAAAAACACCCGCTGAGATAATAGATTGTGTGGTTTTAAAAGATGAGACCAAAAAAAACTAAGTGCTTGAAAGGATGGTTGCTAATTAGGGTGACATATAAGGCCAGAGACCATGATGCAGCATTTTTGGACTCTTTTTTACTAACCAGTGGTTCATACACCATTGCCATAACAATCTCAGCAAATAGGCTTTTTCTTTTATTTATTGTAAATGACCACTTGCGGTCTACCTGCTTAAGTCAAGCAGTTCACCACATTTTGAGAGGCTATAACATGATTAGGGAAATTATTCTTAATTATTATTGACATTATTAATCATTCATTTTAATCCAAAACACCGTACAAGGACATATTTTCTGAAAGGAGGGAAAGGTGAGACTTTTTTCAATCATGCAGGCGGGGGGGGAAGTGGGTGAATAATCATGGACCAAGGTTTAAAAATCATGTATTTATGCATAATACAGAATATTAAAGTTATGCAATTTATACAAAAATCTATAATCCTTTCTTATGTTTTAGACCATGTTGCCCTTAAATGCTGTCAAAAAAATATTTTTTCAAACACATAGTGGTGCTTTCTTTTGTCTCAAACATTATTCTACCTTTTCCTCCCCTCTTCTCTTTGCTTTTTTTCCCATTGAATGGTCTTTGATTACTTACATACCTGGGTTATTGTCTAAAGTTCAGATCTCCTTCTTTAATTTCCTTTTACTATGGCACCACCTATAACATACTTTAGTTTCCCCTTTTCCAACCCCCACCGAAACACACGTTTTTTGGTCCATTTAAAATGCTGATACACCCTCTTTCTTATGTCCAGCATTTATATAATGCCTGCCTCAATTGGTCAGTGTAATTATTGACAAAATTGGCATTTAATCTTAGTTGTTTTGACTGTAATAGCTGCCAGCTACAAGAAATGATCGCAAACTGAGGTAACAACTGTTTTGCTTCTTTAATTTATTTTCATGGGACTTGAAAATGAGAGTCCCAGGAGGAATGGTTTCTGTTTGTTCCTACTAACACACAAATATTCACCACTGTAATATTTTCATGAGCAGTAAGCTGCCCTATCATTGAATAATCAGGGTACTTTTAACCCTGCATGTCTAAACCTGCTGTCTGCAATTATGCAGAGAATATTTTCTGTCACCTCGCCACTGAAAATTTTGCACATTGTTCCGCCTGCACTCTGGACTGCAGACAGTTTTCAATTTGACCTGTGTCATTTCAGACACTGACAGCAACAAACAGTCAAATACACGCAAATAGATTTCAGCTCATTGTGTTTCCAGACATTCACACACAACACATCAGTTTACTGGCACCAAAGAATACACAAAGATACCCCCCCCCTCCCCACCGTCTCTGACCAAACAGAATCATGCAATCTGCTCTTCAAACTCCTCTCCAATTCTCCGGCTTCAAAAAGGGTTTCGTTTGATAGCGGCAATCCTGGAAAGGTCACAGGCATCAAGAAAATAGACGGAATGAGCCAAGAGGATTTCAAGCTGTATTAATGAGGACCCCCTCGGCCAGCACCCGTCTTAGAGGTCAGGCCATCACCTAAAATGATAAAGATTTATCATGGGGAGGCAGAGGCTGGTCAAAGCGTTCTCTTATCTCACGCTCGGCCTTTTTTACAGCAGCAACCACTGTCAAGAGTCTCACATGGATGAAAGACTCGGCTGCTCTCCACCACTGTTGCAAACCTCCAGAAATATTCTGACGTGGGTAAATAATTCATCCACTTTATTTTGTACTCTTTGAGAATTTCTGAGGAGGTGCGAGGAGATTATGCCATGCTCTCTGCAGCCGAAGACTTAACTCAGAAAAAGGTAGCACAGGATGGTATTTGGAGGAGTTTCTGTTTTTTTTATATTAGAGCAATCTTTAAGATTATTCCTGCTTCATGTATGTAAACGAAAATCTATGCTTTGGTACAATTTTCTTCAGTGGATGTAGGGCTGGGAAATGTATTCAGTCCTTAAGAAATACTTTTTTTTAACTAGGATTGTCCAGGCCTAATGCTCAGTATCGCCATTATTAACAGTAAGGACCACCAAAGTAAATTTGCCGCAATCTCGTTGTTTAGCCTAAACTGAGTCATTTTTATTCTTCAACTATAGAAAAGCATTTATGTTATTAGTAAAAACAAAATTACATTGCTTTCACTTTAATACCACAGCAACAGAATAAGGAGTCCCTAAAACTCTGTCATTTTTTTGGGGTAGTGTCATAAAGTCACATGAAATTGATAGCAAGACGTGCTCCAGAGCACAAATCTCCCAAAAGGAATTCTGATAATGCCTGAATTATCAATGGAAAATTTGGAAAACTGTCCAATCACATTTTTGTCAACAAGAATCATTAAGAGCACAAAATTTTGCCAAGGCATTTCCAAATAGACTGGCAAGTTTTTTATCGATAATGTTGAAAACTGCTCTGAAAATCCCTGGATCAGAATCTGGACTTGAATCACCACCAAAATAAATCACTTGCATTGTGTGCCATGACAAACATAACCTGAAAATGTCTGGAAGATTGGTTGAAAACTTATTGAGCTAAAAGTCTGGGAAAACTGCCCTATGTTTATATTTTAACAAATCAAAAAAAATAAAAATGAATGCTTGCCTTGCATTCAAATTTGGATCACCAACAAAATCGAATCATTTCTTCCACCTTCCATGACTAACATTAATTTGAAATCTTATTAAAATCTGTTTGTGACCTTTTGTTTTCCTTCTAGAAAACAAAAAAATGAAGAAATAAAACAATCATTAAAAAAGTACTGGATCCACATCTGTATTCAGATGACCACTGAAATCTCATCACTTCTGCAAAGTGCCATGACCACAATTCTCAATCCTCTTTTTTATCTTGCCAGCAGATGAACAGGCAAACAATTGCCTGCAGAAACATAACCTTACAGAGGTAATATTAAAAATCATATAGAAATCCAGCACATCACAACACAAAAGGGCATTGATAGAAGAAACAACATTGAGGCAACAAATAAGGAGACAGAGTGCTGTAAAAGTTGGCATATGTGTTTCTGACTGTAACCATATCTGAATGCTGCTCTCTACATACAGCTGCTGCCCCCTCTTTCAGGAACTGTGTATCAGAGCTGAAACTTTTTAGTCCGCAGTACTGTTCCACACCAGCTGACTTTTACCCCTGGATGCTACACTTACATTTGGCTCTAAATCTGTGATGGTGAGTGAGCATTTTGAAAACACAACAGTTACATTGTTCTATTATTTTAAATACAATGAATATCTTTTTGTTCAACAAGCACTGGAGCAGTATTTCAATGAGCAACTTTCAGTTTTTAGTTTACCTCCCTGGGTGCTCATGTTTTTCCTGTGTTTGTTAGTTTGTTAACAAGATTACACAAAAACAGCTGGATGGATTTTGCGGAAATTACAGGAGATGTCAGTAATGGCCCAGCTTCAAAATTATTCAATTTTGGTGGTGATCCAGACAACCACTGTTTGAATGATTGTTTTTTCTCAACAATTGTCGAACAAATAATGATATCAACATGATTCCAAGTGTTAGCGGTAAGTTTCCAAGGAATCTTATGAGGTCTACTTCATCATGGAAACATTGCTTATGGGTGTAGCAGGAGGACATGAGCTGCCTTGGCAGAGGTTTGTGCTTACTGAGTGCTGTCTAGTTTTAGTATTATTCAACTAGGGTGATTTATTTATGTACAAATTAAAGTTGTGTACTTTGTCCATCAATTAGTATGCCTATACTGTAATATATATCGAAGCCTGTACAATGCTTCGATATATACTACAGAATAGGGATACTGATTCATTATCTTTATGATTTATTTTAACAAAGACATGACATTAAAGTCAAATTATGAATCTCTTTGTTTGTTAGTTTGTCGGAAAAATAGTTGTAAATGTTTATGGCAGATTTTGAAAAAAATTTCAGGGATTTCAGGTAATTTTTAGCTTATAGCTAAGCTTGATTTTCAAAGCTTAGCTATAATCAAGGGTTAAAAGCTACTGTCGGTTATCATTTCATTTTGGTTGGATACATACTGTTTGTGTTGTGCCAACTTTCAAAGTGTCCCTTTATCCAAATGTGTCTCCAAATAATTAGTGCTTTTAAAGGACATTACCAAACCAATATTTTGGAGTGTTTCAGAAACACAGCTTGCAATTGAGGCAGGCATTATATAAATGCTGGACATAAGAAAGAGGGTGGATCAGCGTTTTAAATGGACCAAAAAATGTCAGAGTGTGTTTCGGTGGGGGTTGGAGAAGGGAAAACTAAAGTATGTGATAAGTGGTACCATTATGTCTGAAATCTGGTTTATCCCAAAGAAACACAACCAAAAATGAAATGTCCTCCATATGTTTCAGTTCCTGGTTGAATGTCTTAGTTCCCTTTAGAGGAGTGAGTGAAAATCCAAGTGGTCTGGCTCCAAACCCAAAAGTCCAAAAACAGTTGATCGAAACTCAAAACTGAATAATCCATCAAAAAGGAAAATACAAGCAATGCATGGCCAAAAGTAAAAATACAAAAATATTCCCAATTGAGAAGACTCACCAGTCCAAGGAAACTCCCTCAGGGTCCGAGCCTTTCAGCTACAATACTCACAATTGACCTTTTTTCCTCAACTTCCAAGCTCCTGCATGGAGAGGGTTTCCTCCCAGCCCTAAAGGGATCTTTGGACTCCTCACTTGATGTCAGAGGCCTAGCCAAGGTGCCAAGTACCTTATATTCTCACCAGTCAAGTCCCTCCAAACATTTCTCCTACTTCTTTCCTTTGTTCTGCTCTCCCCCTCCCCCACTTCACACCTGAGCTAACCTGGCTGCAGCAGGTCACCTGACCAGGCAGGCTGCGGCTAAAGACAGCACCCCACCAAAGTGTGAGGTGATCAGCATGTCAACACAGAGCAAGCTAGAGGATAGTATCTTGCAAGGGTTTTACTAAATATACATCTCCATACAAAAAATATATATATATATTTGCCACCCTTATCCCACACTTTGTGGCTCAGATACATGCTGGTCATGGCACAAGGAAGAAATAATTAGATTTTTATGGTGATCCCTGTATGAGTCTAATTATTCCTTGTCAGATAGGAGAATTTTCTATGGTAAGTAAGGCATTTGAATAAGTTCTCATTAATATCGGCCTTTATTTTAACATTTATCCCACTGCCCTTAGACTTGTTTTGTTTACATATTGAAGCTTTGTTTGCCTTCAGTTTTAGGACTTTTACGAAAGTGATAATTGTTTCACACCACTTTGACATGTTTTTTTGTTTGTATATTGTAAGCTTTATCTTTTTGTAGGACATATTCTTTTGTACGTGAGTATTTGAACCTTTATTGACCCTTCGCTCCTTGTCTCTTACTAAGGTTACATCTGTCTTACAACACTCAGATTCAGCTTTGGATATGTATTTGTAGCTTCATAGACTCTTGTGTTCTTCTTTCTTGCGAAAAATCTCACTCATATTTCAGCTTTCACATTTCGTCTCTGTCTTTCCATGGCATCTTCTGGTATATTTACTTCAGTTATTTTCAAGACTTGTCTGTGCTGTCTTAATTTTACGTTATATTTTGATGTCATGTGACAGTGTTGGAAATACATTGGTGGCAGTCTGGCTCTGGTAGGACTCTTGGTTGCAATTTCTGCTTGAAAACAGAAGAAAAACTCAAAAGTCTTGATTATTTTACTCAATAAATGTAACAATGCCTTATTTTTTACATACTTGTAATGCATTTTTGCTGTAAACTGGTAACATCTTGGGTCTTTCAAGGATCTTGAAGAAACCTTTGAAAAAACAAAGGAAGAATATGAAAAGCAGCCACTGCAAAAGACCATGTTTGATCCATTAAACACCCATCAACATTGCCCTTGGTCAGTGTCTTATCTTCGTTAAAATTGTGAAACTGTGAAATAAAACAACAATAACAGTCTATCATGATCATGACCCTGTCTTGTGATCGACATTGTGTCACAGGTTGAGTATATTATCCCTCCCTGTTTAAGAATATTTCATAAAAAAGTGGCTGTGAGCACCCAGTGCTTTTTTAAATTGTGAAACAAGTTATCCTCTGGACATTGAAAAAAAAATCACAAATACACTGGTAATGCTTTAGCAGAGTTTCCCACAGGAAAATCACAAGTTAAGGTTAAGGCAGTGGGTTAGCTGGGTCATGCTCTGTTCACCACAATCAAAGAAAGCTCTCCTTCAAAGCACTCCTCCTGCACATATTAAACAACGCTACAGAGAATGTGCCACACTGTGGAGAAATTCACTGAGACGTCAGGCTTTAAATGATCTCACATTTGCTCATTATTGGTGGAGGTGCTGTGCTTGTTTGAACACAAAGTAGAGCAACATTTGGACAAAATGAGGCCCATAATAGAGTTTTATAAGATAAGCTGTTATATTTACAATAAATAGACGTATATTTAATTCTTTGTTACTTTTTTGTATTTTGGTCTTTTTGTCAGTGCTACTTATTGTAGATGGGCATCTTATTTAGCAGCATCTTAACCAAAAATGCTGAAGGGAACACTTATATCAAAACATTGCAATTGTGAGTCATTTATTTATAAGAATGACCAAAAATGAGGTTTAATTTCTCATCAAACTCTATAGTCCTAGTGAGCAACTTGCAACTCCATCAAAACACTAAACAGGACTTTATTTACATTTTCATGAATACATGTCGTGTTTGTGTTCCTGTCTGATCAATTGTTGTTTTCTTTGTTGTCATGTTAATAGTCTCTGCACTTGTGTTTGCATGTGAGCAAGCAGTGGTTCTGAAACATGCTAAAACATTGGGTTGGTAATGGCCTTTAAAAGTACTAATTCTTTGGAGACACATTTAGATAAAGGGACGATATGAAGAGTTATAGTTTACTGGACAGTATTAAGGCCTCAACATGCAAAGACACACAACTGAATGATCTTTAAAGGCGAGATGCTACAGTGGTGCAAGGATAATCTGTTTTGTAAACCAGTTCAGAAGTTTGCATCATGCTGGTTTCGCTCATCTGAAGGCCTGAGGACTTTTTGGAGTATTCTAGGATCATTTTTGATACGGCAAAACAAAATGTTTTGTTCAAACTAATCTTACTGTCATGATTTTGAAACAGAAATATTGAGAGTAAAAAGCTAACATTAGGCTACTGTAGCACTACAACATGGTGGTTTAACTTTAAGGCAGTTACAATATTTCCAGCAAGAAAAATAGATTTAAAGATGGTGCACTAATATCATTAAATAGGTGCTTAGACTCTCAAAAACATACGAAGGTACACTTAGCATGAATACAGTCTGGTGACATGATCCTCTTTAGTGGTGTAATATGACAGTGTAAAAAATAATGTTTTAGTTGTGTCACTGAAAATCAGGTCTTTTACATTAAAATTTGAGCATTTTTCTTAAAAGAAATGCAAATCAGTGATTAACTATGAGCAGACATTGATGAACAACCCGAACACTTTGATTCAGCCTCAATGTTTGTTTCAGACTAGAAAGGACTTTGTATAAGCCTTGGGCTTCCCTTCCCTCTCTGTACTGTATAAATGATTCACTAATTGTGCTTACTTTAAAAAATATGGTGCAAAAAAAGTAAACTAAACCAAACTATTATTTTGTATTCATGTTAGTGTAAATTTAAGCTGCACATTGCTCTCTTTGTAAATGAATTGAACACGATGGTCCTCATTGTTGTCCTTACCAGCATTTTGTCAGTGACCATCCTTTTAAACACAGAACAGTACTTCAAAAGTTGTAACAAATGCATTTTATCATTTTTAGATTCAATCTTGTCAATCAATCAATCAATCTTTATTGTATAGCACCAATTCATAACAAGTGTTATCTCAAGACACTTTACAATAGTGCATGCATTCATCATAGTCAGTATTGCAGACGTCTATTCAATCAGCCATTCTAAAATCCCATTTACTTTTGGACTTGACAACCACTGGTAAATTCTTACTCACCCCTGCAATGGTGGTCTCATCCTTACAAAACTTTATGCCCTTACAAAAAGTCTAGAAAAATTCAATAGTGAAAAAAAAGCATTTAGTTCGGTTAATCCCATCCTAGTAAAAGCAGCATTGTGTTTATGCAACATGGTCATTTTTGAACCATTGTTTGTACTTTTTAGTGACTTGTCATGTTTTAATAGCACAAAATCATCCCAATTATTGGCTTTTTTTATTCAGGACCTCCAGGTTTTTGAATAATTGTAGTTTCGTATGGTGGCACAGTGGCGCAGCAGGTAGTGCATGTGCCTCACGGTACCCAGTTCGATCCACAAGATGGACAGGACCTCTGTGCGAAGTTTGCATGTTCTTCCTGTGTATGCGTGGGTTCCCTCCGGGCACTCCGGCTTCCTCCCACAAATCAAAAACATGCACACTAGGTTAATTGGTCACTCTCAATCACCCTCATGAATGTGAGCATGAATGGTTGTCTGTCTCTCTTTGTGGCCCTGCCATCGACTGGCGACTGGTTCAGGGTGTACCCCTCCTCTCGCCCAGTGACAGCTTGGATAGGCTTCAGCCCCCCCCCATGACCCCGAAAGGGATAAAGGGATATAGAAAGTGAATTAATTAATAAATGTAGTTTTGTGCTTCTAAATCTTTTATTTCATAGATGTTATTCAGTTTTATTATGAAATACCTGCCTCCTGTTATTAGCTTAATTTCTATTTCATTGATGTAACTGAGAGAGTGCTCTTTTATGGCAGAAATATGACTGAAGTTTTACTTTTTAGACCAATATTCATTCAAATACATGAAATTTGATCATTTTCAACCGCACTTGTAGGTGGCGTGATAGAAAATTGTATGCAACTTGGATCATGTGCATACGTTTCTCCATTTGGAGCGATAACTTAGTATTTGTTACAGTGGTGATGAACAGGTATCAGTAAAGTATGTTTTTTTTAGAAGTTTATTATTTTGGAAGAGACAATGATTTATTTCTTTAAAAGCAAAAAAAAAAATACTCCAATGCAAAGCCAGCACATCCTAAGATAATACAGATGGAATTTTTCTGTCCATATGGCCTTGCATTAATGTATATCCCCATATTAAAACTTACCCCAAATCTAAATATTTAACAAACATATCTTACTACAGGGAAATAAACATGACCGATATTAAAATTAACGTATCTACATCTCGACGTGTCAGAGGAATAATGATCACATCCTCACTTTGACACATATCACTGTATATGACATCAGAGTTTCATATCTGTGCTGCTGCAAACCAACTTCAAATGTATACAGGGGGTTATGTATATGTATTTATTTCTACCAAAGGATTCCTGTGATGTTGGAACAGCAGTGGCCCCTGAAGAGAAAAACATTGTTGATATGCCAGCCATGGAGTTATCCGTGTGTGTGTATGTGTGTATATTTCAGTTTGAAGCCTCCTTTTTTCATGGATGGCTCTGCTGTGTACTCTAGAATTTTACTGAAAGCTGGTTTGAGAGAAATGCTAACAGCAATCATCAGGTCTGAAATAATTCCAACCACGGGGAGAGTTAACCAGGCTGCTGTATTCAGGCTGATTTGATGTAATACTAATAGTCTCAGCCGTGAATTTTGAAGTGCTTTTTGTTGTTGTTTTAACAGTTCTTTCCCCTTTTTTCTACTGACCTAGCTTTGAACAAGAAACACAGAGGAAAACTGTTTGCTTGGATAAGTCTCTTTTGCAGAATGGTTTTAAATCAAAATCATCTAACTCCAGAAATATCAAATGCAGTCTCTTGGTTTGTTGCCTTGAGCTTCAAATTATAATGCTGTAGCTTCTGCTCAAACTTTACTTTTACAACTGCAGTTATCAATTATAAATACAACCTTGGGATTCTGAATATTTTGTTATTCATTTTCACTAAGAATCCGCCTGCCAACAAAGTACCAAAAAATGAAGCCTCAGCGGAAGTGCAAACTGCAGTTGTCCACTGGAGGCTGGCTTCAAAATTCACCCAAGTCTCATTGACACCCATGTAATACAGTTCATATTACATGGGTGCTTACCCATGTAATATGACAGTTAGGATGTTTTTCTGCATATTTCATCCATTTTTTAATTTTTCTGCATGGAGTTTGCATAATAAAGAGCATAGCTCAGGGATGAGCTAAATAAAACATTTTTTCCTGGCAGAGGGCTTCACCTTAACAATTGTTGGATGCTCTTTATGTGTGAGAAAGTATAGATAAGCCAAGATATATTGTATGCATTAAAATATTGCTTCTAAACAGTTATTGATATATAAACCATGGACCCATTAATGCAGATAAACTTAACTGTCTGCTCCAGTGCCAGACATAAGAACAACAAATAGGACAGTAAGACATAGAGTCAAATAGATAAATACAGACTTGATCAAAATCTTAAGACCAGTTGAAAAATTGCTAGAATATGCATTTTGCACATTTGGACCTTAATGAGGTTTTAAATAGAGCTACAATATGCAAAAGCAAGAAGGGGGAGTGTGACAAAAAGCACTTTGAAAAAGTGATTTATTGAAAACAACAAGAAACCTGAAATAGGCTGTTTATCAGCTGATCAAAAGTTTAAAACCATCACTCTAAAAATTACAAAAAACTCTCCTAACCAGAACAAAAATGTTTCTCAGTAGAACTCAGTAATGAGTAGCTTCACCGTTCTTGTTAATCACTTCAAAAATTTGTTTGGGCATCTTGATGCGAGTGTCTCCAGGAAGATTTTGGGAAGATTGCTCCAAGTGGTGAAGATGGCTTCACGAAGGGCATCAACTGTCTGGAACTGATGGCCATTTTTATAAACTTCCCTTGCCATCCATCCCCAAATGTTCTCTATGGGATTGAAATCAGGGAAACATGTTGGATGGTCCAAAAGAGTGATGTTATTCTCCCTGAAGAAGTCCTTGGTCAAGCGAGCATTGTGAACTGCAGCGTTGTCCTGTTGAAAAACCAGCTGTTACCACACAGACGAGGGCCCTCAGTCATGAGGGATGCCTGCTGCAACATCTGCACGTAACCAGCTGCCGTTTGACGACCCTGCACCACCTGAAGCTCCAGTGTTCCACTGAATGAAAAAGCACCCCAGACTATGATGGACCCCCCTCCACTGTGCCGGGTAGAAAACATCTCAGGTGGGATCTCCTTGTCATGCCAGTAACATTGAAGCCATCGGGACTGACAAGGTTCCATTCTTCCTCATCACAGAATTAAACTTTTTTCCACCTTTCAATGTCCCATGTTTGATGCTCCCTGGCAAAGTCTGTTTTGTGGTGTTGAAGGAGATGAGGTCTTTGAATTTGTTTTTTGTTTTTGAAACCCTGTTCCCACGGATGCCGTCTGATGGTTATTGCGCTGCAGTAAGAGCCTTAATTTGGATCGAGGACTGCCCTGTGTCTTGACGGACAGCCAATCAGATCCTCCGGCTTGAAGCAGGTGTAATTTTTTTTGGGTCTACCACTTGACTTTTTTGTTCCATAATGCTCAGGATTTTTCAAAAAATGTAGAATGACTGTCTTACTGCGTCCAACCTCAGCAGCAATGGCACGCTGTGAGAGACCTTGCTTATGCAGCTCAACGATCCGACCACGTTCAAGAAGAGAAAGCTTCTTAGCTTTAGCCATCAGGAGAGCATGACCGTGTCAATGCCTGACAGAAAATGAAAATTTTAAGCAGATTTTGGCTTTAATAGCCTGTGGTCTTAAACTTTTGATCAGCTGGTAAACAGCCTATTTCAGTTTACTTGTTTCCAATAAAATACTTTTTCAAAGTGTTTTTTGTCACACTCCCCCTTCTTGCTTTTGCATATTGTAGCTCTATTTAAAACCTCATTAAGGTCCAAATGTGCAAAATGCATATTCTAGCAATTTTTCAACTGGTCTTAAGATTTTGATCAGGTGTGTATCTGCTGCCATCAAGCAACTTGAGGCAAATATAATTATGAAACAAATGTTTGGAAATTCTATAAATAATTGAATAGCAACTAGACAAAAATTATGATGTAGTAGTGGGCTGAAAACTACTGCAATATATTGTCAATATTCTTTTACTGCCCTAATATATCATAAACCAAACAGTAATAACAATGCATAATCAAACAAACTTGACATAGTGTCAAAGCCAATTACACAACCAATCAAAACTGAATTTATGTTTTAATTTGATCACAAAAGTGTTTACCATTAATTTATGCATGTTTTTTACTTTTACAAAGTCCTACATATGACTCAACTAATACTGACAGATGATTAAAGTCAGTTATTTGATAACTTGCAATTAAGAACACAACAATCTAGATCATGTAGGGATATCCAATATTATATATCATTTTATGCTTGGCACCTTCCATACTTAAATGTTTTTCGTCTAATTTTGATGCAGTTTGGTCCTTTTGTGAAACATCTGCATTTTTGTAAAGTTGAGGAGTCAAAACATTGTGGTTTGTTCCCAAAAAATGGCTCATTATTTAGGCTCAAACACAGTGGCGGCTCCTGACAAATTTCTCAGGGGGGGCTAATTGTTGTGGTAGAGCTAGTTGTGGTAATGGCTATGATTGACCGTTCAGTGGGTAAATTAATAATCTAAAGAAGTCAGATAGCTTACTTTGCAGAGGTACATTGCATTGTGTAATTTGTTTCCTGTTGATGGCAGCACAAGACATAACATGTAGTGTACAGTGTTTTTGTAAAGCTAAGTTAAGTTAATGTCTAAAATACAATACATTTGGTTCCACAGAATGCCTGGTCATTTTTTGTCAATAAATGGGTCAGGAAATGTCCTTTTGACAAATTGTATTCATCCTAAAACACTGTAATTACAAGAAAAAAAGTAATATCAATTTTCAACAGGTTTCTCTTCAAATAAATTGTAAATGACCATGTACAAACGTTTTTGAGATGATAAAAAATAAAATTAACCTGTTAGCAGACAATCAAACATTCTTGTTTGCCTACAGCATTTAGTGTGCAAGTTACAGTTTTTGTATTATAAGACCATGTCCAGGTGTTTTTCATAGACAATAAGAGTCCAACTTTGCTCTCCTCTCATCCATGGAGGGATTTTTCTGCACAGTGCACTGCTTCCTCCCCCTTCCTCCCTCTGTCAGTTCTCAATATGCTCTCTTTTGTTGTACTTTGAGGGAGTTGTTATTGATTCTCATCTGTAATTTGATTTCATTTCCCATCCTTGGTCTTAATGTGTTCATACGTGCACGTACCGGCGAATATACAGCAAAAATATGGCGGATATACGGCAAAAACTGCAAATATACGCCAAAAATATGGTGAATATACGGCAAAAACGGTAAATATACGGCAAAAATATGGCAAAAGAACAGCAAAGAAACACCCCAGAATGATACTAATGCTATTATTTACAATACTTGTACAGTACTTACTCCGAAAATACTGATAAACCATCGATAAATCACTCATGTTAACTTTGAATCATTTCTCTTGCGTGCGCGCGCTGTGCGTCTCGTCCGAGCAGGCATAAGTTCATATGACGTAATCACGTTGGGGCAAGCCCTCCCTGAGCCCATAGAAATGCATTGTAAGGTCCAAAATTCGAAAAAAAGAGTCTCTCCATGTAAGTCTATGAGAGCACCTGGGGCGATTTTGAGTCTGACTGAGGCCCCATCCACACGAAGACAAAACGCTAAACAGTTTCCAAAACGATCGTCATAAAGACAAAGGCGTTTCAGAAAATGTGTGCGTCCACATGAATGCACTCGATCCGCATCAAAACGCTGTAAAAACACATGCCAGATCTCTAGGGGCGCTGTAACAATATGACGGAAACAAGCGGAAACAGACGATAAAGCAGTGGGCATGCGCACTTGCGGAAAAAGTTGTAAACAGAGATTGTGATAAAGTGAACATAAAGTGCCGTAATGTGTCCTTGATAATTGTTTGTTCAACTCGGTGGTGATTGAGAAGAAGGAGATTTTGCTGCAACAGGGATAGTAGGGTCACTAGCTTCATTAGCACATATGCTACACCGTACGTCGCCATTGTTGTTGTTGTTGTTGTTGCCGCGTGTGGCGCATGCGTGTCAATGATGATATGAAACTATGACGTATGCGTATCTGAAAAGTTACAGACAGCCAGTAAACACGGAGCTGCGTATACAGCGTTTCAAAATCTTTCCACTCTGGAACCTGGTTTCAAAAATGATCGTTTACAGACCCCCAAACGCCGTCTTCATATGGATGATACGCAGATTCAGCAAAAAATGTAGGCATTTAGACCTTGGTTTGGCTTCGTGTGGATGGGGCCTGAATTCGCCCCAAAGGGGCGGGGCCGCTGGTTGGACAGTGACATCGCAGCAATATTCAGGCTGCTGATTAAACAATAATATGAAGACTTAGACAGGAACAATCGGGGCACAATAAACTCTTTTCTCTCTCTTTTTTTTTACGTGGCTTAAGGAGGGCGATGCACCATCACCCACTATGGACCAGCCGCCCCTGCTCAGACATCTGGTTTTCTTTCAATACTAACCCGATCATTTTAGCTACAGCAACTTGAAATTACTTTGTTTTCTACTGCTGCTATAATCATTTTAAACACAGTTTTCTTTGGTGAAGTGCATCATTATGTATGGAACATTATGTATCCTCCTGCAAAATAAAATGTCAGTTAAAGAAGACTTAAGACAGCTTTTCAGTGAGAAATAAGCATTAGCGCGTTTGTTTTTCACTATAGACTTTTAACAGTTGTCTATATTGGAAATGAATATTTCAAGCAAGGAATATATTGGAAAGTTCTTGGTTATTCTCAGCATTAACACTAAAATCTTTTACTCCATGCCCTCTTCCTCAATTAAAATGCATGAAAAATCACAAAAAGCCAGTTTTGTGATTAAAAATCTGATCATTTAAACCCTTTTTTCTTCAGCAAAAGATTTGGGACCAGAGTCATAAATTTAAGTTCTAACAAATAAAAAAAAATCCTATTAAATGACACTAACCAAAAAAAAAAAAAAACAGTTTTTGCACATACTGGTTTTCACATAAAACTCACCCCTGATATGGCAATAGCCAATTACAGAGTAGAACTTTGGATTGGTGTGGGGTGGCCAAACAAAACTGCAGGGGGCCCGTGCTTCATTCTGGTCACACCCCTGCCTGGACAGGTTATGTACCCTGGACTCTGGCCACGCCCTGTTGGGGGTCGTGCTCCACAATTTGAGAAATGCTGCTCAAGCTGGAGACAGTGGTGGGTCATCAAGGTCAGCAAGGCACTTTTTGTTGGTGCTGATAACGTGAGTTAATCAAAAACATATTTCCATTAATTCCCAATTTATTTTACAGTACTGCTACTGTAGTTTATTACATAAATGTGTTTCTACTTTAACTCGTCTGCTAGCAGGGCAACTTTATTGCCGGTATTATTCCAATTATATTTCACCTTTGTGTTGTCCTTGAGAAAATTAAGTTGCTCTAGGCCTGTAGAACTTGCACTTCATTGTAAAAGTTAGGGGCTGTACTATTACCACTCAGTTTATGGGCTTAATCAAAATGGATGTTTTCTAGGACCAGCTAGCTTGCTTCATTGTACGGGATATTTAGCACTGCATATTAGACATGACTGACCGGTGGATTGAGCTAATAGTTCTAAAAGTCATCAGTGGTCCTTTATAGTAGAGTGCGTTAAATCAAATTATTTCCACAGTGTTTTTGAGTCTGTGGAGAATTTGTATTACTTTTTTGTTTTAGTCAGTTTATTATCTTGCACTGTTTGTAAAAAATAACAGCAGGGAAAAGAAAAGAACAACTGTGGTCATAACATAGATTATGGCTGAGAGAGATGATACTGCACCTTCCAAAAAGAGAATGTAACCCAGGTCACAAATTGTATTACTTGTTGTATTTATTGTATTTAAAATGTGTTTTTTGTCATAGACATAATATGTTGATTGTTCAGTTATTACATACCTGCATTTGTAAGCACGGAGAAAAACATCGAACTCAGGTAAAGCAGTCTTGCGTGGTTTGGAAATCACGTTTATTCCCGTTAAGTACTGTTTGTTATCGCGAAAATTGAGTAAGTCAATCCGCAAATAGCATTACCGTTAAAAGATGGAAGTGCACTATTTCTGATCTCTCACACCAACGAGACAGATGCCAGCACAGCCTACTCCTTAGGGAAAACGTTGTATAGAAAAATAATTAGTTGATTGCTGAGAGACTGTTCGTGAGGATCGTCAGGGCGAGCTACAGAAAAGATTTATCTGCTTAACTCTGAATTGGTAAGTTAATAGGCGTTAAGTGTTGTGCTTGACTGACGAAATTACCTGAGATTTACTGTTTTTTCTCCGTGTAACGTGATATAACTAATGTAACTTGTGCAACTAGCTGTTATATACACAGTGTGGGGCAACAGTTCTGTAAACCTGTTTTAAATTTTGTAACTAGCTGTTACATACGCAGTATGGGGCGTCAATTGATAAATTTTGTTTTATGTTTAACATGTGGATCCAGAATCTCACGGTGCTGGTCTGTTTTATACAGGCCAGGTTTTTTTTGTCCACCTTCATCCAATCAGGATCATCAACCTTTTATCGTTTGCCTTGCTGTTGGGTATGAAAACTGGACCCCATTTTTTATTTCTTCCTGATGTATTGACTAAAAGACTGAATGTTAAAAAAGGGATGAACTGAAGACTTTATTTCATTTTTTTTTTGAGTTGGATAACTCATTAAATATTTTTTGTGTGATTTATATTTTTTTGAAAGTCCTGTTTTGTTTACTTTAATTTCTGTTTAATTACAATATTTCAATACAAACATTCATTATGAAAAACCGATCAGTCTCCTGAGTTTTATTAAGTGGTATTATCACTTATTTATATTTCCTCCTTCCGAATTTAGTTTCTTCTGAGCTATTAGTCTTTAATAATCATATGATGTTACAAGTTTATGTTAAATAATAATTTTAAGGTAAACGAGTGCTTCAAGAAACAGACATTTTTATGGTTTATTAAATATTTGGGTATTTGCACTGAGCGTTCTTGTTGCCTTTAGGTCAGCCCTATTCAATTAGCAGCCCGCGGGCCACATGCGGCCCGAAAGTAACCCTTGAGTGGCCTGAAATTAAAGTGATTGGGACTAAGGTTGGCAAGAAAAACAGAAAATAACTTTTACAAAAACTGACAAGGTCTTATAAAAATTCAAACTTTATTACAAATATTGAATCCAACGCATTCTTTCAAATGTGACCAAAAGATGGTGTTTTTAATCTGCACTTTTTTTATGTTCATACACACCTTAATGTGTGCTTGTTTTTACCTGTCAACATGAGTTGAAGTTATCTGTTTGAATTGCAAAATTTAAAGAAACAGTATTTCAGAAGAAGTTTAGTTAAGTACTGCTCTTTATTGAGTTTATTTCCTTTTGGATGTGGCAATAAATTAATAAACATCCAGTTTGTTTGTTATCTACTTTTTGTTTCTTTAAAGTGGTAAACGTTGCTCGCTGTATGCCCGGCCCAGCTCATGTCCTAAGTTTGAAAATCTGGCCTTACTGAATTTCTAATTGAATAGCCCTGCTTCATAATTGATAATGAATGTATGGTTATGTAGACAGCTGTGATGTCATGATTTAGTCCACACGGGGTGATGCAATAGGAAAGCACTGAAGGCCCAGGCGTCCCATGTACAGCATCTTGCTAACAGAAGATATGCTTCATTCGCTCTTGCCAGGCCCAAACATGGCTCCATATCATGCTTTTTTGTTAAGCCCTCACCCGGTCTAACTGAATGTCTTAAATTAAGTACTTATTCTGCTGGGAATGTACACAATTCTCCATAGCCTAAATCAAAACATCAGGTTTGTTACCGGTAATAAGATGGTTTCTAATGTTAGGCATCCCCTGTGAATCGTTTTCAATTACTGTTGAGAATAATGGAGCTCATTTGAGACACAGTATTGCTTTTCAATAACATCAAGGCTTGTTCCTGTTTGTGCTCAATCTATCAATCAATCAATAAGTCGGGCTTTGGAGGAAGAGACCAGTCAGAAAAAAAAAAAACAAAAAAGATTTTTTTTTCTTCCTTTCAAAAGCTAATGCTGTAAAGAGGGTTCCATGGCATACAAAGATTTGGCTCTGGCATATCTTTGTCTTGTATTCCTGCTCCCCAAACACACTTGATTTGGAAATCGAGTTCAGCAGTAGGGAGCAGCCGTCGCAGGCCACACCACCCGCTAAATGTTTAACTTTCCTAAAGGAGTCATTCAAAACAAGAACGGGAACTTGTCTATTGGGAAATACCTCCGGATTAGGGGGGCTGAAAGATTGAAAAAGTAATTTGAAAAATAATGGGCTTTTTAATGACTAAACCTATGGGACACCCAGATGTGCTCTTTGTTAATTTTCACTAGTGTAATGTAAAATTCCAACTGCTTAATTACTCTAGGACACACAAAGCAACTGGTTTTTAACGAAGCAATTATGGGAACAGCTTCTACTACATCGCACGGCAGCTTCCATTCCCCACCAGCTCATTCCTTCAAGACGCGCTACTTTATGGTACAAAGTTATCAAGCTTTTCATGTCTTAAGCAATGACAGAAAACCCATATTTTTTCTCTCATATCAAAGGTTTGTTTTGGCCCTGGAGACCTTGGATCATTTGAATATGACCTAATTCAGAATTTCTAACAGAATAAAGTCACTTAATAATGAATTGTTCATAAATAATACGGATATTTACCACTAATCTCTGCTTTTTATGAAATTTTCGATGCTGAATGGCAGAGCAGTTTTCCTCGAATGCATTCATTTAGCAATTTCCAAAGGAGGGTGATAAAAGGAATAAATGAATACATTTCATTGTTATATATTATTTGTGTAAGTCAGCTTTTCTTAAACTGGTACTCAGAATGGCTGTAGCTTATGATAGAGGAGAAATACTGCTTAGGATATCAGGCCTTATTTACCAACACCTACCTTGGATTTTTCAGAACACTGTTTTAAAAAGCATCAAGCCCTGGTTAAATTCATGGGTGTAGCTGTTTAAACTTGCAGTTTGATGAATGCTATGTCTCTAGGCCTTTGCATGTTGTCCCCTTTTACACAAGAAACACCACTTGAAAGGGAAACATATATGTGTGTATGTGTGTATTTTAAGTTGGGCTGTATAATGTACGAGACAATAGTCAAATGACAGAAAGGGCTTCCTGTAGAGCTGTACATTTAAAGGGACTGAGAGGAGTTTCTAAGTAATTACAAAAAAGTCTCACTTTTAGATATATACCTGATCGAGATACACACTTTAAGATGAGTTTTATAGCATCAAAATAGGTTATCTATAAATGCTATTCCTTAGCCTTCCGGTTGGGTCGGACAGGGCTGGACTGGCCTGGATACTCAACTTTGGGAACAAGACAGTTAAAACTAGAGCAAATTTATATTATTTGGACACGTCTTAGAGCACCGGGCTGTAAGTAGTGATATATAGCCGGCTATAAAACTACGATACTAAGTTTTCCAAAAATTGCTTGTTGTCACACATCAAAAACTACCGCTACATAACTAGAAAGAGACACATTACCTTGTTGCTTTTCATCCTGTAAGTTGTTGAAAAAATATGTTTTAATACAATGCAGAGGTCTGAGGAAGGTCCGAGCTGCATTTATTAGCAACAAAACAAGCACACGCTTTGGATGGGTGACGTCTTTTGGTGCGTTCCAGTTGTAGTCAGAAGTAGGAATTTCCGGGTTCTGAGTAGGAAACTGGAACTGGAATGTCCCCCAAAGTCAGAATTTCCTACTGGGAACTCTGTAAAACCACACCACCCCTGAGTCGACAATCTGAGATGGATGCCCCCAGTGTGAACAGTTATTTAGCTCCTGTAATAATCAATTTATTTGCACTTCTGACTGGGGTGTGTCGCGCTAAATCAGCTGTATACATAGTATTGTTAGACTTATATTTACAAAAATGCTGCCATAGTGATAATCATATTCTTCATGTGATATTTGTGAACACCAACGCAGGGCGTGCTAACAGCAGCTAACAATAGCCTGGTAGATTGCCATGTTTTTTCCGACTTCAACTGGAATGCCAATAACTCAGAGATTATGTCACTCTCAGTTCCGAGGTTACTGGAATGCAGCATTACGACAGTCGCTGCGCGTGCTCATAGGCAGCAGAGTTTTAATGTCGCTGGTAATAGATCCTCCTCACAGTCCCTTTAAGAAGAATTAGTTGAGATGACCGGTAAGGTACACAGCTGTTGGCAGTTATTTTGCACAATTGTGTGAGTTTAACATAAAAATGTCCTTCAAAACAATGTTAGGTGGAATGTGTCGTAGGGAAAAAATCTGCATGCTTTAATTTTCCTCCAGGAAATCTCAACTACAGCCACTTGTTTCTTCCATCTTAATTAAAAAAAGGCTACAGATATGAATATGTCCTCGTGATTGTTTCATGTTTACTCAGCAATCTATGTGTGGCACTATTTTACAATGCAGCATATGGTTATGCGCTCCTCTGCCTGTATGCATTTCCGACTTCGGAAATTCAGACTTCAGGGGCCGTTCCAGTTGCAGTTTCCTACTCGGAACTTGGAAATTTCTAATTTTAAAACAGTCCGGCCCTGTCCGACCCGACCGGAAGCTAAGGAATAGCATTTATAGATTACCTTTTTTGATGCTATAAAACTCATCTGAAAGTGTGTATTTCGATCAGGCATATATCTAAAAGTGAGACTTTTTTGTAATTACTCCTCACAGTCCCTTTAAGGTTAGAACCCAAGAGGATTTTCACACTATGTTGAAGTAGTCATGACAACACAATGCTGAACTGAAGTATCACCCAAGCAATTGTCAAAAGATATTTCAATGCCATAGCAGAAAGAAAGAAAAAATGACTTGGATTTTTCCTGCTTATTAGAAAGGGTCAACTTTTGTGGTTTGTTTGATGGTTCTGGTAGAGTTGGTGCTGTTGCATGTATTGTTATAAAATTGGGTGGCAGAGCTAGTGAAGTGCATAGGGGTCATGCATGAAAAATGACCCTTGTTCTGTGAAATAGAATTTGTTCACCTTCGAGTCCAGTTGTCAGTTTGAGCAAAATTTGACAATACTTCCCTGATGCATTCTTAAAGTATTCTGCATCACAGGATTTGAGGTCACTGAATCTTTGAGCTTTGACCTCCAAGATGCATTTGGCTTTTTTGAGTCGGAGTGGACCTGTGTGCAAAGTTTGTGAAACATCCCTTTTAGGACATTCATGAACTAGGAGGCAACAAACATGAAATCCAGTGGCCTTAACCTCCAAATCTAAACAAATTTAAAACATAGGGCTCTAATTTCGTGGCGCAGCGCAGGGGGCGCAAGCCTGGCGCACCCTGCGCAGTGTTAATTTCATCCGGCGCACCACCGTGCGCTGCCAATTTGACAATTTGGTAGACCGTCAGCGCAGAGGTGGGTGTGACGGCGCACCAGGGGGAGGTGTCGGCAGATTCATGTTGGCGCAGTGACAATTTTGTGCCAAAAACAGTGCAGAAAGTGCGCTGAAAGCTCGCCAGCTGCAACCTGGTCTAACCTCGGCGCAGGGCGGAGCGCACCCTCCGCAGCTGTAATTTGGTGACAAGCGCACATGTGCGCACGCCTCAGAGGCAGGTTTCCAGAGTGTCAGGCACATTTTAATGCAATAAACAACCACAGCAATCACTATTTAATGTAACAGTCTGAACCAGCATATGCATTTGTATCTATATTAACCTTCCCGTCACATCTGATGTCTGATTAAAGCCGTTTGTCATAATGGAAACTTAACCTGACGGCAGCTGGAAGTTTGATGCACATCTTACAAGTAAACAATAAACATCTGATACTGAGTAAATATCTGGCTTCTCTCATTTCATTAAATTCAAAGAAAAAAAGGGGAAAAAAGATGAAGAAAAAGGAGAGAAAATAAATGTACGTCACTCAAGATTTACCTGTTATTTCCCATATTCCTCTATTTCAGTCTATTTTTAACGTGCTCTAAAAAGATGGAGAGCATTATTGCAAGGAGGATGAGGAGGAGACACCGGGAGAGTATACAGTTTATCACTAAAGGCTCTGCTATTTGGCGATGACAAACCAGGAGTGCAGGTGGATCACAAGCATTATGAATGGATAAGCCAGCTGTGGTGTAACTGTCTCTTATTTTTTTTACTCCTGTTAATGACAAAGGAACAGATTACATCTGTCCTGAGAGCTGGCCCACACGGTGATTCGCCCCGCTGTCCATTCTCCTGCTGAAGGGACAGCGTCTCCACTGCTGGGTCTTTCCAGCACACTGTTTCCGCAGTGGCGGGGATAATTCAGACCAATCGGACGCTGCGCCTCAGCCGCAGCGCATTTAAAGGCGAGGAGAGGCGCTCATTTGATTGGTGAAGACAATGATCGGCTGTGTTAATCCCACTCACGTCTATTCTCCTCCTATTCTGACATTTGCGCAGAGAGGCAGAGACGTGGGCGTGGACGCGCAACCTCTGCGCCCCTGTGCGCCATGAGTGCGCCTCTCTTGACACTGCAGGAAACTTGCAAAGTGCGCAGGTCACACCCAGTCCGCGCGGCGAATGCCGGCGCAGGCAGGTGCGCCTGCGCTTGCCCCTGGTCTACGAAATTAGAGCCCATAATGTGTATGCATAAAAGTAAATGCAGTGCTATCAAAGGTAACCCAAATAGGCAGATTTTATTCTCGAAAATTCAGTAGCCTCAACGGTGTCATTTTATTTCTATCCCCTTAGTTAGAAAGACAAGCTGTTAGGTTTTTTAGGTTTTTTTGGCCACTTTGTGCCTTTATTGATAGGAGAATGACCGTGGATAGGCTTGTGAAAGGGCTGAGAGAGAGTAGGGGAAGACACTCTGCAAACTGGCCACGGGCTGGACTCAAACCTGGGCCAGCAGAAGTATGTAGATGGGACGTGCCTGCTTGCTAACCACTGCCAAACCAGCACCCCAAGATGTTAGATTTTGAAGTTAATAGAACAAAAGTCCAGGTTATGGACCAACATGTTTATTACTGCCATTTTAATGTGATAGTTTGGAAATGCATAAAGGGATGTTTTTATTTTTTATCAAACTTTGAACAAATTTTACTCTGATGAGGGTTATGTGTTTGTTAATGTCAACTTGTGACCCTAAAAACACATAAATTGTGTTAGAGATTTCCTCCAGATTTAACATAAATATCCAACACGACAGAGGGATGAACCAAACACATTTTGGAGGTCTTAGGTCAAACTCAAGGTCAAGGAGCCTTGTAGTCAGCTTTTGCTTGTACAAAAGTAAATGCAATACCTCTTATCATCCAAGTTTTTTTAATCAAACTTTTCAGACATGTTAACTCTTACTGAAGGATCACAGGATTAGATGTGAAATGTCATTGGTCAAAGGTAAGCGACACAAACACTCATGACCATACCATCCTTGTCAGTACAGTCTTGAGAGTCTACTAACAGAAATGTTTAAACCAATGATAAAAATGTTGGAGATCATAGGTAACAGGTCATAGGGCAGCTTTTGTTAGTAAATGTAGTATGGTAATCTTTTGTTTGTGGAACACACATCTTTAAAATGTTTTAAAATGGGTTTTAAGGCAAAGTTCAATAACTTTGCCTTAACAATCATTTTCTCTAATGGTTACCTGACTAGATTATCAAAATTATTTGTCAGGGGTGGAAATCATGATTTTTATGATCATACTTTGCTAGTTGACACCATTAAGCTCCTGGGAAACACTGGAACCTGGGACATTCCTATGTTACAATAATCAAGAGTGAAGATAGATAATTCTCATTATCAATAACTGTTTTACTCATTCATTCATTTTCTATACCCCTTTATCCCTTTCGGGGTCAGGAGGGGCTGGAGCCTATCCCAGATGTTATTGGGCGAGAGGTGGGGTAAACCCTAAAGCGGTCGCCAGTCGATTGCAGGGCCACATGGAGACACTCCGACAAACCATTCTCACTCACACTCATACCTAAGGTCAATTTAGAGTGGGAGAGAGCCCACATATGCACGGGAAGAACCTGCAAACTTCCCACAGAAAGCCCCCTGTCCGACCTGAAAATTGAACCGGGAACCTTCTTGCCGGTAGGGAAGGGCACTACCTGCTGTGCCATCGCTCTGCCCCAAATATTTCACTCTTCACATTAATTTCAGCTTTTTATGCTCGTTTCTCTGTTCATGTTCATTGTTGAAGAACGTCAGAGTCTCATAGCAAGTTTTAGGAACAAATCTCTCCCTATTAATGGTCAGTAAATGATGCCCGATATCTTTGGACATTTCTTTTTTTTTTCTCTCTTACAGATCAATGAATCCAATGGTGTGACCCCTCCCCCTATCCACCCTCCCCACCATCAACACCACCACCTCCATCAACTCCACTGACCCCTAAATTCCACTGCACGCGAAAGCGCTCTGCCGCACAGCGAGGCGGAGTGCCGCGGTCTTGCCCTGACAGACAAACCCCACTGAAAGTGGCGCGCCCAGAAGCGCCGCAGCACGCAGCCCGTAGGGGGAGGGCTGATCCCTGGAGAGCCGCAGCTTCTCATGAGAATAGCGATGTCACATGCTCATAAAACGTGTTATAGACTGAGAAAAGAAGTAAACAACACCTTGCTTAGCTTCTCTAAGGTCCCTTTGCTGGTCCTAACCACACAGCTTTGTGATTTATTCAACTTCTATCCGTCTATATCCGTGTAGGAAAGATGTATGGTGTCTTGTATACAATGTTATATACTTCTGTACCTCTACAATTCACTTTTCTTCGTCCATGGTGTCGTGTTGCCTCTGGAACCTCTGACCCACTGCTGACCAAATGCTCGTGCCTCCAGTTTTGACGTAATGACAAATAATTGAGGAACATTACGTGCAAGAGTCCGTGTTATGTGTTTTATTTTGAAAGTTCCGGCTACTCCACACGTAGACTTCCTGTCTGGTGCTTTCTTAACGACAGTGAATTTACGAGGTTTGGAAGCGGACATGCAGAAAATAGACCTGAAGTGTACCTCTCGCACCTTGGTGCGCGCCGGCGCTTCAGCAAGGCGGCGTGGCGCTTTCGCGTCCAGTGGAATTTGGGGGTGAGAGTTGCTCAGGACCATTTTTTGTCCGTATCATTACAATGATGTTTTATTTTTTCTTCTATGGTAAATGATCAGATGTCCAAGCTCGGGAGACATTAACATTTGGAATAATCAATACAAGTTGGATATTAAAATCTCCAGCAGAGGAAAGTTGCCAGACGACCAGTGTCATTAATTAACGGATGATGTAAACTTTAGAGTGATTTGTTTGGTTTGTTGGATTGTGTGAGATCCTCACACGGACCTCTCATGTTTGTTTAATCAGGCTGTATCTTCATACATCTTGCTGTAGACGGACATTATGCATAGACATTGAAGATAACAAAGTCTAAATCCCCTCAGAGTCTCCTATAGAGCTGTTTCATTTAGTTATTCATATGCTCAACAGAAAAGAAAACAATATATTTATATTCAAATGGAAGCAGCATAAAGGAAATTAAATTGCATTACCATCCCTTTGTTTTACATCAATAGGAATGTCAATGTAACCTTTTTAATAAATTATACCAAAAGGTGCAGCACTTTCAGTAATAGATGATTGTATTTTCATTTTTTTTACCCCTTTTGTTTAATTTCCATTTGTAGAAAATAGTTTTTTTCATTCAGTGCCCTGTAACATAAAAGTAAAGGAGGCACAAAAGGGAAAAGAAAAAAAAAATCACCCCACCTCAGCTCCAAGTTCAAAAATTAAAATTGTGCCTTTGAGATGCAAATGATTCAACAATATTCTTCATGTCAGATCTAAATTGCTAATGTACACACGGTGTATGGGCCCAGTGTCCCCCCCACCCTTCTTTCAAGACTGGATATCTGGGAGACATGGACCTGATGGTGCTGCTGTTGATCAAAGGGCCGAGCAGTGTCAGGCCGCTTCCCTAGAGACTCATTGAAATGCATTGAAACATGCATAGCCCTTGTTGAATGTTTATGTCGTCTAACAGCTGCAAACTTGTAATTAGTCAACCCTCAGGGAGGACAGGGAAGCAAGTAAGAAAAAAAAAACTTGTAAATTTAGAAATACTTTTAAAACTGAAATTACAAGTGTGAAATACTTTATGACTCCAGGCTAACATTTATTCAAAGATATCATGTAATAGCTGAGCAGTTAAAAGGTGTCATATTATCTGTAAAATGCAGCATCTGTCAGATAGCACCAAACTTCTTGTTTTCTGTTCCTGTTGTTTATATCGACTAGGCTGAGCTGTAGGAACATTCTGTTAACCCTTTACCTTGAATTTGACCTTTATCTGTCATAGCATATCTTTTTCCTGGCAGATGTATCTCATAAAAATAGACATAGACAAGATCTCAACATGTGATATGAAGACCGCCCCAGAACCTAAAGTATATAAGATCATGTATATTCTCTTGTTCAAGGCTCTTGTCTGTACATTCCTAGTGAAGTGAAGATTGGAGACCCCAGCAGCTGTGTGATTTTTTTCTATTTTTGTGTATTGTCTCACATATTGTCAATGAATGGTTGGCTAACCGATCTAATATGGACTTGTGCCTTCTTCCAAACAGAGAACTTTTCCTAACACAAGATCGGTTTAGCTGAATTATCTCTTGAAAAAGGAAAATGTATTTTCTAAAGTATTGCCAAAAGTATTTTTTCTGGAAACTAAGGCTGGGGAGCACAAAGTAGCTCTCAAGTGGATACAATTTGATCCCCAATGCATTTTCTACAATACTTGCCATAAAACACAGTGTTACCATTGCAGGAGAATACTACCATGAGCAATCTCAAAATCTAATCAAAAGAGGAACATCATGTTGATCTAATTATGTAAATTATACAATTATTATTTTACATAGAGTCATCAAACCAGTGTTACTTCTATAGACTTTGACAAAGACTGAGATGACACAAAGCTCATATCAATTTTGCAATTTAAATAAAAAGATCTCAACAACTGAAAAAAATAGTGTTGGAACATTTTTTTTTTAATAGAGACCAAAAAAAATACACATTAGCATTTGATAGTATTAATCAACATGTATATCATTGCCACCTATGTCTATTGTTTATGTTTAAAATTAGGGCTGTCACTTTAGTGCATTAATTAGATTAATTAATTACATCGCAAATTACTGCGTTAAAAAAATTAATCGCAAGATTAACCATAGCACACAATCTTTTTGATATTGGCCAGCTGGAGGACCCGTACATGGCAGTGGCATGTCACTTCACACATGCATCTCTAGTCAAACTAAACAAAGCCCAGATGACAACAGGAATGGCATATTTAAGACTTAGTCTTATTTTATTTTTGAATTTATTTATCTATATTTGTACTACATTCGTTAATAATGCATCAGGCCTAATTGTTTTGCTGGATGTCCTCGACCTTTTTCTTATTTTGAATTTGATTTATGAAACACACTTAAAGTGTAATTTGAGTTGCCTGATTGAGCTTAGAATTTTCTGGACAAGATGCCCTGACTTTGGTTTTATTTAGTCACCAATAAAAATGTGGATTTACAAATCTTCACTTCTTAGTGTATTCATTTGATTAGTCATGCACTGCATCTTTATAATATCCTGGAATTCAAATTATTTATTTGGGGACTTTAAGCAGATATGAGATTAAAATGTGATTAATTAGATTAATTAATTATAAATCCGGTAATTAATTAGATAATTTTTTTTAATCGTCTGACAGCACTATTTTAAATTTTTGGTTTTAATGAAACAGTGCTATCGGTCACCTTCCAAATTGGTTAGTGGGTCTTCTAAGCGTTTAACCAAGTTAATATATGAAAACCATTTATTTATGGAATTTAACACCAATTCATTCAATAGTACAATGTTTTCCTTTTTTAATCATTTGAAACGAAGCCATTTTAGAGAGAGGAGGTTTGTGCCCAGCAGCAATGATACACAGACCTTCAAAGATCATGGTCACACATATCAACAATACATTATTTTGAAAATCAGTATGGCTGCAGCCTGGGATGGGTCTCACAAATTGCGCTTTGCATCATGGGAAGCAGGCTAAGCCACTGACAAAGTGAGTTGTTGTTGAATAGAGAAGGTCAAATGTCAATATGAACCATTATACAGACAAACATATTATGTTTATTTATTATGTTTGCCATGCCTAATGGTATAAAGGTAATCAAACTTAGTGAAAAAAGAAGAAAGACTTTTCACACACTTGTACTTACAGTGGACTACAGAGAACACCAGATAGCATGGTAACTAACTTCATGTAACACCTGGTCCAGCATACTGAGAAATGTCATCTTCCGTCTCACATCCTTAATCTCTTAATGACAAAAAAGTAATACTTCAAGCTTTTGTTGATTTCCCTTTTTTCTGCAGTGTGAAAACAGTTCATGTCTTTATAAATTTCTTCTTCTTTCTTAGTCACATTATACCTACCCAAATACAAAATTAAAAGGAGACAGCTGCGTTGTCTTAAAAGTCTGAATTCTCTCCCGAAACCTAACTGATTTTTTCCGCCATGACACAAGGTTGCTGTTTTTGATCCCAAAACAAGGGAGCACCTTGATAGACCAACTATATGGATTAATAGCACTAGTTACAACACAGCCTCAGGCCCCCTGTATCCACGTTAATAGAGCCTATCCATTCCTGTCAGCTGCTGAGGACTGATGGAATTGCAGGGGTGGCCATGTATCCACACAGCAAATCATAAGAAGGCCTCAGTTATCACTTGAGCTGGATGACTGCAATTTCATTTGAAATCAAATATATTATAGTGAGATCTATCAAACATAGACCAACAATTTGTCTCTGAAAAGACTCTCTCACGATGGACATGGGGAATATGTTTTTTACTTCAGGTTACTTGTCTTCATTTCCAGCTATAGGTGGCCAACACATACATATGTGCCCTTTGTGGAGTCCAGACTGAGTTATGTGGACATTTGAGTCTGTATGTCATGGCTACAAGAAAAAGCATATCTGAAATAGAAAAAAAACATTGCTTCTGCCAAAATTTATCACATCACAACAGCAGATCTTTTCATGCAGACATGTTGGAGCCACCTGCCTTCCCATTTAGACATGAACCAGTAAACTGGAAGGCAAAACAGGACAATTGGCCACCATGGGGGTCCAGATATTTTAGACTGCTCCAAGACTAAAAAAAAAACAATGTTAACACTACAGATAGATCACCCCAGATCAGTTGATAAAACTGCAAAAATATGTTCCTTCTCGAAAAAAATACCTCACTACTCAGTCAGCCACTCTTATATTGTAAGTCACAATGAAATTGAATAACATCTAAGTTGAATTCATATTAACTGAGATTTTGCAAAGACTGGAAAACTTAGAGGGTCACTCAAAAGTCTTCAACAAGATTTTATTAATTCAAGTCCTTGCATTCCTGTTCTGAATTGTCAGGCATCTGCTTGATACGTTTGAAAAAAAAATATAAATAAAATAAAATATCACCGGTCTGACTGCAGCACAGACACCAGGCATTTCCATTATTTTACTTTGCCTTTGTGTGCTGCATGTCCTTGCATACAAGTCTTTCAGTAGATGGTATTCTTATGAGAACAATATGCAGGTGTCCTAACCCTTAAAAAAGAGGTGATTCTTTTCAGTAAGCTATTTACCAATACATTTATTGAATTTACTTTGATATATTCTTTCCTTCAAGCCACAATCGCTTGGAGAAGCAAACTTTAAGGACCGAAAAATTGTCAAAATCTCCATCAACTATGCTACCTGCTAGTGAGCTTACCATGGTCCTGCATATGGTATTGTTTATCCCACAAGCAAGCAGTATACTTTGGCTTAAGGTTGCTGTTACACAATGCCTTGTGAAGGAAATCTACATTTGCAAACACGTGTTTGTACAAGAGGGTAAGACTCAGAGAAAGCAGTGTCTTTAGGTGGAATGTGCCATTAGCTCAAACCTGTGGCTAGCTCTTTAGCTAGCTTGCTATAATATACTCACTGATATCTCTGGTCTGTAGAAAATTATGTCCGTTGTTATTTTCTCCTTTACTATTGATGCTGAAAACAAAAGACATGTCAATGAGCAATTCTTCTCCCTGACACTATTTTGACAATTTCCCCTTACATTCTACCATACTTAAGACCTCTTCATTACCTTGCTAGTTAACAAGCATATTGCTTCCTATTTGATGATCTTGTGATGCTGCTATTGGTTTTAGACAGTGGTCATGTGAATAACAACTTCATTAAAGTAAGACAAAACTAAAAACTTGCAATAATATTGACTATTTGATATACTGTAAGTCCAAGACTGAAGAAATACTGCCTGAAATCTGCAAAACTCGAGTTAAAAGACAACCATTCACCTTAGGTCTGTGATCACAGGGCACACCCTGAATCCAGTGATGGGCTTGTGATTTTATTGGCTTTTGAAATTTACATCTATATCAGGTTAAAATTCCACTGTCAGCAACTAATATCTTGAATTCTGGAAGCCTTTTGCTTAGGAGAATAAAAATATAAATAATGACAAGCAAGTTTTTGTTGGTCATTGTTTGTGATTGATGATTCTTGAAATTGCAATTCTTTCAGAAAAATACATCAGACCTGGAGTGCAAAGGCCTTGGACTGACTTTGAAATGAGTAATACAAGTGGAAAAGTTACAGGCTGTTCCTCTAACACTCAAGAACTCAACTTTTGTCCATCACATATATGCCTGCATTATTATCTTTTTGAGCAAGCAGTTGACCTCAATGTCTAAGCCTTTGATCATGTAAATTGGGGGACTTGTCAACCACATCCTTTACATCAGTTTTCATGAGAAACTGTGGTAAAGTCCACAGCAAAGTCAGCAGATAAGTGGACTCATGGAGAGTGCATAATATGCCATTTTGAACTTGAGACTGACTACAGTTTTGACCTGCACTGCGCACTAATACACTTAGCATGAATCATAGATGGAGCCATCAGGGACATAACATCATCACACGCAAGTTGCACACAGATGTGACTTAAAACCCGACTTGGACTCACCCTTTAAAGATTTAAGATCTTGTTTGGACTTGATTTTAGACCTTACCTGGACTGAAGGTTTGAGAGTCTTGCTCTATCTTCTATTCTGTGTATCTCGCTTGTTGTAAGTGTGCCCTCAGTATAATGTCCGCACAGCCAAACTCTCTGCAGATGAATATGGCACCTGCAGCTGCTACAGACCGTCAGGCTCAAGGCATTCTTAATACAAGAGGTTGCTTGGGGTGCCCTGTTAAGGAGCTCTCCTGCATACCCTTATTTTTTTTTATCATGAATGATTTGTAGAAGCCTTTCCTAATGACAACTTATACAGTATTATCTCCTGAACTGAACTCCTCTCTCACTGCCTTTGTCTTGGAACATAATAGTGTTCAGATGAAGAAGAAACTTTAAATTTAGAAACAGTAGAGTGATAGCCCTGTGCGTAAACTTTTCATTTAAATCTGATTTACATCATGGTGCACATGTATCTTCATTGATAATACAGCTCATGTTGTTTGATTGACATGTCAATTTGTGTCAATGTAAAAATACGCACAACTTACATGAGACAGATTCACAGACAGTAATGAATGTAGAAGAAATTAAAAGCAAAAACAATGACAGTAAAAAGTTGAAAACTGCAGATCACTGAGTAAGGGGATTTCAAGAGTCAGTTTTAACAAAGAATTCATGATTACTTCTGTTAGTACTACCACTTCTACTAGACCAACAACTACTTGGACTTGAACCCAAGACTTGAGACTTAACGTAGACTTAATATTGAAGAGCTGAAGCCTGACCTCAGAGACTTTGTACTTGGGATTTGCTGTCTAAATCTTTTGACTTTACATGTATTAAACCATAAAGATTTGAGATTTGACTTGTACTTAAAGGCTCAGACCGTAAGAACTGTACATTACTCGGAAAAAATGAGAGCTGACATGGACTTGATCTCAAATAATTTAAGGCCTGACTTGAACTGCACCAGACAAACTTGAGATTTGCCTTCAACTTCACCTCTTAGACCTAGTACCTGACATGGACTTTACACCAAAGACTCGAGATAGTAAAGTTGGACTTGACATCAAAGACTTGAAATTCAACTTGAACTTGTCCTCACCAAAATGCTTAAAATTTGACCCCCAAGACGTAAAACTTTACCTTGACTTGATCCCCAAGACTTGAGACCTGGCTTGGAATAAACTCCAAGTACGTGATGCTTACTTAACTATAAAGACTAGAGACTTTCCTTGGATTTGTTCCCAATGACCTTAAACTTGATTTGACTTGTCCTGAGAGTCTTGAAACTTGGCTATGACTTAATCTTGAAGCTTTGTAACAATGTCTTGAACTTGACCTCAAAGACCTGAGACTTGACTAGGACTTAACATCAAAGACTAAAGGTTAGAGACTTCAACATGACATCAAAATCTTGGGTTTAAATATGAGCATCTTCTAAAAAGCTTGAGACTTTACTTGTCTTAGCCTTAAATACATGGAATTTGACTTGGATTTAAACTCACTATATAAATATATATATATATATATATATATATATCCTGACAAAAAAACATGTACTTTTATATTTAGCTTGATTTCTGTCAGAGATTTTAGGATTCTGACATGGACCTGAGCTCACAGTCTCCTCACTTTTATTGAAAGTGGGATTAACTTGATATTATGTGAAAGGTCCCATGAACTCTGGTGTAGGCCAAAGAACTGAAATGTGTTCTACCAAAAAAGGGGTCTCAATTGAATTCAAACCAGAGTTTGGTTTCTAATGGACACGACAGCTGTGCTAACCAAGCGACAACCAAAACAAGGCAAGTAAACCAAAAACAGCAAGTCTTGGTGGCTTGAAATTGACCAGATAAAATAACAGTTGGCCAGCTACTGTAGCATTCTCTGACAATATCAAGCTTGCAGTGGCTAATATTAGCATTGCTAGCACTACCATCCTTCTGTTCTCTTTTTTTTTTTTTTTACCTGAGCAGCTCAAAAGTACTTTATTTTTATTTTATCAGTCAGTATACTGCAAGGGTGCTTTAGGCTATATACAGTGTTATTGCCTGTAGTCAGTAAGACAATCTCCCCCTGATCTAAACCAAGTCTACAATATTTAAGGTGTGAATGTATTCCAAAAATTAAAATTGTTCAAAGATTTAAAACTGGACTTGATCTCATGTTCTTTAAACTTGACATGGGCCTGAATAAAGTGACTTGTGTCAGCCCCTGCATGAATTTCTAAAGTTTGTGAGCCCCTGAGTAAGGAGTTGGGATTTACCTGCAAAAACTGTGACTTTTCAAATCAAATTAATATGACCTCAACAAAAAAGTACATTTTTTGTTCTGTTTGAACTCCCATTCACTTATTAGGTGTTTTGAAAATGCTGTTTTTACAAAACAAAACAGAGTTGTTGAAGTACAATTATTGTTTACATGAAGAGCTGATTTTATCTATTGACTGAATATATTTAAGGTTGACATGCTTTTTTTCTCCTTATCTTTTTGGTGTTTGCTTTTGAGATTTCAAGTTGCTATGAGTGGTATTTAAAATAATTAACAAGTCAGGAAACAAGCACAAATATTATTCTCAAATTCTTATTTAAAGTTAACATGAAAACATTTCCAGCCTTCACTCAATAAATGCATGAAAAATCTTTCCCACGCTCAGTAAAGGTCACATCTTCTAGTCACAGAAAAGCAGCTCAAACTTCTTGGCAGAAGACTCTCAGATTTGAAATGGTTAAGTTTGGTCATGGATAAGTTACACTCACTTTGCAAAGAAATGTGGAATTAACTCATAGCAGGACACAGGGTTGTCAGAGGTAAAGGCAGATGTATTCAACCATCCAGTGCACACCGACTACAGCACTTCTTCCCCACTGGATAAGTCTGCAGTCAGGAATGATACATCTCCACTTGGGTAATCCTTACATGCTAGAGGAGAGTATTTCTAGAACTCCTCATGCATGGAGCTGGTATTTTAAGTGGCATTGTACTCACTTCTTGATATTTTAAAAAGCCAGACTCTCAATTTAGTCAAATAAAAGTCATCTTCTTCAAAGATTTTTGATATTCACTGCAGCTAAGGCAGCTTCACATTCACTTTGCTGCTGCACGATTCAGATGGGGGAAAAAAAACCTGAGCAGCATGTGAGAGTACATATACAGTACGGTGGATTGATGCTGAAAAATGTGAAACATGACTTCACTCTAGTGTAGTTAACACAAGATGTATGGCGACAAAACTGATTTCAAAAGAGCTTTTTTACAGTCCGGCCTCATTAATTATCATAACTGTCCTGCCTGGTGCGGCACTTTTATTTTGACAGTGACTGATGGCTCATTTTGTGCTGATAAGTCGAAAGATCAGGCAGCCTGGGTTTGAGGAGCAAGTTGCAGATTACGTTTCTTTTGAGGTTAACACTGAACCTTGTCTGATAATGGCTTTTGAATTTGATTTTAATCACTTTGCAAAAGGAAAAAAAGGCACAGACCCAGACAGCAAGTTTCAGTTTCCAGGAAAGCCACAAAAAAAAAACCCTAATTTTTCCAACATTCCCAAAAAGATTCCGTCTCTTTGGCTGTGGCTTAGTTCAATGTGCATGTAAGTTTGAGCAGCCATTTTGTATTGTGTTCAAGCTACTTTAATGGCCTTACACCTGGTTTTACCAGTTAATCAAATCACTGCTGTCATTGATAGTGTTAAACAGTGGTGGCTCCTGAAAAATTCTCAGGGGGAGCAACAGATGTGGTAATGGCTACGATCACCCGTTCAATAGCTAAATTAATAATCAAAAGTCAGATAGCCTACTTTACAGTGTTATATGGCATAGTTTAGTTTGTTTATCTGTTGATGGCAACACCAGACATAGCATGTACATACTGTACAGTATTTTTGTAAGGCTAAATCAAGTTAATGTCTAAAATGCTATACATTTGGTTCCACAGTAAAACACTTACTCATTAGGTGGTCCCAAATAATGCTTTAAATACTGTAATTACTACAGGCTGCATGCTTTTTCTTTGTAAATAAATGTGACAGCAAATGTCCTTTTGGCAAATGTTATTCATCCTATGTTCATGAGAAATAAACATAACGAGTCTGGCAAGTGTTTTTCATTATTATGTTATTAATGCTTAAGATAGTGTGTAATTACAAGAAAAGAAAATTATATGAATTTTCAAGAGGTTTCTCTTTATAAAAATTGAAAATGAACAGAGATGATAAAATGATCGAGATTATAAAAATATTAGTGTTTCATGCACACAAACATTTTGTGGCCCAACAGCATTTAGTGTCCATGTTACAGTTTACCTTCACTTCCCGTCCTTAGTCTTAGTGTTTGTGTAAATACGTGCGTGTAACGGCAAATATATGGCAAAACACGGCAAAAATAAGGCAAAAGAACAACACTGAAACACTGTAGAATAATACTAATGCTATTATTAACAATACTTGTCCAGTATTTACTCCGAAAACACTTATAAGCCACCGACAAAACACTCACATATTATCTTTGAATCATCTCTCTCGCATGCGCATGTGTGCGTCTCGTCTGAGCAGGCATCAGTGTGTATGACGTAATCACGTTGGGGCAAGCCCTCCCTGAGCCCATAGAACTGCATAATAAGGTCCAAAATTCGAAAAAAAGAGTCCTTCCATGTAAGTCCATGAGAGCACCTGGGGCAATTTTCAGTCTGACTGAATTCGGCCAAGGGGGCGGGGCTGCTGGTTGGACAGTAACATCGCAGCGATATTCAGGCTGCTGATTAAACAATAATATGAAGACTTAGGCAGGAACAATCAGGGCACAACAAACTATTTTCTCTCTCTTTTTTTCATGTGGCTTTAGGAGGGCGATGCACTATCGCCCACTATGGACCAGCCGCCCCTGGTGTTAAACCTGAAAGTTGCAGGTTTGAGCCCAGGTCCGGCTGTCACATGGCAATGTGTCCTTAGGCAAGACCCCAACTTGCAGCCATTGTGAAATGTAAATGGTTGTGCGATGAGTGGAAAAGGGCACTGTGGTCTGATGAGTCCACATTTAAATTCATTCAATGTCGATCAAATGTCTGTCAAAGATCAAGATCGAGAATCCATGATGGTATAGAGTTGTGTTTGTGCCCACTGCATGGGTACCGTGTTACAGTTAACTTGGGTAACTAATCTGTAAAGGCACTATTAATGCTGAAAGGTATATACAGGTTTTGGAGAAGAATACGCTGCCATCAAAGCAACATCTTTTTCAGGTACATCCCTGCTTGTTTCAGCAAAACAATGCAAAGCCACATTCTGCAGGCGTCACTACAGCATGGCGTCAACCTAAAAGAGTGCAGGTACCAGGCCAGCCTGGTCTGTCTGCAGTCCAGACCTTTCTCCCATTGGAAATGTGAAGCACAATTTATTATATATGCTGTAGTAAAATATGACAGACACCTGGACTGTTGAGCAGCTTTCATCAAGCAAGAATGTGGAAGAATTTCCAACTCCAGAGCTTCAACAATCATTGAACTCAGTTCCCAGATGCTTACTGAGTGGTGTTAAAAGGAAAGGTGATGTAGCACAGTGGTTAATATGCCCTGCCCCATCTGTTTTTGGAACATGTTGCAAGCATCAAATTCAAATTAAGAGAATATTTGCAAAAAAAACAAAAACAAAAACAAATAAAAACAAACAACAAAACAAACAATACAGTTAATCAGTTTGAACATGCAATAAATAGTCTTTGAAGTGTATTCTACAAAAAGGATTTGCAAATCGCTGTATTCTGTCAACTTAATTGGCATTGGGATTTGTTAGAACTTAGTTCTTTTTATGATTTTCCTATAAATTATAAGTAGGAAACCCAAGCTGAAAAGATGAAAACATCTCCTGGATAAGGATGTGGAAACTGTAAGTCACTTTCAGAGATACCCCAAGCACAGCTTATTGTTTGTTAACAGCAAGCACAACTTACATGACCTGGGTGACCATTTTTCCATGAAAGGTCAAAGTACATGCACAATGCAGCCCTTGGCGATGCAACGGATGTGACGTGGGAAACTACCAGGTTGCTTTGGATGCGCAACAAGGTCGGGTATCTAGGACTCCAAAGTTAAAAAAGTAGAATGTTTCAGGTGTTGTCACATGTGGCTGTGCTGCAACAGAAGATCAGCATTATAGTTATGAGAAGCCAAACACTGCTTTCTGGTCTAGCTGTTGCAGATAATGTGTGTGTGTGTCTATTTTCAGTGGATAAAATGCCAGGAAAGATGGAAGGGTTTGCGAGATGTTTATATGAGGGACTAAAAGAAGGGGGTAAGGAGCAGGTCAGTGGTTTGGCCAGTGAAGAAGTAGTGGTTCTCTGAGGTCTTATCCATCTTCGACCCGTTTATCAGCCTGAGGGAGATAAGCAGCAACATGGCTTGAGGGGCTGAGGAAGACGGGACCGCAGAGAACTCCCGACCTGAGGTGCAGCTGACAGACGATGCAACAGAGACAGCAGGGCCATCAGCTGCAGTGTTTTACATTTGGTAGATGAGTGAAAAGGCTACAGTTGGAATAGTCAGCTCAACCTTTACATTTTCTGACAGACTGTGGTGAAACTTGAGTGGGCGTGATGTCACTAAATGACTTGATGCAATGGTGACAAAATGTGCTATTTATGGACACGTAACATAACTGATGTAAGCGACGCAATATCAGTGACCAAATCACATTAGGTATGAATGCACCTTAAAGGATAAGTTCGGTTTCTGCAGCTTTCACATTGTTTATAGAAGGAAGTAGAACAATATACTCATCAGAGTATACAGATGAGGAGCTCATCGAAAGGAGGACGCGGAGGCAGCGCTCCAGAGAGTACTGCGCAGGCGCGGAGGTTAGCGTTCTTCTTCTTCAGTTCAGAGGTTGGCACAGTTACAAAAACATAAGCGACACAGACTGTAATGGAGGAGTAGCGTGAGCAGACCATGATGAAATATTGATGAAACTAATGAATTTTGGATGATTAATGCAGTTTTAGGAGTGGCGCTGTATGCCCCGTGTGCTACCATTATACGGATGTCCGCCGCTCAATTATGGATCTAAATTTCTCCCAAAGCACTGTTTGCATCAGGAACGTCTTCTGGGTGAGTATATTGTTCTACTTCATTCTATAAACAATGTGAAAGCTGTAGAAACCAAACTTTTCCTTTAAAGGTAACAAAGAGTGGTCACAAATTCATTGCAGCTTACTGAAAAATACTTTTTACAAGCTTTAAATCGTTCAACCAAAGCAGCTTAGTGATTACTGAAATGAGAAGGCTCTCTGATTTGCGGCTCAGTGGACAAATCAGAGAGAAAACAAAGGGTCAGTTGCAGAGTTATTACATTAATCTTGATGTTAAATGACTCAGAGCCTCTTGAAATTCTTTGAAAGTTAGACGTGATGACATTCAAGTGTTGAACCATGGTTCTTGTATACACTGGTGAGCTATCCTGTGATTTAGGCCTAATTTACACCTATTACATCTTTGCAAAACTATTGATGTGTGATAAATTTAACAGGGTTGTAGTTTGGAGGCATTGCCAGACATTTTTAGCAAACACTTGTCACTCACTGCTCTACTCCCCACTGGTTCTTGTCACACTGCTTTACTTCTTTCCTTCAATTGTCATTCCTTCTTATCCTGAGCTGTTTCTGGGCTCTTTGAAATCCTGCAGTCTCATAATTCAAAGGCTGTCAACCATTGTGTGCACAAGTATGTTTTGACTTCTCACTAGTTGAATATTATAATGATTCATTAATGTTAAAAAGATCTATAATCAGTTGGACTCCCTTTCTTCTAGTTTCGTCATATCAGGTTGTCCATTTTGATTGATACATTTTACAGACCACATTCTTCCTAAGTTAGTTTTTCGATGAAAGATTTATTGTGGTCTGTAACCTGCAGTTTTTCTCTTAAAAATACTCATTTCTGGGGTGCTGGTTTGGTGGAGTGGTTAGCAGCCAGGCACCCCATGTACATGCTTCTGCAGGTCCTGGTTCGAATCCCACCTGTGACCAGTTTGCAGAGTGTCTTCCCCTACTCTCTCGCCCCATTTCACAAGCCTATCCACTGTCTCTCTCCTATCAATAAAGGCACAGAATGCCCCCCCCCCCCCCCCCCAAAAAAAAAAATTCTGTCTTCCCCTTGTCTAAAAAAATATTGACATTAGGACACTTGATGCCTTTGACTAAACATTTCTTTAAGCAGTGTGACAATGTTGATCAGAAGTGTGACTTCTGTCATGCTGATGACACACATGATCTAACTAAATCCCAATTAAAACAGTACCATTAATGCACTTCAAGACAGCTCCAGTGCAAGCATCTTGACAGAAAAAAAGGAGGACACCTTGAAAGAAGAAAGGGGAAGATGATATTCAGTTCTGTCAAGCTGCATATTTCTCCTTTCTCTACAGCTAATAATGACAAGGTTGCTCTTTGATGCAGGCGAGACAGTTTTTCATTTTCTCCTGACTTCAAATTCCAGGTATTTAATCCTCCCTGGAAATGCCAAGCTTTGAGGATGTTACCCCAACTGTTCTTCAGAGTTCAGTGCCTCAGGAGACTCGTGCAAATATGAAAAACAAAGCAGGAGAAATTATTTCCTCCTTGTTGTTTTTAGGTTTCGCCTCTTGTTTCCTCAATGCTCAGCAGCCTGGGCTTATGCTCACCTCGCAGTGTGAACGTGACTCGAAGCCACCGCGGCGGTGTGAGGAGAATTCCGAATGAGGAGGAACCTCTCCGCTCCGTGCTGTGATTAGGGAGGTGTGCAGTCAGGGAAAAGCCATAAACACATTCGCACACCCACACATTCAAAAAGACCACCAAAAGAAGAGGCGTATACGCACTTTTTCATTCTTGCATTCACAGAAGAAAACAGACAAATGTCAACTCATGCACATTAACAAAGCGTGGCAGCCAACAAAACAGCAAACAAATGAGGTTTTATCCACAAGCCTGTCCACATGCCCTCTTGGGGAAAAAGCAGACATGCAGGATTTACTCAAATACAACAACAGCTTTATATATTTTTTACAATGCTTAACTCATCTTTTTTTTTAAGACACTGAGTTTGCTGAATACAGTAAGCACCCTTACACTGACTGTAAGGATTTTTCAAGCAGTCGCAGGCTCTCTGACAGTGTCGTTTTGAGGGTTTTCTACTATTTGAAGAGAAAGTTCTTTAAAAACTGAAGAGATAATGGTGACAAAAGCGTAACATTAATACCTATTTTCTTGTAAATAGAATGACCAGTCTGAACCATTACTTTTTTGGGGGAAGAAGAGAATAGCCACTCTTTTTCATTTCCTGTTTAAGACTGTGTTTCACAAGGATCAGTTCTGGGTCCCATTTTTTTAAATTAAACGTGAGTATAGTTGTATGCTTACAATTCAAGACTGTTTTGTTCTGCCGACTGTGGCCCGCGGATAGAGATCAGAATCTGAGTCCATATTTTTCCTTTTGAAATAAATTTAACAACTTTTAAGCTTACTGATACAGCAGTGAAGTCAAATAAGGGGCTGATCACACTGAGACACGTTGCTTAAGGTGCAGACATACCGAAAATGCCCTTAGGGGAAAAAAAGGCAAGGAGCCTTTGTAGAAGGGATTTGAGTCCGAATGCAGCCAAATAAAATAAGTGGGAAATGGGCTTGAAGAAACAAAATGGTCTTTCCTTTGCTTGTTGTGCTTTAAATTGGCTGTCATTCATTAGTTTAAGTGAAGGATTTTTTCTCCTACCTTCATTCTTTGGAAGGACCATTCATAAAATTGCCGAAATCCTACAGCTGGCTCGCTGAGGGCATCAGTAACCACCACACATGTATTTGCCTGTTTTTTTCCCTTATTTTGTGTCTGCTGTGGTTGAAAGTGACATAAACATGCTCTGCGACTCCACATCTGCTAAAAAGTTTTAACTTTCATGCACACTCAAAAAGGATAGAAAACTGCATCATGCAGCAGCAGTGAAAACCAAGATGCAGGACACACACTTGGGCGAGTTTGTTCTCTGTCGTTTTACTCCCCTGTTAAATCAAGCTTGGTTTTCACAAGGAACAGGGCTGAAGAATATTGAAGATTACAAAGTGGGTTTGGCTGATGCTGTTTTTTGTTTCTTGCAGTATTAAAGACGCTTAATATTATCAGAAGCTGCAGTGACAGAAGTGGCAGGGAGGTATGGACAAACAAGAAGCATAGGCAGTGAAATGTAAACTGTCCAGAAAGAGGAGCGAATGGTGGGGCTGTGGGCAGATCAGCCCAGCTTGGTTGTGAATTGTCCAACATATCACGACAAAATGGCAAAGCAAAAGAGATGGACTGACATTGTATTTACCAGCGAATACCTGGTAAATGTTCTAGTTATGCTAACTTGCTAATAACATCACCACTGTGTTAAATGGAACTACATGCTTGTCAGCTCATGTTTACTAATGCATGTTCTTCCCATGCATGCGTGGGTTCTCTCTGTGCCCTCCGGTTTCCTCCCACAGACCAGAAACTTCCTCATTAGGTTAATTGGTGACTCTAAATTGCCCTTATGTATGACTGCAGCGTGAATGGTTGTCTGTCTGTCTATGTTACTCTGAGATTGGCTGGTGACCGGTTGAGGGTGTACCCCGCCTCTTGTCCATTCACAGCAGGGGTGGCTCCAGCCCCCCAGCAACCTCAAAATGGTTAGCCAGTATGGTAAATGAATGAATGAATGAATGAATGAATGAATGAATGAAAGACAGCAAATGTGGGAGTGAGAGAATTGAGCAAGTGAGAGAAATTAAAGATGTACAAGGAAAACATTTGTGCTACCTGTGCTACTGCAACCCAACTGATGCTTCAGTTCCTGAGGTGGAGACAAGGAGGCTGTCCCCTCTGTCTCCTACAACCTCAAACAGAGTGGAAGTGGGGTATTGCCTCTTAGGTCCAAACAGAAGTCTAGTTTGAGAAGTTTAGACTTTCAAAAGACATTTGTCACCCCCTGCAACACTGAAACCAGCCTTCTTGTGACCATGCTCTACACCAGAGGCTTGCGACACTGCCCACTAGAAGTGCCATGGCCCACACAACACCAGCGTCTGTACAAGCAGCTGCAAATTGGTTCAGCCAACAAGTTACAAGAGCGATTACTAATAAGGTCACTCTATTGGAATACATTTATATCAACAATAATCAATTCTTGCAGATTGATAGTTTTCATTCTGCAATGTGCAAATACATTTTATATAGGACCATAATGTTCGATGGAAATCACAATTCATGGGTGCTTGGCAGAGGTCTGTGCTCTCCTGCGCTTTTCTAGTTTAAAATATTGTTGCCTGTATGCACAGTTTTGCTCCAACGTGGGAGTGCATTTCCTCCTCAGAATTAACAAAAAAACCATTTATAATTAGTATTTGCTTTTTATTGAACTTATTTGGACAAAGAGGTGCAATAGTGATTTAACCAGTACAGTTAAGGTACAAAGGAAGACTTAAGCACAAACATTTACAGTATTTCTACACTATCATCCTCTATGGTTCATTTTGTTGTTATTTTTGGCACAAACCACTGCACATACTAGAACAGCTGTAGCCAAAAGCTGCTTCTCCTTTATGTTGTAAGTTTCTACAAAGAACATAATGGGGAAAAAAATGCATGGTGGGAAAAACAAGTTAAAATAATCCAGCTGTAGTCTTGTATAATGACCCTGAAAGATTGACCAGAGCTCACGGTTTTTAAAGAGTTTTTCTTCCAAATCTGTTCAAAGTCTTCTGATGTATGGGTAGCATTAATGAGCAAACAAACCCCATGATACTAGAAAAATGAGGTGAACTGCCTTCATGGTTTGTTAGATTTATCCATCTGAAAATTTGGCAAGTAAATAAATATAGTTTTATGAGGATGACGTCTTAAATTATCTCCAATCTACTTAGCATAATGTAGATTTCATGGATAAGTTTAAAGCCCATTTTCCCCCATCACAATCTTTACCCAGTTCAGACTAATTTGGTTACTACACTAATCTGCCTTGAAACAGTGCTTCTTGCAGAAATTACAACCATGTTTTCACCTGCATAAGGACAGTTTCAGCAAAGAGATGACAGTGTGCATTGTCCACACACCAAATTCTCCTAAACCTCTAAGGTTTTTCACTGGTCCTTTATCAGATGTGTGTTTAAAAAAATGTACAGGTAAATCAGTTCATAACTGCAAAAGCTGAGCAAATTCACTGTCTAAATTGCATATATTTTAGAGCTGTAGCTGAGGTCTTCCTTCCTGCCATTTGATGCAACCAGAAATTGAGGGAATTAACATTGTTTCGTTCAAAGCTGCTTAGTAATATTTTGAAGGATAAAGTCAAGATAGAACTGTGTTCAGGCTGTGTCCAGAGACACGTGTATGTGAAATGGAGAGTTAGTTAAAGCCACACTGTGTAATTTGTTCTCCCATCTGGTAGTGAATATGTATCTTACATTCAAACAAATAATGCTCTAACAGCACCTCACTTTTTCAAATGTGCACTACAACCGCTGAACTCTACAGTCGTGTTGGTTGTTGCAGGTGGACAAGAGACGGTTAATGATGGGATTTGGCCAAAAATGTATGTGTATCTGTTGTATACTCACAGTTGTTCTTAGGGAAAAGACTAAATTATCATACCAAACTGAGTGCTGTAATGAAGACTCCTGTAAAGAAGTCTAAATTTAAGTAGTTGGTGTCAAATTTATGGCAGAATTGTAAATGTTTTTGAAGGTTAGGTTCATCACCAACTGCCTATAATTTGACACAATTCAAAGTTTTAAAATTTAAGTTCTAAATGAATGAATGAATTTTTAAGGCATCTAGACAGTCCCACCCACACCAGTTTCTTCACTTCATGATGACTACCACAATTGTAGCTTGATAGCCAAATGCTGTCTATGATGATGATTTGAGGTGGGCTTGATCAACCCTATCTGCCTGCTGTAATGGCCAATGAGACTTTGATTTAAGAACTGTAATTGGTTTCCAGTAGGGCACAGTGTCAGTTTTTCTATTCCCTAGTAGCCCTCATGTACAGTTTAAGGACATGGCTACTTGTCACAAGTGCAGGCTTGACTGGTCAGGGAAGAAGATATCCACTGGAGACACCCGGGCTCTTCTGGCACGACTCTCTGTCCGTAATGGCCTCCATTCACAGGCTCTTCATGAAAGGTTTTACATGGGAACTCCAAAGGCTAATTGGCCCATAGAGATCAAGCTTATTGTTAGTTCTGCATGGATTCCAGCAGCCATGGCTGCCATATGAGTGCCTAATCACCATAGGGCTCCACACCTGACTAAACAAAGAGCACTTTTCCTTAATTCCAAAAAAAAGTATCTCTCATCCCTTATCTTTTTCTCTCGTTTTGCTCCACATCTCCTCTCTCCTTTACTCCCTTTGCCTTGGTCTCTTATGGCAAAGGTTATATAACAGGTCAGGAATTACTGTATTAATACCTATGGATTTTGTTTTTAATTAAACCTACCTTACGCTTCATTGCTTAAAGCCAATCATCAAATGACTCCACAAAAAACCCTGGAGAGTGAGCCCACTCAAGCAATTACAACCAGGGCATATATTAGAGATTAAGACAAAGACTATGTCAGAAGAAATAAGAAATGAATGTTTATTGCAATCCTTTATTATTATATATTTAGCCAACAGAGAATTAGAAAACAAACGTATATCATCCAATTGGTTCCATCCTGAGAAGTTAATAATTAATGAGGTGTGGAGGAAAGAAAAGTTGTGGGGATTTGATCAGTAATATATAAACATACACGTTTACATACATTTATGGTAGTTAATTTTGAAAAAGTTCATTTGATATTTTTGATACTGTATGTTTCAAGGTATGGTAGGTACTCTGTTTGGCTTAATTAATGCTACATCCAGGACTCATCTTTTAAGGCACACAATTCATAGTATCTACCTGTGCATCTAGCTTTGTGCTGAGGCAATGTATTCTTAAAATAGCTTGATGTAGACCAACACATCCAAAACTGCTGTGTATCACAACCCTTCATGTAAGGGACTTCAAAACAGGACCCTGAAACAGTCTGTTTCAAGCAGGGCTGAAACAAAAGGCTTTAGGGACATGCCAGGATCCAATAGCCAAGTGGATTTTGGCAAGAAGCTTTAATAAAAACATTAAGAACAGGTATAACCTTAATGAAATCAGGTCAGTGAAAAGGGCTAGTTACAAGCCCTTGGAGTATTCCTAACTTTCCACCCCCTTCTGGCAATACTTGCAGTCTATAAAAGCACATTTTCCCTAACAGGTGTGAGCCAAGGCTAGCAATCTTGTGTCAGCTAATTTTTCTGGACAGAGTTCCATTACCTCTAATTAGCCTCTAACGAAAGATATGGCGACATGAAGTAAAAGGTGGCATAAAAAGCTATTTTCATCACAGAGGAGCTGCATTCAGTGGATATCTGTGATGACTCAGAAATAGTGAAATTCCCCAGAGGTTCGAGTTAAAATACCTGAATGCATAAAAGCCTGGCTGTCATATCAAAGGTTTGTAGAATGTCATTGCACTTTAATATCCGTGTCTGTCATTTTGATTTGAATACACTCCTGATTGCTGCACACTGATAAAGCATTCAAGCGCCCACAGGGTTCCCATTGTGGAGACACTTTATCCTGCACCAGCTCTGCTCCTAAAGTGGGCAGAGGGATGCTTTGTGTGCTGATGCGTCGGGACATTGCTAGCGTCTTAGGGGGAACAATTGCATGTTGTGTCGAGGGGCTGTTCAGTATTACGAAGCATTGTTGTTTGACGAGCCTCACCGCGAGAAAATATTGTATAGAGGTGTTAAAGGGAGGTATATGGGAGAACACAAGTACATGTTCTTACAATCACAGTCAGAATATGCAGTTAATATGTGAGTGTGCGCAGGAAATACGGAGTGTTGATGTCTAATAGCATGTGAATCAGCCTCCTTACTAATTAATGAGGCATTTGTTGTTTTCATTCAGCGTGTTTGTGCATCATAAGACATGCAGGAGACAGGAGTGGTCCTGAGCAGTTAAGTAGCTCATTATGTGACAAGGCTCCATTTAGAAAAGGATACAGAGTCTCCACTGGAAGAAGAGGTATATTTAGTCCTTTAACTATTGATGACTCACTCAGTAACCCCATTGATCCATGTATAATTCAATCAGCCCCACTTTGATTTTTAATCATTAATATTTATCACAAATGTTCATTAAAATGGCTTCAAAGGAAATCTTAAAGGTACCAAGTATCACATTAGTGGCAGTTTTTGACAGCAGATTCTCCTTTTTCTTTTGCGGAACAGAGTAAACAGCAGAAAAAAGAGCTGGGATTTAAATTTCAAGTCGCTCTCACTCAGTGGAATGTGTCTCCTTAAGAAGGGTGTTTTCGCAAGATGTTTAAGGACAAGACCTTATGCTGTTGCAGAAAATGTGAAAACAAAAATCCCCTCCGCTCAACCTCGCCGTCTCAGCTTGATCCCATGCTTGTTGGCTTGACTTTTGTTTAAAGCAGACGTAGCGTTGCTGTGTGTATGTGCGTGAGTGTGTGTGTCCGAGCAGGCCAGGTCACAGTCAGAACAAAGGCTGCAGGACATGAAAATAGAGGCTGCACGGTTAAAAGCACAGTGAACACGCCTCAATTACTTTCAATCAGAGGAGCAAATTCAAAAGGCAAACAATACTAACGGCTCTGGAGGCAACAGTCCACCTCTGCTGCATCCCAAATAATTGGATGAGGGCGCGAGCTTCACAAGCCCCATTTTACCTGAGATACTTTCCACAAACAAAAAGACATATTCTAGACACTCTGCTATTGAATACTCATTAACTTTAAGTAATTTGTGACCTAATTGGTACTTACTGCACAATAGTGCTCTAAAATTACTTTTGGATTGAACAGGGGGCGTTGAATTAACACTTTAAAGCAACATAGGGGATTAGCACAGTTTGACAACAATGCATTTAAAATTGTATTAAGGAGAGATTTTTTTCATCTTAATTGTGCAGTCATCTCATTAATGAGTGCGATGGATGACCTACATACAGAAGAGTACTTTAAAGGGGGGAGTTCTTTCTTTCAGATAATGAGAGTTTGTCTTTCTTTTATCCCAAAAAAGACTTCCAAATTTACTCATTTTTCTTCTTATATTTTATTCTATAAGGCAGGCAAAATTATTTTTCAAGCATTTTCAGAACAACACTGTTGGGGAAGTGCAATAATGAGAGTTTGTCTTTCTTTTATCTCCCCAGAAAACTTTCAAATTCCCAAGTTTCTTCTCCTTAATTATTTCTATAAGGCAGGCACATTTGTTTTTTTAAGCATAAGCAATGATATAGTTAGGGGAAAGTGTTCCAGCTGTGCCCATGCAGATCCTTCATGGACTGCTTCAATTGATTTTTTAATAGTTTTTATGAAGGCCATTAAAAGTATTGTTTTGACCTGTTAAATTATTAAAGATTTTTTTTTATTACTATTACTATTGTTTCTTTTGTTTACACATTAAAACATTTTTGTACAACTCTGAATACACAAAACCCTCCAAATTTTAACATGGTAAATGTACATTTTAAATAACCCTAAAATAAAAGGGCCAGCAGGGATAGTATGGCAATTTTTTTTTTTTTAAATTGTACGATATTAAGAAAAACTGTCTAAAGTATAAATTTAAAAACTTGTGTACTGATTCATTTCTTACGATTAAAAAAATAAGGTCCATGCTTTTTTGGTTATTCATTCAAAAGTCATGGTTAAAATGGGTTTCAATGGGTCAAAAATTGGACACAGGGTCACAAATGCGCCTTTTTTTTTTTTTTACAGAGCATAGTTTTTAACTACATTATAACTCTGCATTTTAAGTAGATTTTGACTTAATCTACGGTTAACAGAAACACTGTCAGAAAGGCATGCAAAGAGGTGAGGGTATGGTACAGTTGGTTAAAATAAAACCCTGAGGCTCTTGTTTAGTGAAAAACGTCATTCTAAGCCCCCAATAGCTTTGTTTGCTGTGTTTTCTGCACTTCTTGCGCAGTGATGCTGCTATTATCATTAAGGAACAGTGTATGTGCGAGTGTGAGTGAACTCTCAAGAGTGTGAAGTGTTGGGGTGATTGTCAGGGTGACACTTGTGGAAATGGGAGTGCATGTCTGGGCATTTTAGTCCACATATATTCTTCAGGATAAACAGCAATCAGCATTTTGGCCAGAGATCACATCACGCTCACAATAAAAAAAAGAAGAATCAAGTAAAGACTAGCAGCTTTGTTTTGGATGTGTATCAGTTGTTTCATTGTCAGATCACTTTCAGTCCTGTTGATCATCTGTTGGTTTTGTTGATGACAGTGTCACACTATGTGCGCCCTTCAAACACTGATGAAAGCCTTGGGCCAAAATGTGTCATTTTTATTTGTTGGCACTGATTAATATTCTTCATTGAAAAATTTCAGACTTCACTCTGTGCATTGATGTTTCCAGCCTTTTTCTGTGATTTAGCATGTACATGATGTACCATCTGATGTGACATATTTTATGCATAAGCAAACTGCAGTCAACCAAATGAAAAAGAACAAAAACACGATGACTCTTTGGCAAGTCCTGGCAAATATTAAATTGTTAGTCCTTATTTTTTAAGTATTTATTACTTGTCCACTGTCCATGTGATCAGCCCTTATTAACATATAACATATTTTCAACATACCAAATAGGCGTTGATGTCAGAGTTAAAATATTGTTTCCTGACAACATAAGTTGATGAAAAACAATGACCAGATTGTTTTTCAGTCAATTTAATTTGTACTTCATACTTTGATGCTATGTGACATGTGGCAAAGTGAGATACTTTCCACAATACGTACCTAATTAAATACAGATTTTCTCATAATGCACAACAATGCAGGAAGCTACTCGGTTACAGTTACTGTCACCAGGCTTTGAACAAGGTAACATGTTTGGGACACCAAACCAATGGAAAATAAGCCCTAATCTTTTTCTGATCAAATTCATTTAAGTACAGCATCTGCATAGCATCTATCAGCAGGTCAGTAGGCTATTTATACATTTTTCTTCCTACATTTTGCTGCAAAATCCCCATGGTGTATTATCAGCTGTATTTGCTAAACACACTGCTGTGTGCTGTATCAGATGGGAAAGCATATTCAATTATTAACTGATCTACCTCTGCTGGTTCCCATTTCCTCACAGATAAAAAGGCCTATTAGACTTATTTCCTCCTTGTAGATAGAATGAAATATCATGTCTTTTAATGGATAGGCCTATTTTAATCTCCTGCATTAATACTTTAGTATGCAGGATATTATTGTTCTGTACCAATGACTATAATTAGTTTTGTTTAATAATCTCTGTCAATCCTAAAATTGCTCACTTGCTGCGCTCCACATCTCGCCAGAAAGATCATTAATTTCTGAGTCTTTATAACGTGGTGGGATGAAGATCGCCGGTGATTAGGCAAACTGGTGAACTGGGAGCCATGTTTCAGGCATTAGATATGCAGCAAAGAGGTTAACAGCACACATAACAGCATGTTTGTCTCGGCAAAGCTGAATAAATGCTGTGATTGCGTTAAGATCATGACTCATAAGTGATATACCTTTTACACAATAGCATGAAATAAATGTGGAAATATACCGCATTTGCGTGTCTATTTGAAAAAATTATAAAAACTGTGAGGGAGAGATTGACAGGCAAAGTTTGAGAAGTTAACATCAGCCTCTATACTCATCACTCACTCAAGCCGGATTTCTCCTGTACTTACAAATGTGTTATAGTGGAGGATGCCTACAGCCAAGGTCAAGTTCTTGTGGATTTGTCATTTCATTACTCCAAATGTATTTTTTTTATCTCACTCTTGGTTAAACCTTTATGTCTGTTCCTTGATTTGTATTCTAGCATTCCCCTCAGGCTCCAAACATTGCTTGCTCTTGAAGAGGCAGATGTGTCTAACGTATATGCAACTGAATAAAACGAGTAAGGGCCGATATGAGCATGACCTGCAAAATGTTGCACAGATATGTCAAGAAACTATGCAAAAAAGTTAAGTTTGCTGGTTTAACTTGTGTTGTTGTGGGTGATCTTGGAGTCAGAGGGGTGAACATGGCTGTCAGCTAAAAAAAAGTCCATAATGTTACGACATACTGTCAGTGTGTGCTTATTGATTACATCCAGTAGCACATTTATTGAGTCATTTTACATCTTGTTATTTTAATAGAGTTGAATCATTAAAAAATATGGTCGAGACACTTCTCAAGAGCACAAGGAACACTTAAACTTTACATTTATTCTCAATTTACAATGCAATTTACTGTAAGACTGATGAGAATAACCTAGAGTGACTCTGCAGGACCTGCATAGACAATCATCCCACACTTATATCCATAAGAACCAGAGCTTATTTCAACTGGTGCTGTTTTTAAAATCAGTATTCAGACTTCATTTCACCAGGAAGGGAAAACTCCTGTAGTATATAAAAAAAAGAGTTTTTCCAGGAGTTTTTGGGCCAAGATATGCGCAGTAAAATGATGGTATGGGTCCAGGAGATGGAGAGTATGTTTTTTTTGTTGTAGAGTGATTGGTGGAAAATGAGTCAGCAATTGATGATCACAAGGCCCTTTAATCTTTGACCCTCTGCCTCAAGATTCAGATCACTTCATAGTGTCTCTGTCTGTCTGTTTTAAAAATGCTACTTTTCAAGAAATAATAAAAAAATATATATATACCATAAAATACCAAATAATAGACAGGTCGTTTATTTGTTTCAACCACTGGGCAGACCAGGCGTTTATTTGGGACCAGGCGACTATTTAGAGGGGGCTTTTAATTCCTTACCCACAAAAATCTTGCTTAGCAAAAAATAAAAAAATATGGTAAATGTATTAAAATTATTTATTCACACCAGTATGGATATCACCCTTACAGCAACATTACAGTACTTTAGTTATATTCTTGCCTTCTTCTTTCAACTCAGCACTCTCTAAACACTCTTAATCCCGGTAAAGAACTATCTCATCAGTAGTAAATAGTTAAGTTAAGGTCTTACTTCTTTTTTCACACTGCACCGGGGCCAAGGAGATAAGCAGCAATGCACCGCTGACTGACGTGAAGGGCAAATAACATGTGGTGGCAGTGGCAACGTCTTCTTCTTGGATTTGTAAAGTCATAGTCTGTAAAATTCCAGCTTTATGCGCTCTAGTGGCCTCTGTGGACGTTGAGTGTAACTGCACTGTTGTGAAACAGAGCGCCGTACACCAACGTGCATTTTGTTGACATACAGAGAGAGGACAAGCGAGCCGACAGGACGTCCAGAGAGAAACCGTGTGGACTGATAAGGTGCAGTCTATAATGCTTCTTTTCAAGCGTTCACTGTCAGCTGTAAGCTCAGCCCTCGCATGTGTGTTCTGTAACTTCAACCGTAGCTCGTAGGCTGTGCTGAATAAATTACAACCGGCATTTATTTGGAATGGGCGTCTATTTGTCAAAATGTACTGCTACACTTGGCATTTATCTGGAAACCGCAGATTAATTGGAACTCAGCGTTTATTTGGTATTTTATGGTACTATTGAATGATTAAAAAAAAGTAAGGGTTAAATACATGATAAAAAGAAAATAAAAAGAAGGGAGATGAGAGGTTTTGGCCCTGCATGATTAAAAAAACCCTGCTAAGTGTCATAGAGAACTTTCATTGGATGTTCTTAACCTTTGATCATTGACCTTCCATATGAAACCAGCTTATCCTGAATTTGGGTTTAATTTAGTTTACAAAGTTTGAAGAATAAAACCCCACATTGTTCTTGAGAGTGAAAATTCTCTGGTTAAAGTTTGAGGAGAATCTCTTTCAGAGTTCTTCAGATTTGTGACCTTGACTCTGAAATCTAAAGTTTAATAATTTATTCTAAAGTCAGTGTCCCTACGTTAGGCTGGATAGTTTTCGGACTATCTGAACATTTAATAAAATCCATTCAAGTGGTCTTAAGATGTTAACAAGCAAAACTGAATATCAGATGCATTAACCTCCTGCCTTTGATCCCAATCTAAGAACGTCATCCTTTAGCAGGGAACATTAAGTTTAACTAAATACTCCCAAATAAACTTGTAAGATGTCCTGTTTGTAAGAGAAGGATCATATGAGAAACAGTGACGTATGACCCCATCCCTTAAAAATCTAAGCCATTAACTCTTGAGTCAAAATTAACCTTGTTTCATGAGGCTAATCAAATGCAGCATTCATTCATGTATTCATTTTCGATGCCACTTATCTCTTTATGGAGATAACCAAACACGCTCACACTCATACCCAAAGACAATTTGGAGTCACCAATCAACCTAATAAGCATGTTTTTAGGATCTCTCTGGGCACTTATGCCAAAAAAGAACCCATGCATGCACAGGAAGAACATGTAAACTTTGTACAGGAAGCCCCTGTCTGATCCAGGGATGAAACTACCTGCTGCACCACTGTAAAAAACATCTTATATATATATATATATATACATACATATATATATATATATATATATATATATATATATATATATATATATATATATATATATATATATATATATATATATATATATATATATATATATATATATCTATATATATATATATATCTGTATATATATATCTATATATATATATATATATATATATATATATATATATATATCTATATATATCTATATCTATATATATATTATATATCTATATATCTATATATATCTATATATATATATGTGTGTGTGTGTGTGTATATATATATACATATATATATGTGTGTGTGTGTGTGTATTTATACATATATATGTGTGTGTGTATATATATATATATACATATATATATATATATATATATATATATATATATATATATATATATATATATAGATAGATAGATAGATAGATAGATAGATAGATAGATAGATAGATAGATAGATAGATAGATAGATAGATAGATAGATGGATATTTGTTTCCTGGTGTTACAAATGCAGCCCAGGGAATTCCTCCTCAGTCAGTATGTATTGATTCCACCGGTAATGTACCAGTTCATGCAAGTGCAGGATGTCCCCATAAATTGGCGCTACCCTCACAAGATCACACACAGTGGATTTCAACCTTTGCCCTCATTACCACAGTGTTGGCATTAACCAGTCACTATGTGTTCATCACGTTATCACTGCGGATCACATTTCAGTCACAAGGTGGGCAGGACACACTGTTCTCCAATTTCCAGATCTGTGACCTTGACCTTTGGCCTGGGAAATGTAATCACTGAATCCATTTACCAGATTGGTCTTTTTTAATAACTTTTAGTGGGAAAAATAAGCATGACAATCGTGATTTCAATCCTGACCCAAGCTCCAAAATTAATTGATTTCATCCTTGATCCAGTGTGATAACTGTTCACAATGTAAACAAAAAATAAAAAAATATTCACAAATTTTGAAAAGTAAATTATGAAATTGGTGATTCTATGACCCTGACCTATGGCCTTTGAAATCTAATCAGTCTTCCCTGTTGACAGGGTAAACATTTAGTATTATTATTTTGAAGACAATCCTGCAAAGGGTTTTTGAAATATTGCATTCACAAGCAAATTTGAAAACTAGATTCTTGACCATTTGACCGAAAAGAAAGCTCAAGGCTTTTGGCTGCTTAAACAGAGCGTTTTTTTTTATGCCACTGCAACTATTGCTAATTGTGGCAAAGTGCTGCCCTCATGATGGAGTCATTTGTGCAGAGTTTAAAGACAAGTCCTCAAAGCAGTCTTCAGCAATCACAATATGGTAGAGAATAAACAGACATGTGGACGCAGAGACAGAAGCCTTAAAACATTAGGCCTCTGTCCTCAGCTAATGCCAGAAAAAGGGCATAAAAACCAGAGTACAGCTGTTCACTACAGTCAAAACTTTATTTTCAGTATGTTCAAATACCTGTGAATGGATTAAAGCTCTCTCACAATTGTTGGTAACAATTGTGAGGCGTGATACAACTGGCTCCTGACGGCATCGTCACCCTCTCTCTTCATGTCTCCCTGCCTTCTCCTCCCCTCTTTGATGGCAAAGTCAAAAGGCAAAGCCCTCCAATCACATTACTGTATACCCGGGAACATTTAAATGCTAATGTCATAAGCTCACATGCCTAATATGATAAGCTGACAAGCTTATTATAAGCTCTGAAGTTTTAAGAGTTTCCCCCATTAGTTATCACAGGAGGCATTAAATTGCATCGCTGCACTGTGCCAGAAGGTATGGAGTTAAATTCCCCAGCAGAGGAGATTATTTTGGCTGCTTCCTGACAGCGCTGCGCGGTGGCAGGATCGTACATGATGGTTTGTCAAGAGACAGGGAGGTGCACACGGAGCGCATGTGTGAGCGTACGTTTGTCAGTGTAAGTGTATATATAACAGAAATAATAACTTAATTTATGAGTCTCCTTTCAGAGTCAGTTGCAAAGTGCCTCACGGGCAGACAGATAAAACATGAGGTGAAAACGAACAAGCAGAAATGTGAATAATCAGATTCTGAAAAGCAACAGTAGCATGAAATGCAAAGAAATAAAAAAAGAATAAATATAAATAAACAAAGAAGGTAAAAGTTGCATCAAGTTAAGAGATGACAGTAAGACAAGTTTTTAGGGATCCATTAAACACAGGACACATAAATCTCTTTTTTTTTTTTCTGGCAGTGAATACAAAAGCTTTAGGATGAAATGTGAGATCATACTCTCAGTCCTGGTCTGCCTGCAAGACCAAACTCAAAGATCTATTAAGAATCTCAAGCTTTGGTGAGGTGAATCAAAAGACAAGACATCAGTGTTTAAGATTGTCCCTGTAAATATATGGCATACTTTCAAAAATATTAGAATCAATCGCAGAAGTAAGAAGAGAAAAAGCAGCGAAACTGAGGGGGATATACTCTTTAGGAAATGGTGAAAAGTCTTGCTGTAGCCTTTTGTTCTAATATAATGAAATACAGAGGTGATGGTTTGTTTAATGGAGGTAATACCACAGCTGAAAGTTCACCAGCCCATCCCATAAACATTAATGCAATGTCCATCATAAAATAATTTCTTTCATCAGATACTTTTAAAACTTTAATGTCACATCCTCCATAAATTTAAAAACTTTGATCATCAAGTTCTCTGTTACAGAATGTAAGTCATTACAGTTACATTTATGTGTACAGCTCTTGATTTGAAGGATACAACATAGCTGACTTCAGTATATGCACTTTGTTGATTTTTCTTTGGAATATTAAGAACTGCATCACTGCTTGCATGAATGCATGTTTGCTCAAAAGGGACTTCTGAGGCCAACATTTAAGTTAATATCCAGTTTAATTCAGGACTCATAACAGTAACTTTAAAAGAAGTACCATCTGCTCAACTACTGCCTGAGGGCACAGTTACAGTTAAAGATGTTTTTTTCTGGTTGTGTCTTTGGTGGAAATCATTATTCTTTAATGGCGAGGGACAGGGTTTCGAAACCAATGCTCTCCTCTATACTCAATGTGGCCTGTAATTCAATTTCAACCGTCATATACAGTAGTTGAAAAGACAGGAAACCTTCGAAAATCTTTCCCCATGGATTTTAATTTAAGCTACATTTCACAGCAATGCACAAAGCCCAAATACATTAGTATGTGAAAATGGTTTAAAAAAATAAATGTATTAAAACAGCAGCATAGTATTTGGTTCTTTATTATTTTTATGTCATCTTTTTTGTAGGTGAAATGTACGATGTTTGTTTAAATGTATGAAACATAGCTCTTATATTAAGAACTAACTCATGCATGTGGAAAGAAAAAGCTATCTTACTGTTTAGTTTTACTTAGCTAGGAATGACAAGTACTTTGAACAGAATTTAAGAAATATTATACCATGTGGAACAAAAGTGATTAAAATAAAGTCAAAAATGCTTTAATAATTATCATTTACATGACTGATACCTCTGCCATGGTTACTTGGGTAAAAAAAAAAACCCACAAACACTGATCAAATCATTTTAAATTAATCAGTTACTCTAAAATAGGAAAAAATAAATAAAAAACATATATTTTAATGTTTTTATTTACCATTTTTCTTATTTTGTTGAGCTTTGCTTTTTAATTTTTAACTTGAAAATGCAACAAGCAGTCTGAAGTAATGCCTAAAAGCCAAGCTTTTATCAATCTTTCAAATGACAATTTTATCGTTTTAATGACAACATCCCTCATAAATATAAATATGGCCCTCTGAAAGGGAGAATACCAACAATGTAGCTATCAATGTGAGCTGTGCTTTGGCTATCACATGTAAATGGAACAAAGATACTTAACCCCAAATTACACCCTGTGCTGCATCAGTGCCATTAGGTGCCAATGGGTATGAGAGAGTTTGGATGTGTAGAGTAATACTGAAGGGTAAGTCTCTGGATGTAGATACTCAGCACCATCATTGAGTCAATGTCAGAATGAACAGGTGTCAATGGGTAGATGTGACCTGCTGTGTGAAAGTACTTTGAAGAAACTGAGGGCTTTAATTTCTAAGACCAGGTGCGGCGCACCTGGCCTGTGCCTCGCCTCGCCTGCGCGGACGGGGTGTATCCAGCGCACTTCGCAAGTTTCAAGCAGTGCGCAGAGAGGCGCACTGCAGGCGCAGAGAGGTGCACCCCAGCCCACATCCCTGCCCCTCCGCGCAAGTGCCAGAGAGGGAGGAGAAAAGGTGTGAGTGGGTTTAACACAGCCGATTGTTGTCTTCACCAATCAAATCAACGCCTCTCCTTGCCTTTTAAATGCGCTGCGGCCGAGGCGGAGTGACTGACTGGTCTGACTCATCCCCGTTAGCGGAGACGGTCAGAGCCGCTGTCCCTTCAGTAACTGGGAGAACGGACTGGCCATCGGGGCGCGCATCGGAGGCCACGAATCGCGTCACTGTGTGGGCCAGCTCCCGGGTCAGATGTAATCTGTTCTTTTGTCATTAATAGGAGTACAAAATTAAGAGACAGCTACACAGCAGCAGGCATATCCATTCATAATGCTTGTGATCCACCTGCATTCCTGGTCTGCCAAATAGCAGAACCTTTCATGATATACCGTAAACTCTCTCGGTGTCTCCACCTCATCCTCCTTGCAATAATGTACTCCATCTTTTTAGATCATGTTAAAAATAAAGACTAAAACAGAAAAATATGGGAAATCGGATAACACTGGCTTGCACACCCTGCGCTGCGCCATGAAATTAGGGTCCAAAAAGACTAGAGAGTGCTATATAAGCTTAATTTACACTCCACTTACTTCAGAAATCTAATGACCCTACCCCCACGTAAGATGGTGTTGGAGTTAACTTAAAGAAAATCTCTCAAAGCGTTTTTTGAGATGTCATGTTCACAAGACGGCTGGGTTGGACAACTAGAAAATATAATCCTCCATCTTTTTCTATCATTATTGGAGAGACATAAAAAGATCTCATATTCAGGTTAATATAGTATACTGAAAGCAATGTCAGTTTCTTTTTATGCTTTTGGTGTCAGTCCACAGTTTTATTCATGAAAGCCAATTCTGTCGTAAAAACACAAGCATTTTCCAGAGTCTGAGTGATCTCGAGAGGAAACCTTGTAATTTCCCATGATTCAATTGAGTCATTTACATTTAGGGTATTTACATCTTAATCAGTCCTCTGTTCCACAGCAGTCCCATTGATTAACCCTATCACTGGATGATATCCTTTGGACACATCACCAACGACGGGATGTGAACGACCAGCGCGGGCCTTGCTCCATGAACAGTCGACGTTCTCATTTAGGCAGTGATACTGCATCTAAGTAACAGCTGGCAGCTTCTGTCTGTCTAATCTCTCACTGCAGCTGTGCTGGAACAGGCAACATGCTAGCCTAATTAGCCATGCTGTCTCCATGGGAAAATGAAGCCTTGGGGTCCTAGATCAATGTTGCTGTCCCTTATTCACTCTCCTCCTCCACCATGCATAAACAAAAGCGCTCAGAGCCCCGTTCGCCGAAAGATACAATGAAAAGCCATTGTTGTCACTGAAATGGTTTTATTACCCTCAATGTGTGGAAGTATGATCATGTTGTTTCTCTGTTAGCGCAAAGAGATGTTCAGATATGTGACAAAATTAGGCACTTGCGTCCTCGCTCACTGGCGCACTCATGTCAATTTTCTGCATTGCTACAGATGTGATTTTAAATTGATTGGACTAGATTACTTCTTTATCAGGTTTTCCAGCTAATGATTTGTTTACAACGCCAGCAGCATAAGCATCACACACATTTTAGTTCACACTTCTACACACAGCAGCTGAAGCAGTAAGTCTTTTTTGTGTGTGATTTCTTTCTCCCTTTTTTGTCACTGAAGTTGCTGAGGCAATGATGGAGAACTGGGTGTTGCAGCCAGCATCGCCAATCCTTGTTTGACACTTATTTGCCTGGTATGTTGTTTAGCATTTCAAGTATCGGAGAGAGGAGTAATGAAGCCAAGGATTTAACAGCATGCTTCGGGTAACGTTCGACGGAGCAACTTGAAAATGATGGGCCCAGTTTTCGACAGCAATCTGATTTTTTTTTCCCTCTGAAGTGTACTTACACACCACAGCCTCAACTCAGAATAAGTCCAGCCACTTTGATAGCAAGAAGTTCCCAGCATTCTAGTCCTACATACTAGAGGAGTGTGTGACAAGGGGGTGAGACATCAATACAAAAACAGTTTCTATAATTAAGGTTTCACACATATAAATGCCTCTAAATACAATGTAAGCAAACACATCCCACCTTTTTTTCAGTGCTTGAAAAAATAGCAGCAATTATCCTGTGCAATGTCAGCAATATCAACACATTTGGCACAGGAATAGCAGCCTGATATACTGAGTGCCAAACTGTTAAACTCCCATTTCCGTGTTATATGAGGCGAGCGCAGGTAATGCAAGAGGCATGATTTGTCGTGGAAAGAAAATAGCTAAATTACTCCTTGGAAATGTACTATTCTGTCGTGAGCTCTGAAATTGAAATATAAAATGGATAATGATTTTGCTCAAAATGGTGGTAGTGCATTTTTACTAGTCATATATCTTACTTTTTTCTAAAAGTTTACACTGGTTCCATATTTTCCCAGGTCATTTTTTTTAGGTTCTTGCCCAGATAATCTTCCAAGCATTGGAGTTTTTTGTGCATATAAGCCCCTCTGTAATGGCCGTGCTTAAAACTGCCTATTTTGGTGTGTGTAGCCTTAAATCCTCATAAACTGTATCTAAACATGCCCCTCTCAAGAAGTGGTTTTGGCTCTGGCTTCTTATGCTGTGTCTTACATTCACTGTGACCCTGAGGAAACATCCATATGTGGTCATTCCGATGAAGCCCAGCTTGTTGAACAAACACCTGACTTAGGGGGCCTCTTCAATCAGGTCAGCATGGGTATGAAGTTCATAATGGGACAGGGAGCTGAGAGACAGTGGGGCTTTTTGTGCGTATAGTAACGAATCTCACCAATGATTATGGTCACAGATGACAAAGCAGGCTATGTGGTGTGTTTTATGTATGAATTAGAAAACAGGTTGCTTCAAGTCAACTATTATTTAATGTACAGTAAACAGCCAAAACATAAACCTTTATACTGTACTTCAGTTTGGAGATGTATATTATTAATGAAGTTGTGTTAAATAATACATCCAAAAGTCAGACCAAATAATTGAACTCACTGGGTAAATAGCACAATGTCAGCCACCCAGCATGTGCTGCTTTAAAGGGAATGAGATCTGGGTTTGTACCAAGAATATGTGTCTTCAAATTAGCAAAATATAGACCAACACATCCTAAATGGCTGTGCACTGTGCACTTAAGACAACACCCTTTACACTGTCAAAAAAGGGTCAACTAGGACTTAAGGTAATTCATTGAAAAATAAAATATTCTGTACACAAAGACTTAATTTAACCAACTTGTTAATCTAGTTCTTGCTATTGAATTATTGTATTTTAACTTTTAACTGCTTAACTGAATGATCTATTCATATTTTCATTTTAGATTTTTAAAATGAATAGTTTATACTTGCAAGTTTGATTATTTGCACTGCAAAACCCCTGATGCTAAAGTGTGGCCTCAACATACTTAATTAATGGAGTCCACAAATTTAAGTTTTTGGCCTTTACTGACGCTACTGATTGTGGAAACATTGGAGGGTCAGTGGTGACCTCTGCAGAGACAAATGGTGTAACCACATATGTAACCTCCCTCAAACACTTCGGTCAAGTTTACACAACATAAAATTTCACCAGAAACTGAAAGGTTTTTCCTTTACATTGTTGATTCTCCTTTGCAGAGAAACAACGATTTTACAACACACATACGAAGAAGAAAAAAACTTTTCATAGACAACAATGGCGAGTGGATGCACAAATACACAGGATTTTTTGTCTGGACAACAAATCTGTCTGACCAACCAATCTTCATGGATAACAAACCCAGCACAGTAAGAAGCATACATGTTATTTGGCAGACAGCTGAAGCTGTTGTTGCTCCTAGTATGCGCACGCAGCCTTCATGTGAAATAGTAGCCTAAGAGTAGCCTACTGTGCATGCGGTGACATCCGTGTCTTACCCTTACTTGTGAATCCCATCTACATGAAGCTGGGGCGCAATATGTTTTTCCAAAACACTCCACTCTGGACACTGGTTTGAAATGTTTATGGATTCAGGCACTCCTGGCACTGTTGTCTTGAAAATGGGAGGCGAAAACAAAATGAAAGCTTTCTGTTTTAGGCTTAAAACGGAGCAATGTAAACAAGGCCCCTAAGGTCCCATGTTCTGCAGAATATTTTGTTTTTTGCTTTGAATTTTGTTAGAAAGGGCTTTACTCAACTTTCAGTTCACAGGGAAATCGTTTCAGGCCTCTTTAAAGAAAGAGGCATAAAAGGATGCTTTTGACCTCCTGGAGTTTACAATATCAACATATAAAACCTTCAACGACTTGTGTAATTTCTGCTAATCAAAGGCAGGGACCATTACTCTTTTTAAAGTCCACTCCTCGGTCTGTAATCCCTCCTCCCACCTCCCAGCAGACATCATTTGGGCAGCCAATCAGCACAGAGCTTATTACCATAGCCTCCTGCAGCCTCCTTGCCTCTTCAGATTGATCGGAGTGTTTTCAAAGGGGAGGGAAAAGGGGCAGTTCCTGATCTTCTAGAGAGACAAAGTATATCATGTTTGTATTCAAATGAAATAAAGTCCTTGCTTAATAGCCACCCTAGACATGGTGCAAATGTTAAACACACCAGGACCTAAAAAATAGTAGCTTACTTTAGCCAGTAGAGAGCTCACATACACATTTTAACACATCTGGATAATATTTAAACCAATTCATCAGGTGTAGACATTTGGGACCCGAATGATCAATAGTACTGCTCAAAGCCACAGAAATTGTTTTTTCAGATTAAGATATGTGTCCTGACATTCTGTTATTCTTGAAGAAGTTACAGTCGGACAAGAGAAAATGGATTTTTCTTCACTTGCAGGAGTGGCTGCAAAGTAATGCAGAGTGTTGTTATTCATAACATCCGGCAATTCCAATCCAACTTGCTGACTCTAAATCTATTGCTGCAGGGACTTCGGGAAGTTAAACTTCCCTCCAATGGCTTTCAGGGTGTTTTGTTTGATGTGGAGATGCATGGTGTCATTGCTACGACCCCTGTTTGCTGTAACACCAGCCCCCCCTCCTCCACCTCTGCTCAGCGGGGCCCAGCGTGGGTCACAAACCTGTAATAAACAGGAGGGGCTGAGGCACAATTTGGGAAAAATGGGCACTTGCCGCGGCATTGGGAAACGTCTGGAGTAATGCACTAAATTATTGGGGTCAGTGACTCCACCCGCTCTGTTGATTTGTCTGTGGACACAGAAGGCTCACACTGACATTGAAGGACATTTTTCCTCCACCAAGGACTGTAAATTAAGAGACATGCCCGCAACAGGGCAGCTTATGTGAGGCAGCGTGATTGAGGTGGATAGAGCACCCTCGCTGATGCAAAACACAAACAAATCCCTGTGAGGTTTAAGGTTAAAGTGAACATAAAGATATAAGACAATCATTTTACTTCCATGCTAATGAGGACAAATAGATGGGCCCAGTTTAGGGAGCTGTAAAGGATCTGTCATTTTACCAAAAACATACACACGCACTCAAAGCAGCAGGAGTGTATTTTTAAACATCCGGCATCCACACAGTTGCACAATTGCAGCTAATCAGCCTAATGAGGCAAAGATTGCAGCAGTAATCAGGCGTCATTAGGTTTATGAGTATTTATTATCTGTGGCACGGAAATAATAAAGAAGAGCACCTCTTGTTGATGACACACAAAGGAGCGCAGCCCTGCAATCTGTTTATTAATGAAGCTCTGTCACCTGGCCACCACAACTCAACAGGCCGGGTCATCCATCAATGCTGGGCCCTGACACACACAAGATGGATGTACTTCCCTGTTCTGACCTGAATGTTAGACATTTTAAAGCTGGCAACAAAGACCTGCACATGGCTCAGGGTGTCGTGTAGGTGGCCTCGGGCAGGCCTGTCCCACCTCCACCCCCTCAACCCCCTCATTGTCTGTCTGTGGCACAGAAACACAGCATATGCAAGTGTGGAGAGTCGATTTGTTTGCCTTCAGTTCCAACCGTGCCTCATCTCGTTTGCCTGTGAGCTATGTTTCACGCTGGTTCTAGCCAGTTTGGGTGACTAGGGGATGAAGCTCACACGCGGGTCCCCCTCCATGTTTTCTCCCTTTTATTTTAGCTGCTTGCAAGTGATGTCATGCTTGTTATGGATCAAATTACATACATGCTCAAAGAAGCCACCAGTTCCATCGGCCTTGCTTTATGTTCAAAAACATTTCCACATGTGCGGGTAAAATAGGATTTAATACAACCTTTACATATTAATGTTTCAGATGCTCTCACACATTTACTGAAAATATTGGTAAATAAGACTGAGTAGGGAGGTTGTATTGAGAGCTGAGCAAAGACTTTTTGAGACAAATCTAACTGGATTTTTCAAAAGAGGTGGGGAAAAACAAAATCAATTCACTAAGGCAGCCTGTCATCAATCTTACCTGTGCAATGTTGAAAGTTTTAAATTATTCTGGGGCCAATAATTCTTATAGAACCATTCAATTAGAGTTTTAGTATTTGGCTCCATGTTTCACATCATAAACAGAACTCAAATGTGAAGGTTTTAGTTTGTACTGACAGTGCAAATAAGTAAAACAGTGAAAACAATGAAAAATCTTCAAAATGTTTCTTACCGAGGGTTGGGCAAGAAACTTGTTATGCTATAAACATGCACTTTGGCCAGGATTTATTTCAATTGTCAATATTTTTTATCTATAATAATTGCATCAAATTCACTTAAGATATGTTAAGACACAGCACGCTCTAGGGAAAGTCCGGGACTCATATTTGAGCCGCAAAAACAGACAAAGCTCTGGGCAATACACTGGAGTTTTTTTTTTTTTTTTTTAAATGAACCAGCAAATAAAGGCATGCATTGCTCTATCATTACTGAAAACAATAAACCTTGCTGAGTTGTTGTCGTGTCTGTAAGCATTCACTTTCATGCAACTATTTCAGATTTTATTTTTTTGTAACAAAATACCTCTAGTTTTATTAACATGTTTTAAGTAGTTCAATTTCATTTGGTCTCATTTTGTTTCAGGCTCCATCTACTATGAATGGTAAAAATACAATGTAAGTGTCAGGGTTTGTACCCAAAAAAACTTGATATAAAACAAGGGTGAAGGACCCAATTGTAGATAAACAAAAGAAGGCTTTATTTTAAACTAAAAAGGGATCAAAACAAAAAAGTAATCTTTACACAAACTCAAAAAAATACAAAAAAGTCTCTCCAAAAAAATAAATCAACCAAAATTGAAACTACCTACTAACAATAGAGATAACACTGGAGATGCTGAAGACATGCACAAAGAGTGAATCAGGAAACATGTGACAAGACACACAACCTGAACACAAAATGGATCACTTGACTAAGATCAAAAACAGGATCACAAGTAAAAAAAAGGAAACACAAGCTGTCTAACAATGAACATAATACAAAGTTGATTTTAAAGTTCTACACGGCCTTGCTCCTCCATACATCGCAGATCTTATTTGTTATATTCCATCCTGAACACTAAGGTCCCTGAATGCTTCCCTTTTAAACATTTCCAGGGTCTCCCTCTCATGAGCGGGCCAGAGAGCTTTCTGTTTTTATGCTCCAAAACTTTGGAACTCTCTCCCCCCAGACTTGAGAACAGAGGCCTCTCTAGGTGTTTTTAAAAGCAAACTCGAAACATACCTTTTTAATCTAGCTTTTAATCTGGAATTATCTTGTACATGATCCGGACTGCATTATTACCATTATTACTATTATTATTACAATTAATACCATTATTGCTTTTATCACAACTTTTGAATCTTTTTTTATGGGTTTTGTTCTTTTATATTGTGTTTTTTGTATATATTTATTTTGATTTTTTATCCTTTTTTTATTTTTATCTAATTATTTCATTATATTATTTTAAGGAAAACACTTCATTTTTTATTTTGTTTTTAATGTATTTTATTTTGCTTTAAAGTGTTCTTGTAAAATGTTGCTGATTTTTTTGTGCTGATATTGTTTTGACTTTTGTTTACTTTTACTCTTCTCACATAAGGATTGTCATGTCTAGATTCTGCTGCTATGTAAAGCACTTTGGGCTGGATGCATATATGTATGAAAAGTGCTATATAAATAAACTTGAGTTTGGGAGTTTGAGTTTGAGAATAAAACAGAACTACAAGTATAATGACAGGAAGTTCACAAACTTTATGAAGCTCCTGGTTGAGCAGCTCCATCAGAAGAGCCTTGCTTATTAAACTAATTACACTGCTGGCATGTTGAGATGACTACAATAAGGACAGAGGGTTAACTTTCATCTAGGTAAAGACAGACAACTTCCAAGTTATATATGACTTTCACTGTTATGAAAAACTCTATAAGATAACACAATGAATTGCTCAAAGTATCACTTCCTCTGCCCTTCCCCATTTCTGTAGACTAATTGTAGACCACCCATTTGTGATCTATCCTCCTTCTTTGCTACAGTTTTTAAACAAAAGTAACACATCCAGATCATCAAAAAGCAGAGATTTTCTTAATCTCTCAGGAAATCACAATTTTGGGAGAAATGGTTGTATGAGTGGACTCCATCAATTGCTACAATTTTTCACAAAAAGAAAATCCCTGTTTTTGGGTGTGTGTCACAGTATAAAGTCTCTGCATCCAGGCTACACGGGCACAATGATGTAAATGTTTCAGGAAATGGTCCTGTAAAAAGCCAACAGAAAATGGGATAAAAACAGAAAAAGATAGATCCTCTTAAGGGTTTGTTGAAAAACCTATGTCCTGGCACTGCAAGGAAGACAAATCATTAAGGACAGCTGATGTGCCAGTCACTAACTGTGCCATAGATGAAGACTGTTTGTAAGGAAAATCAGAGCAAAGCAGTTAATGCATTATTGTGCCATTTAATTCCCCGACTTCTGTCATATGAACATCTGTCTATCTCTGTGTACCTGCAACTCACATGGAAGAAACAAGAAACTTTCCAGGGGATATGGTGTGGGAAGATACCTTTAGCTTTTCAATATCTACTAATTAGATATAATGAAATGAGCTTTTGGGTGTCTGTGCACATGCCTCACAACAAGAAGGTTGCCAGTTCAATCCATGGGTCAGGCAGGGCCTTTCTGTGTGAAGTTTGCATATTCCTCCGCATGGCTTCCTCCCACAGACCAAAAACATGCTCATTAGGTTGACTGGTAAGTCCAAATTGTCCATTGGTATGAGTGTTAGTGTGAATAGTTGTCTGTCTCTCTATTTAGCCCTGCGATAGACGGCGACTGGTTCAAGGTGTACCTGGTCTTTCTCCCAATGACAGCTGGGATATTCTCCCCGAAAGGAAAAAGTATAGAAAATGAATTAAAGATAACTAACTTTTTAACTTCTATACCTTATGCTGAGCTAACAGACTTTTTCTGCATGAAGCTGATTTTACTCCTTTTGTGTTTAAAATCAAATATAATCTAAATAATCCATACAACAAACTGAAACAGGTAGACAACTCTATTGCAGTTCTTAAAAAATCACAATAAATCAGCACCCAAGAGAACTGATGTAATCAAACTGCCACCAGAGCAAGTCATATTTTTCAATGTGAAATATAACCAGCCCATTGCTCATATTATCTGATTCTTTCTGAGACAGAGTATGAAGAGATTAGAGGGGATATTGTGAGCGAGCAGTTTTATCTGTGTTATTGTACTTGGATTAGTGTTCTTAACAGCTGCCTAACCCACAGAGAAGCTGATGTGGCAACTTTTCATTCAGGAAATGTGTTTATTGCATTGTTCTGTTCTCTCATTGTTTCTAGTGCTTTGCCTCAATAGTCACAAAAGACGAACCCTGAATATAGATGTCAAACACCTTGTACTCTTGCTGATTTGTTGAAATCAGAGTGCAGTCAGGGTCATGATGTCATTGGGCTCCACTGTTCTTCTCCCCATTATCTATCCCTACCTGGGCATCTCCCATCGCACCTTTTTCAACATGATCCCTATTAAAGTGTTCTGAACTTGAACTTTAATTTACATTTCAAAATTAATATGAGTGCAAAGTTTGATTAGATAATTTCAAATTATTAATGCAATAATTAATATATCATTTTCACAAGCACATAGGGATCAAGAGGTCTCAAGACCTTAAACCTTTGACATGTGAACTTCCAACTCTTATCTGCTCATCCCTGTGTCATTTGGACAATATCCTGCAATTCATTCCTGTGATATCAAGTTTAAAAAACAACTGCTTCGATGAGCAATGGGTAAACATAAGGCTCTATGACTTTGACCTTGGAGTTACTGTATGTCCTCAAGCATCACATTATTTCATTAAAAAAGTAAAGGCTTTGAAAATCTATGTTACCATTCTTGAGAAAAAGAGTGGTGAAGGAATGAGTCAAAAGCACAGGAGTGACTTAAGAGGGACGGCCGGGGGCATTCGTATTGTGCCGCTAGAGGTGAAATTCTTGGACCGGCGCATGACAGACGAAAGCGAAAGCATTTGCCAAGAATGTTTTCATTAATCAAGAACGAAAGTCGGAGGTTCGAAGACGATCAGATACCGTCATAGTTCCCACCATAAATGATGCCAACTAGCGATCTGGTGGCGTTATTCCCATGACCCGCCGGGCAGCGTCTGGGAAACCAAAGCCTTTGGGTTCAGGGGGGAGTATGGTTGCAAAGCTGAAACTTAAAGGAAACTGACGGAAGGGCACCACCAGGAGTGGAGCCTGCGGCTTAACATTTGAGCACCTACAGCTTCCAGGACATAGAATTGCATGGTAGTGCATCTGACATTGCTTGCGTTTTCATTTTCAAGCTTTATGTATTCTTAAAAGAGTTGTTGCTGACAAACAGTTAACAGGACGGCGGAAACATTTCCGTTATTTAAAAAAATAATAATTATATATACGTATGTCATAGCCAGAGCCATGGACACCCATTTGATCAGGTCATTCAATTTGGGTAAATTCTCGAATAAAAGGGTTACAAATGGTTGAAGATGTTGGAAGTGTGGCTACTAAGTAAAACCCCCAGGTTGCCATTCCATAAGAACTTAGTAGCAGCTTTTTTCTCTTGCTGATTACAATTGAGCCTAAAATCTTGAAACAGGTCTGATCATGATTACCATGATGAATAGAACTTCTGAGTTTCTTTTTCTTTTTTTTTTTGCTGGAAAAAGCATTTGTTGTTGGAAAAGCATTAATGTGATCATTAGACTTACTTTTTTTGTGTGTTTAAAATTGTATTTCCATGAAGCATGTTCGCAGAATGCCAATATACAAATAAAGAAAACAGATTGCAAATTATTTTTGTAGAGTGTCTGCATACTGTGCCAAAGTAAATCTAGTTTGGTTTAAATGTCCTCATTTGCAAGGTTCCCTTCAAATCCATCATGAAGACAGAGGGAGAGGGAGTTTTGTGGGTTAAAAGTCAATTAACTTCATAGTTCTGAAAGTAAAATGCCAAAAACAGTTCTCTTTCTGCCAATGTTTGCCTCTCAGGCAGCAATTTAAGAGATGTACCATGGAAGGTAGAAGTTTACTTTAGCATATGTTGATTAAAATGCAACTTTTTTTGCAGAACATTTTCACCCCGCTAGATCAGTGTTTGTGAGCAAAGCAGTCCCGCTCCCATAGCCACAGATCCAGCTCACTGTATCTGAAAACAGGCTTACATTAGCCAAGAGCTATTTCACAGGGACAGCCAAGCAGAAAAATAATTCAAAGGCTTGCTTATCAAGAAAGCGGGTGTGAAAGTTCAACAAATGATTATTCCTGAGTCAATGTTCACATAACTGGTGGTCTGAAATGGGAATGGATGTCAGGCAGAGATTCTGATTCAGTGAATTAATTGCTATCGAAACCCGCCGGGGAGGATGGGAGTTTGCGGCCGACAGTGCTGCAGCGTTCGCCCCGCAGGACCTTCATATGTGACAACACAAACAGAATAAGTCTGGGGGCGGGATGATTGGTGGAACTATTCCCTCCTCGGTTGTAACATATCAGCAAATTGGTGTATCACCTTATATGAACACTTTTTTTAAAAGTAAAAAAAGCTGTTTCACAGGGGGGAAAAAATGGAAAAATAAGGTACATCTCCGCATCATTGCATAATCTACAGGGGCAGCTCAATCTGATATGTTAGATGAGAGTTTCCCTTTATATCAAGACAGAAAATAGTTCCTTTCCAGCTCTTGCCCAGTCTATTAGGGAGTTGTGTCATACCAAGTTTTCCTCATTTCCATTTCATTAATCTATTCATCACAAAGAAAAATACATGAGCCCCCCTGGTTATACGTTGTCCTGTTAAATGTCTTGAAACTGCTGCTATGGGAATCAGCAGACATGTGCTGCCAATGCAGAAACCGTTTTTCCCCAATGAGATATTTAAGGCATAGTGTTGCATCAGATCAGTTCGACTTTCAGCACTCTGGATGTTCTTGCTGATCACTTCCCCCACCTTCTCGGACCAGGGTGAATTATTCCAACAACCGTTGGATGGATGGCTGTTAAACTTTGTACTCCGTAAACTCCAGGTCCACCAATCAGTTTTACGAGCTTTTTACAAGTACTTTATTGGATCCATCATAGCCTTCAACATAACAGCCCGGTTTGTCGCTGTGAGAAGCATCAAGCTCAATCCTCTCAACAAGATCATAAGAACGAGCTGCAAAATCATCCGACTGGACCAAGATCCACTAAGGAGCGTTTATAGGAGACCGTATGAAATGCAAGGACTACAAATAGCCTCCAAAAGCTTGCTCTCTCTCTCATACACACACAATAACACACACACTGTCCATCTAATTCAGCCACTCACCTTCAGGCATGGATACAGGTCACTTTGTTCCAGACCCAGGCTCCATATCAAACCTTATTTCTACTTCCACACTTATCATTGCTTGAAGTAGCTTCTGGACCACCATAATAGATTATCAATAAGGTTTAGCGACACTAGGTTGACTTTTTTTAACCCTCATGCACAGTTTAAAGAGTAACACATGGCACATTTAGTCCAAATGGTAGGTCCATAAAAAAACCACCATTCAGAATATATTAATATTTTGTTTTCTCACTATATCAAAATCTGTACCAGCCTCAGTTCCATTAAAAGCTGGGGCATGTAACTTGGATTAGACCGCATTGGAAACAATCTCACTCCAACCTCCCTCAGAAGGTTGTGCTCCTGCTTTTTCAAAACTTTGTGTTCACACAGAGATGTAAGTACGACTGATAATGCTGTAATGTGCATGCCAGGCCAGTAGCTGGCGATGTCAGTTTGTAATGAAACACAGTGTTAGAACATGCGTATGCTTTCTAGTTAAGACAAACTTTCCATAAACAACAATGGCAAGTGGATGCACCAAGATGCAGGAGTTTCTTGTCTGGATATTTTTGTTTGAATAACAAAAAAAGCATGGCAAGCAGCACACATGTTGCTCGGTAATCGGCTTTGGAGAATTCCTTTCAAATCTGGCTGGTAGCAGATCTTTGAGACGGCTGTCTAGAGGGTTGCAGGATATTTTCATAGGCCAACACAGAAGTAAGTGTTGCACTTGTTCTCAAGACGAGAAACTCTATGAATTTTTAACTGTGCTTCTATTCACTGTTGATCATTAGGTCCGCAACAAAAAAATATGAAACTACACATTCTGTTCTTTGTCATAATCTTGAAGAAAAAAAAAACCCTACTCTTGAAAGTTTGTAAGCTTAAGCATATTGTCAAGATTAAAAAGTAAATATACACTCCTGATCAAAATCTTAAGACCAGTTGAAAAATTGCTAGAATTTACCTTTTGCACTTTTGGATCTTAATGAGGTTTTAAGTAGAGCTACAATATGCAAAAGCAAGAAGGGGGAGTGTGACAAAAAGCACTTTGAAAAAGTAATTTATTGAATACAACAAGAAACCTGAAATAGGCTGTTTATCAGCTGATCAAAAGTTTAAGACCATCGCTCAAAAAATGACAAAAAACTCTCCAAACCAGAACAAAAATGTTTCTCAGTAGCACTCAGTAACGAGTAGCTTCACCATTCTTGTTAATCACTTCAAAAATTTGTTTGGGCATCTTGATGCAAGTGTTTCCAGGAAGATTTTGGGAACATTGCTCCAAGTGGTGAAGATGGCTTCATGAAGGGCATCAACTGTCTGGAACTGATGGTCATTTTTATAAACTTCCCTTGCTATCCATCCCCAAATGTTCTCTATGGGATTTAAATCAGGGGAACATGTTGGATGGTCCAAAAGAGTGATGTTATTCTCCCTGAAGAAGTCCTTGGTCAAGCGAGCATTGAGAACTGCAGCGTTGTCCTGTTGAAAAACCAGCTGTTACCACACAGACGAGGGCCCTCAGTCATGAGGGATGCCCGCTGCAACATCTGCACGTAACCAGCCGCCGTTTGACGACCCTGCACCAGCTGAAGCTCCAGTGTTCCACTGAATGAAAAAGCAGCCCAGATCATGATGCACCCCCCTCCACTGTGCCGGGTAGAAAACATCTCAGGTGGAATCTCCTTGTCACGCCAGTAACGTTGAAGCCATCTGGACCGTCAAGGTTACATTTTTCCTCATCACAGAATAAAACTTTTTTCCACCTTTCAATGTCCCATGTTTGATGCTCCCTGACAAAGTCTAAACGGGCAGTTTTGTGGTGTTGAAGGAGACGAGGTCTTTGAATTTGTTTTTTGTTTTTGAAACCCTTTTCCTGCAGATGCCGTCTGATGGTTATTGCGCTGCAGTCGGCACCAGTAAGGGCCTTAATTTGGGTTGAGGACCGCCCTGTGTCTTGATGGACAGCCAGTCAGATCCTTCGGCTCAGCGCAGGTGTAATTTTTTTGGGTCTACCACTTGACTTTTTTGTTCCATAATGCTCAGGATCTTTCAAAAACATTTCGAATGAGTGTCTTACTGCGTCCAACCTCAGCAGCAATGGCACGCGCAGCTCGACGATCCGACCACGTTCAAGAAGAGAAAGCTTCTTAGCTTTAGCCATCAGGAGGGCATGACCGTGTCAATGCCTGACAGAAAATTAAAATTTTAAGCAGATTTTGGCTTTAATAGCCTGTGGTCTTAAACTTTTGATCAGCTGATAAACAGCCTATTTCAGTTTACTTGTTGTTTTCAATAAAATACTTTTTCAAAGTGCTTTTTTTCCACACTCCCCCTTCTTACTTTTGCATATTATAGCTCTACTTAAAACCTCATTAAGGCCCAAAAGTGCAAAAGGTAAATTCTAGCAATTTTTCTACTGGTCTTAAGATTTTGATCAGGAGTGTATATTGTTGAGTGATCAAGCTGCAACACGGTGGTGCAGATTGGAAGCATGCAGTTACAATTTTTCCATTGTATAACATCACTTTTTAACTTCTTGTACAAGTTTCCTTATAATCCAGTGATCTGTTCAAGTTGGTCCTTATGACTGTGGCAGTAGGGTACGAATTACTATTTAATGAAAGAAGAAAATAAAAATCAATCAGGAAATGCTTGCATTTGGGTCTGTGCATAATTTTTACTTTTTAATTTATTGTAAGTTTTTTGGAAATCATCCTTTTAAACACACAATGATGTTTGAAATGCACAACAAAGTTTTACAAACTTTTGTATTGTATTATTTCAGAATAAGCATTAATATCCTTGATGCATGTTTCATCATGAACTTTATTTTAGGCATTTCACTGATAAAGGTACTCTCAATCTTCTATAACTTTGGGCTTGGGAACCATGAGTGCTTAATGCTAACCCACTTCCATGTTTTGGATTCATTCCTGCACCACTCTATAGTGGGTGCTAGATTAAAGAGCCTAAACATTGCCTAAATGTCATCAGTCTACTATATATTTTTTTCAGTTGGCTTAATCTGTTGTGCATGCACTGCATCTTAAAAGAAAAGAGAATTTCCACTGGGTTAAACAGACAAGTATTGAGCAACATTGTGTATGAATTAGGATTTGCGCCTATGTTATTCGCTAAGGGTCTCTCAACACAACATCACTGGCATAAAACACATTCAATAAACATACCATCCTTACTAATCCCTCCCTGTACATGATGTAGCACTGTCCATTTTAAGTCTCAGAAAACAGTCATGCCATCTTGCAATTCTAATTATTAGGGTTTTTTTCTTTTAAAACAATCACTCTACGGTAAATCAACAGGTAGTTTTACCAACTGCTTTTATTGCCAACTTTTCAGCAAGCTAGTATTTCAAACTCGAGTTTGATTCATAAACAACTCAGCCAACATTGCAATGCCACTATGATTCATTAATTGTGAGTGTTGTCTGCGCCGTCTTCCCTTTAGTATGGCCAATCATCCTGATCCAATCCAAATGATGTGCCAATCAGTTGTGAAATATTGCATGACATCAGAGCAAGGCTGTGGACCCTTCAGCACCTCTTGTTTGAATTACATGAAATAGATGCACACTGTGAGCTTTTGCATTGCAGTTTTCTCACATCCAGTCAAGTTCCTTGATTAAAGAACTTTAAATGCCACTCTAGTTGTATTTGCTTACAATGCCATGCCTGTACTTTGGAATCACTGCTTTTCTTTATGCATAAAAAAAGCTTCACATCCACATGCCCATAAAAATAGCAAATTACCATTCGCAACATATGAGTGCATGTATCTAAGGGGATTTTAAGAGAGATAATTATAATCCACCATATCTAAGTGTCAGATCCCATAATGGCTCTGACAGTGCAGCCAGAGAAAAATGTCAAAATGTTTTCTGAATCGATTCCTCCCACTGCGAACATGTTCATTTCAGGTGAAGAAAAGGAGAGGGAGGAGAAACAGGATGAAGGGCCCTGTGGACTGATTATGATAAATGTCACACTTTGAATCATATGTTTTTACTAAAAATATCTGACAGACCAAAGGAAGATTTATGAGTCTGCGAAATGTTTGTATTTTCTCTTTGGCTCCACCATGGAAGTGCCCTGGCACAGTCAGCACCAATTCAAACACAGCTGCCCTGCTCGGGGAAATTCATCTACCTTCATTAGGAATGCCAAAGTGACTCTGAAGATGCAATTCATTAATCCTCGGCAGTGAACAGTGTTCTTCATATTGTTATGGAAAATCAATGTGATTGAGCTGGAGGGCTGCCAGCGCGGGCCTCTGTTGAGGAGCCATGGAACCAAGCTTTAATTTATGCAGGCAGCATCACCAGATCAAGGCAAAAAATCCCAAAACACATCACACAGCGTTAGCCTTACTTAACCGCAGGGTCAGCGTCATCACAGACAAATAGTGTGTTCGCAGTGCAGGTGGGATTCTGACAACGTACGAACAGGGATGATAGATGATATTGCAGCACTTGGCTTCATCCTGCAGTTTGCTCTGTCGTGAATCTACAGGTTCTCTGCTAACACCATGCAGTAAGTGATCACAAGTGACACAACAAAGCCAACAGCACACTGATGATGTAATTGGTTACCTTTCAAGTAAAGATCTTTTGCATTAATTATCTGTAAAACCTTCTGTTTCAATTCCAGAGAGGCGTTGGTGGATTGTGAACCTCGAAAGCATACCCTCATGTCTGGATTATGTCATCATGCAGTCAGACCTGTGATGCAAAGTAAGAAATTGTTCTAGAAGCAAAGATTGTTGGCTTTAGAAGATTGGCTGTGAACGAGTGAGATGACTGTGAAAAGTATACCAGCTCTTGTTGGGTTACATTACCTCCCCGGTGACGTGGTAATAACTGTAAATAACTATATTTTTTAGTCTATTTTATTTTTTGTATTCTATATTTTTATATCTGATTATTCTATTTACAATGCATGTACCTTTAACTTTTATTATTATCTTTTTCTTATTTGTCTTTGTGTACTTTGCACCAACAGCACCAGAGCAAATTCTTTGTAAGTGTAAAAACCTACTTGGCAATAAACCTGATTCTGATTCTAAAAAGCATTTGACAACACAATGAGATCAGACCACTGTGCTGATCTCATTTTTGACTGAATGATTGGGTGGCTTAACAATACATTGTGGGTTCTTTATAACCCCACTAAGTAGTATTAGTTCCACTCACTAAAAGTATTAGCTTACATAGCACATCATGTCCTTGGAGCAGACACAATTAATGTTTTTTTTTTGTTAGCTGAAGAAATTCTTTTACGGAAAGAAATATTTTGTATCTTCAGTTTTAACCACAAAACAGATTTTTCTTTATTTAAAGACATTGACCCTTGATGTATCAAACACAGTGCAAAATGCACCAACAGGAAGATTTCCGTTTCACAAAAGGCTTGAATGTTTTCTTTTGTGAAATAAAAACATTCTGGGGCATCCATTCAATTATTATTTTACTGTTTCTCTTTTTAGAGTTATGAGGGAGCTGGAGGCTGTCCTGCTGTCCCATGCTGGGCAAGAGGCAGGGTGCGCATTAGACCGGTCATCAGCCAATCATAGAGCTGATTTAGAAAGACAGACAGAGCACACTTTCGAACCTGAGGGCAATGAAGAGTTAGAATAACCAGTTATCCTCCCACAGACCAAAAACATATTCATTGGGTTAATTGGAGACTCCAGATTTCCCTTAGGTGTAAGTAGGATTATGAATTATTGTCTCTCTCCCTATGTGGCCCTAGTGACCAGTTCTGGGTATACCCTGCCTCTTGCCTAATGTCGGATAGGCTCCAGCCCCCTGCAACCCTGAAAGGGATATGCAGTAGAGATAATAGATGGATAGATGGAATTTCCAATTAACCTAACAACATGTTTTTAGAATATGGGAGGGAACTAGAAAACTAGCTTCAGTCTTGCTGATAATAAATGAAAGATAATGCATAAAAGTGATGAGGGCAGAAACCTTCACTGAGGCATTTCTGGTCCTCTTAGATAAGCTAACATTGAAAATGAAGAAAACTGCCCTATCAAGTGGTGTTAACAAGTCTTAAGAAAATTCCTCAGATTACCACATCAATCCTATCATCTCTACCTTGTGTCATGATCAAACACCATAAAATTGATAATTACAACTGCTCCAACAACAAAATGTTTACTATTTTATTCCTGACATTTTGGCCTTTTCATTATCAAAAAATGTGAACTGACCTACCTGTTAACTAGAAGTGTCCCTACACCAAAGCAATTCCAGTGCTGTAAACTGAGTTTTTGTCAAAACGTGGAAATTTCTAACATAGTCATATCCTTGGTGGAACCAACAATAAGGATTATAACTGATGACTGTAACTCTAGCCATTGTTTGCCGGTTTTTGTTCTTCATATTACTGATAATTGTGTGGGTAAAAAAAGTCCCATGAACAAAATACTGAAAGGGGACTTCTTTGGAAACATAGTCTGGAAAATGTCAGTGTTTTTTATCCAAACTGATTATGTTAGTTTTTTTTTTTTTCCACACCGAAGCTTGCATATAAATTCCTGTTAAAAATCCCAATCGAACACTGGAAGAACTTCATGTTTTTGCCCTGGGGCAATAAAGAGGAAGTGGAGCAATCTGCTGGGAAAAAAAAAAGAAAAAATCACAAACCTGAAGCCTGGTCTGCAACTTAAAATGATACAGAGCGGTACAGTGTTCCTGTTTTACACTGTGTGGGGCTCAAAGGCATCCACTGAGAGAATAATCAACCAGCTGTCTGCTACTTAAAAAGTGAACAATCCACCATTACCTGTGTTTGATGAAGGAAAGGGTCTCTGCATTGGCTGTGTGCTTGGCCAGTTTGCAGTAAAGAAGAGGGGGTCAAAATTATACATTGTCCATACAGTAGAATGGACAAGTGTCATCAAGAGCAACAGGCTTTGTAAATGAGGCTTGTGGACACAACCACCATGAAGCCGTAACTTCTAAACATGTGTTATATCAGATTACTCTTATGCTGATTTAATTGTGACAGGGATAACACAGAAAGCACTTTAATCCCTGTTACTTTACCCTCATAAATTGCTCAGAGACTTGATAAAAAATGTCCAAAGTAACAGAAAATGACACAATATCAAGTTGATGGGCCTTTTTTAAGGATCACACGTAATTTGCATTCTGCACTTTTAAAACTCCTAAGCCTCCGGCAGCTTCTGAAGAGGGAAATAATTTCTGAAACACTTCAAAGTTTTTAAAGTAGCTGTTAGATTGGGATTCAGGGAGAGAAAATGCTTATCTGTAGATCCAATTTGATTGAACTTCAATACTAAAACTGCCATTTGATATTAAGTAAAATATACAAAACTGTAACTTAAAAAATTTCGAAATGTCAAGAGCTCTGGGAGCCCATGGGTATTCTGCAGATACGTCTGAGGAGTCAGGCAGACATAAGTTTCAGATTCTGTTGCTGTTCCTAGATTATGTGGAGGATCATTTGAAGTACTTTCAGGGCCCTGAGCACTCCCTAGCATATTTAATATGGCAACTAATACAGAATGGGAATCATTTTGTAGTTTAAGTTTGACATTCAGAGCAACATGTAGCATACACCAACAACACAACTCCCACTTTTTCTTTTGAAAGAATGTGGAGAAAAAGAGGTGTTCTGGTAGTCAAGAGTTCTTGGGTCTATGTGAGCACTGAAAGATAGGATATGAAGAGAGGAGCACATTCGACACAGACAGGAGTGTATCAGTCTGCTACATTTTTTCGATACTAATAACCTCTTTTGTGCAAGATCTAGAGGAGTTTTGGGTAAATATGGTGCTGGAAACTATCCTCAAGGTTTTCTGATTCATTTGTGTATGTGTCAGGTAAAGTGTTGAGAATCAGGAAGAGTGCCATATGGTGAGAAATGATTCATACTAGAGATTACAGCTGTAGTTACACTTCAGCTAATTACACCATCTGTATACAGTAAGGCTTTAATGATAAATAATTTGCACTAAAAAAAACATGAAAAAAACACTACTGAGGGTTTTCTGGTCATGTAATACAGTGTAATACCAAGCTTTGTAAATGAACTATTATATGTTAAACCACTTGATCCAAATCTTAGATAACACCAACAAGGTCTTTTGATAGCCAAAGCTGGCACACCAAAAGTGAAGTTGTCACTGTTTTTTTTTAATATCACACACATCAAAACTGTCAAAATGAGCTGAGCTTTTCACTAAATGCTTCTTTCACATTTTGTTATTCCTGAATCAAATTACAGGCAGGTTTCAGCACAGCTGTCCACAAGTGCTGCTTTAGTTTAATATTTTTCTGACATCATGTCAATCACCCTCCACTTGTCATCTGCACACTGAAGTCCAAAAATTTTGCAACGTGAAAAATCATGCACAGTGTATTCAATAGTCTTATGAAGCAAATAAGCCCAAAACTGGGAGGCAATTCAGGCCCCATCCACACGAATTTGCCGAATCTGCTTATCATCCATACGAAGACGGCGTTTTGGGGGTCTGTAAACGATCATTTTTGAAACCAGGTTCCAGAGTGGAAAGATTTTGAAATGGCGTATACGTAGGTCCGTGATTACTGGCTCTCCGCAAGTTTTCAGATACGCTTACGTCATATCTTCATTGACACGCATGCGCCACACGCAGCAATGACAATGGCGGCGTACGCGAAGCATATGTGCTGATGAAGCTAGTGACCCTACTATACCTGTTGCAGCAAAATCTCCTCAGTCACCACCGAGTTGAACAAGCAATTATCGAGGACACATTACGGCACTTTATGATCACTTTATCACAATCTCTGTTTACAACTTCTGCCGCAAGTGTGCATGCCCACTGTTTTTTCGTCTGTTTCCGCTTGTTTCCGTAGTATCACTACAGCGGCCCTAGAGGTCTGGCATGTGTTTTACAGTGTTTTGATGCGTATCGAGTGCATTCATATCGATGCACACATTTTCTGAGACGCCTTTGTCTTTATGACGCTCGTTTTGGGAACTGTTAAACGTTTTGTCTTCGTGTGGACGGGGCCTCAGATAAATAAAAATGGGATGTGACAAGGTGGGTGATTTATCATTTTAAGTTATATCTTTTTAGAAATGGAGTTATTTAAAGTCTTTTTTTTTAACTGACTTCTTCAAAGTCAATAAATTAAACACTAAATAGTTAAATTGAGCACCTCTGCATCTTTATATCTTCACTGGATTACAGCATCACAAGGTAGACAATGCGAAGTTGGTCTTAACAATTGAAACCATTTGCTTGAAATATAATATTTCCAGGCGTGCATTGGCAAATTTGACCACATGAAGATCAAATCAAATGAAATCATCCATCCATATGTAATCTGTGCTACTTCACAATCCTTTTAGAGTTGCAGGACTTAACCAATCCCAGCTGTCTTTTTGGAGAGGGCAGGGTAAATCCTGAACTGATTGTCAGTTGATCACAGGGCCACATAAAGAGACAGAGAACCATTATGCTCTTAAAACCTATTTAGAGTAACCAAATAATATATTTTGTATATTGAGAAGAAATTGGAATGCCCAGAGAAAACCCATGCAGGCACAAGTAGGCCCGACAAGCTCCACACAGAAAGACTGATAGATACAATGAATGTCAAAAGTCATTAGGTGGTTGTATTTTTTCAGAGAACAGAGAAGATCATATTTCCTTAGAGACAGTGTCGTTTCATCAGAGTTAACAGATGTAGCCACAATTTATGGGAGTGTAGATTATGGCCTCAGAGGTCCCATGTTCAGCAAATTGCAATTTCTTTGCTTTGAACGTTGTAAGAATGAGCTTGTGAGACATGGGGATATTATGCCTTTTACTTAGGTTTAGAAATAAGAAAGTGCCCCGTAAAATGCCCCATTTTTTAATTCCATTCATCCAGTATCTATTCTGCTTATCCTTTTTCAATCAGTCAATCAATCAGTCATTCTTTGTTTGTATCGCGCCAATTGTGTTTCTCAACAGTGTTATATCAAGACACTTTACAATAGAGCAGGCTGAAGACAAACTCTTGCGATTCCGCCAAAAGAGTGAAATTTCTGTCCCCAGCATATTATTGTATATTAAATGTATAAACACAAGTAGTAATATTTTGCAAATTATATTTTATCATTATACTTAACACCATGCACATTAATATTTGTAGAAATTACAGATATGTATGTTTTTATATTTTTAAATGGCATCCAAAACACTTATACATAGCATTTCTTGCCTGTCACCACAGCCAAACACTACACTTTACTACACTGCATCATGAACAAAATCCTTCCAAAGCAAATTTTCTTTTGCATTTAAGTGTGACTCCATATTCTATCTACACTTTTAAAACAAAAGCTTTACAAAAAAGAGATTATATCACATTTTAGTGCTGTCCCCAGGTTTTCACTCATTGGTGTTACCCAAACACATTCCCCTCTTTAAAATTTTGGAACATTCCACCAGTGACATGTTCTGCAGAAAGTGACATCATTTAGGTCTTCTGCAAGTCATGGGAAGACCAAAAGTAAGTTATCTCTTTTATTTTTCTGTAAATTTAATGATATATTAGCTGTTTCAGAGATGGCCAATCTAAAACTCAGTCCTGTTACCTAAGTTTTCTCTAAGACAACATTTGTTAATATCAAAAGTAAAATATTCAGTTAAATCTTAAGAATTTGCTCCATATGCTCAAGCTACTAGAATAGATGCCAGGTGGCTAGATTTCACACAATTGCTAATTTTATGCTAAAAACTCATTGCTGTTACCCTCATTGCTGTTACTCAAATAAAGAGGAACAGCAACAGAAAAGTCGTTTTTTGTGATAAATATTAGTATTTTCATCATGTAACCAACCATTTCTTCTAAATTAACTCTTTTTCTAAGGGAAAACATTGTATGTGGTTGATATTCTTATTATAATTATACTTATTCATGGTTTTAAAATGGCATTTGAGTTTTGGTAACAGCAGAGAAAAAATTGCAATGATAATAAACGGTCGAAAGTTGCAAAAAATTAAATAAAGTAGCCTGAGATTGACGAGTACTCATTTTGAATGAGTAAATGTGTATATTACTAAATTCTATTTTGAAATTGAATGAAAAATGAAGTTTAATTTTGAAGAGTTACGACAAGCAAATTTCACTCTTTTGGCGGAATGACCCGGATATAAATATATGCATACATACACATGTAAAATACATATATATATATATCCAAATACATATATCAAACACCCAGCATGAATTCAAAGAGCCAGTCAGGAATCCCTACATCATGACGGCAAGAAAATGCCTCTGTTTAGTGGAAGAAATTCTTGAATGTTGATTCACTCCATCCAGAATTAGAACTGATAAATTATGTAATTACCTCCGCCAAGGAGGTTATGTTTTCAGGAGAGTTTGTTTGTCTGTCTGTCCGTCTGTCCACCTGTGAACAAAACAACTCAAAAAGTAATGGATGGATTTTGATGAAATTTTCAGGAAATGTCCAGCATGGGAAAAGGAAAAGCTGATTCGATTTTGGTGTTGATTCAGATCGGCGTCTGGCCGCCATGGTGAAAAATGTGATTTCTGTGAATAACTACTGAACTAAAATAGATATCATTATGAATCCAGTTGCTAATGGTATGTTTTCATGGTCAAGGAATCTAAATATTTTGATGAAATAAAGGTAGGACTAATATTTATGGTCAAAATCACAATATGGCTAAGGACTGTGGTGCTGGCAGAGGTCTGTGCTCTATGAGTGCTTTTCTAGTTTCTGTTTATAATTGAGGCTGCAGGGGGGCTGGAGCCTAATCCAGCCAAAATTGGGCAAAGGGCAGGGTACACCCTGAACCATTTGCCAGCCAATCACAGAGCCACATAGAAAGACACACAACCATTCATGCTCACACTCATATCTATGGGCAAATTGGGAGTCACCAATCAACCGAAAATCCACACATGCATCTGGAAAACATGCAAACTCCACAGAAAGGTCCTGACCAACTCTGGGATTGAACCGGTAACATTCTTGCTGTGAGGCACGCCATTTTTTCTTCATGTGGTTAGTTATGAATTAGCTATAGAGCTTCCACCTACATTTATGACCCCATGTTTAATCAGTTGATGCCCTGTAACTGCTGCTACCCCCTCTAATCAGGCATTTGGGCAGCCAAACATGGGCTTCACAGCAAGGGGCCACTCAACCATTCAACAAACTAAAACATGGAACTTTTGAATCATGATTTTGAGATGTGATTTACTGATCAAAACATTTTCAACGCTATATTTGGTTTCGTAGAACAGTCCTCCGTTGTCTAATAACCTTAAAAAGTATTGTTGTTATGTATGAACAAAAAGGATTTCAAACTCCTAAGGTTTACTGCTTATTTGACTCAGAAAATAGTTATCAGGAACATTTTTCACCAACCAAATGAACAAATCCTAAAACCATCTTCCCTACAGCCTTATCTTGATATTTGAGATAAATATGTTACCACTTAATAATCAAATAATCTCATTGGGATGAGGATTTTGAACTCGGACCAAAGGATGTCAGCCTTTGCCCTGTTGGCATGGTATCACTGGGCTACTTGTGTATGTTTAATTAGTGTTGAGAACTGACAGGCCCGCTGCTCCCAGTTCCTTGATGTTTCTGGTTGCCTTTGGCACCACTGACCACATAATCATTGCTGGGCACATCAGGGACAGGGCTTGATTTTCAAAGCCTTTCGCTCCACTGATTCGCTGTGCATCCATGAGATTGATCACAGTGGTTTATCTGTGGCAACATGTGCTTCATCCCTTCAGATTTGGGAGGTGGTCGCCTGAAGGGGTTGTGTCCTTGCTCTGGCTTTGGCTGAGGCACCGCGCGAGCTGGGCTGAGCGAAAGAGAGAGAGTGAGGAAGAGGGGGAGAAAAGAGAGGGGGAGGGACACTATGACAGCATCGGAGCTCCGGCCCATCTGAAGCTGCCTGTGGCCCCCTTGTGATTAAAGCAGCGAGAGGCAGAAGAAAAGGGAACAGAGGGAGAGGAAGAGCGGGAGAGATAGAAAGAGAGCCGGCTCCAGATACCATCATCTGTTGCTTGAAAAGAGAACAGATAAGTACGGCCTTACATTCATTAGGTCTTATACTCAATTAAGCCCAAATTATTTTTTATCTTTTCTCCCTGTCAGCGGATCAAAAGATTGAAACATCCCTGCTAGCCTGATGACAAAATAATATCAGAAAGGCCTAAGACAGAGGGAAATAAAGAGTTCCCTTCTGTAAACAAGGCTGTGTTTGGGTGCATAAAGCGTATAATATTTCTCTCGCATTTAAGAAAAAGAGCGGGAGAGAGCATCTCCACGGTGATTACAAAGCACGAGTTGAATTTAAATAGATGGAAATAAATGTAGTGGCACTAAATCAAAGCGGGAGGTAGCTGCTACTGTTTTTGGTATTCAGAAGATGGTGCTATTTGTTTGAGTATGCATTGTATTCATGAATCTGTTTATTTGCTCCCTGTGGCTTTCACAGCTGCCCTCTGCAGAAAGATTGTGTTTTATCAACACTGCTTGACACAGCCAGGAGTCCTTCTTACAAACGTGCATATTCTGTATTAATTTTTCAGAGGGTTGGGGGGAAAACAGCACAAAATATGTTGACATCAAGCATATCGAGCTCAAAATGGGGCTCCTTTGCTCCCATTGTTTAAGAATAAAGGTATTGGAAAGTGCTTTTTCTAAAGAAGAAAAATTCTATTATGGCTGCAGCCTATGCCACAACATCATCAGCCAGTACTGTATTTAATCAGTTTTTCAAGCTTTAAACCACACATAATGAATGCAGTCTAATTAAAGGAGAATTGATCACCTTTTCCCTTAAATTTAAATTGCAGATCTTTGAAATATTTTGGATTAAATGATGAGTTCAGTGTCACAGGGAGTTAAAAACAAAGTACCTGCTTTACGAACATGATTAGATCTAAAAGTCAAATTCTAAAAAAGAGGTAATCAGCATTAAGACATCAGGATGAATTCAATGGTTGTGTGATCTTGTCTCTGAAGCTCTCTGCACCGGTTGCAGATGGAGAGGGACTTTTGACTGTGGTAAAAGAACGAAAGGAAAGAGGAAAGAGTCAGAGTAATTTACACTAATTTGAGCCAACTCAAATCTCAGAGTCTATTTCGCAGGAGACTTCAAGAGCTCTTTGAGACAGTCAAAGAAGTGTGCCCGTGTAGCCAGGAGAACAAGATCATTATTTCTATCGCACTTGTTCCATATACTGTAAGCCCAGAGACAAGGCCAGAGGGAAAGGAATTGGCATTGATTTTTCTTCAGAAATTGATTTTTCTCTTCACTGACAACAGTGTGAAGGGTTCAAAAATATATCAACAGGAGTGAATATGAACAGGAGTGCTTCATGAAGTCCACAAAAATCTTCAAGATTCAATCTGATTAGACAGAGTGGCAAGTAAAGTCAAAATGAGATCAATCTCTTAAATTTTGGACTCCAGTACAAAATGGTATAAAAGAGATATTGTATTAATTTCTCTATTCTGACAGACAGTGCTTGGAGCTGTGGAATAACAGTTTATTCAGGCTAGTTCAGTTGGAGTTATGGTTCGATAAGTGTGATGTGCAACAGTAGAAACATCAAAGTAGTAGCTATTAAACTTGCTACTCAAGATTGTCTGGCCAACAACTTGTGATTCACGGCCACAGCTGGCCCCAACAGCCTCTTATATGACCTCCAGGATGTTATGAGACTTCTATTGTATGTGTGTAATTGTTTATTTATTTATGTTATTTGTTTATTTATTTGGTAACTCTAAAACAACTGAGATTAGAACCTTTTCCATTTATTTTCTGGAAAACCTACATATTTGATCCATTTGGTAGAAATTCACCTGTCACAGGCACTGCAAAAGCCTCAAAAATAGTTGGTCAAAGCAAAATGTAAATTAAAATGGAATTTGATGATTTAGAAATCCCTCTTGATGTTATTCAATTAAATACAATAGAAAGACAAGATATTTATTATTCAAAAATAGTAATTTCTCATTTTCAGCAGTAAAAACAAAAACCGCGTAACGCAGAACTCACAATGTTCAAATAAGCTGTGGATTTGGAGTCTATAATCACACAAAACCAAAATTCTGAGAGTGCAGACCAAAGCCAAGCGGCTCAGTTCCACCTATAAGTTGCGATTTCCACACAACATTATAGTCCTATATTTACTTTGTGGGATGAAAAATATAAATTTGCAAGAAGTGTGATTATTGTTGATATAAATATCATCCAATAGAGTGACCTAGTTAGTAGCAGGTCTTGTAACTTGTTGACTGAACCAATTTGCTGCTGCTTGTACAGATGTTAGTGTTGTGCAGCCTGTGGCGCTTCTAGTGGGCAATGTCATCGGCTCTCGTTGGAGCAAAATCACAGTGCTTCGGGGTATGGCCTGCTGGCTCTATGTGGATTTTGGGGTTTGGTTTTTACACACATACAAACACACACACACACAGACTCCCACTATAATGGACTATTAGTGTATTGACATGATCAGCAGCCTTGTTTTCAGTGATTAACAGGCATGTCTGGAGGGACTGAGTTCTTCATACGCAAAGTGTTTCCTCCTCTCCTTTATGTCTATGAGTAGAACTGCATACACAGCTTTCAGTGCTGACTGGCTGTTTGCAGTGACATGGCTCTACGTGACCAGAGCATGGAACCTATCGAATGGTGCTGTGGGTGGGACAAAATAAGGCCCAATGTTAAGTTAGATTTCATTATAAATCTGAATCAGCACAAACATGTAATGGCTTCTTCTTTGGACCAGACCACACCAGTGGTAAAATTTTGATGTAAATCCATCCAGTAGTTTTTGATAATGTTATTAACAGACAAAAAACAAACAAACAAACAAACAGATAAATTCCAGCGAAAACACAACCTCCTTGGAAGAGGTAACCACAGACTACTGGAGTGCTGGAAGTCTTCCATTACTGGTCTGTCTTTACATATGCACACTTCAGACTGCATCACTGTGTCATGCTGCTGTGACATAATGCATTTACATAGCCAACCTGACCACTCCTCCCTGCTCCTATTTCTGACCTCAAGTGAAGGTACAGCTGGCAGTAAAAACACAAAAAGATCAGGTTTTGGGGCTACACATTTTGTCGTCCAAGTACTGTCTTCTTCAGGTACGCCCCTGCTTTTTTTCAACAAAACAATGCCAAACCACATTCTGCACAAGGTACAACAGCTTGGCTTCATAATAAAAAAGTGCAGGTACTTGACTGGCCTGTCCAGACCTGTCTTTCTTTGAAAAACGTGTGACATCATGAAGCATGAAATATGACTGTTGACAACTGAAGTTGTACAATAAGCAAAAACTGGAAAAAAATTGCCTAGAACACTTCAACAAATAGTGTCCTCAGTTCCCAAACACAGTGCTGTTAAAAAGAAAGGTGGTGGATCACAGTAGCACATATGCCCCTGTCCTAGGGGACAAGATTTGGGTTTTCATTGCACAAAGACATAATAATTTAACTCAAGGCTGAATATCTGAATAAAGCACTATGCAGAGAGATGCATGCCAAGGTTGAAATTATATATTATACATTAAAACAGTGAAATTAAAAATCTAACCTTAAATATGACAGCCATAATAAAATATATAAAACAAGAGCAGCTCCTCGCCAGTAAACCACAACATCCATTATTCCAACAGAATAAAACTATTGTTAAAGAGATAAAATTCCACCGCCTACCACAGCCTTGATATGCCAGAATACAGTGACAGCCTGTATAATTGGGAGTGTGTTGTTAAGTAGAGAGCAATCAAGGCTTTTTCTGCCTCAACACTGCTCTGATCAAGTACAGGAATAAAAATGTTCAAGTGGAGATTTCGAGCTAATTCTTCCACTTTTTACTGAAAACTGAGCAAACATTTGCAGAGATAATGAAGTACAATTAAATAAGGTGTGCATCTCCTTCACAGTAAAAGCTCATTTTCACTGAACCGCTTTAAAAGAAAGTGCTGTACTGTGAGAAGTCTGGAGTGTGCATTAATGGTACTGAAACATCACAAACACACTAAAATCATATTTAAATTCACACCTGTCCATATATATTCCCTTCTTACGGCTGTGATGTTCAGAAGACGGCAAAAAAGCCTCCACTGCTGCTGATTGTTTTTATCACAAAGTGTATTTTGTTATTTATTGGCTGCAACACAACACAGCGTCGCTCTGTCTCCCATATGTCTTTTACATCTTTCAGAAAATACCGCCACAACCAAGCAAAGCAGAAGTGTACGGCAGACTGAAGAAAAGACGAGTTTAAATTGTAGCAGTTCACTGAAATACTACAGCTGCAATATGTTGCTCTTCAGAAACACGTTATGTTGAAAAAGCAGCATTTTTCCTTTGCATCCAAGTCTTCCCTGAAGCTGTGTAGGTATTTACACACCACACAGACTGAACATAAGGCCCCGAGGTTCCTTGATCTCTTCACTCATCACACTTCCTCTCTCCTGCTACATTTGCCTCTTGAGTGTATTTTAAATAGAAAACAGTCAATAATCCTAACAGTGTAAGTCTAAGAAGTCGGTGACCCCTGAGGTCATCTGCAGCAGCAAAAAAAAATTTATGAGATGCTTAAATGTTTCCTAAAACACACACAAATATACACAAAGCAAACAAAGTAGTCAATGAATACAAAAGTATCCTAAAAACACAATTAAACTAGTCTGGCGGTCTCATACTGTTGTATGGATAGAGCTGCTGGACAATCAAAATATGATGGTCAGGAAAGAAGAAGGGATAGGATGGTGAAAGCTCCAAGACACACACACATAAAGGTTTGAACTATAGTTTAGTCAGTTTTTTACTATATGTTTGCTCCAAAAGCTGCATGTGCCTTCACAGATATCAAGTTACAAATGCTATGGGCTTTAACACACCCCTGCATCATCCCAAGTGCTGGCTTTTGAACCCTGTGCTAATAACCATGTGGATGCTCCATGTCTTTTGCCCAGAAGACATATCCACAATTTCCATGCAGACTTGTCAAACTGCAAGAGACTTTGTCATTATGCATCAGCTCATTTGACATTTAACCTTGCACAGCAGCTGGATCTACCTGTTTCAGTGTCTGTAATCAGGCAGCTCTATTTTGCCATGCTACAGTGCTCTGCCTGAAGCATCTTGGCCCAATCAGAGTCCTTTGAAATAGGAAGAAGGCAGGACCGCAAACGAGACAAAAGCAGAAAATGGCTGTTTGTACAGAGGTTAGCACAGTTAGCACAGATGTTAACAGCTTAAGTAGCAGTTTTATCAGATCTGAATCTTGTTTCTTTATCAAATGAAAGAAAAAAAAAACAGTCATACTGAAAGTGTTTCTCAATAGAAAGGATATACAGTATTTGCTCCGCTTTCCACATGTTTTGGCAAGAATTTGTCTAATATGCACCACAGCAGTAGTGCCCACCTAAAACATTAAATGATTAGCATGTAACAAATGCGATTGATGGAATGATCATCCAGTCACCTGCTGGATATTCTTTTCACAGATTCTGCCCATTCCCAAACACTTTCTAAGGGCTGTTGCCCAGATGGACGAATAAAATTAATTGAACGGTCCATCTGGTGTGTTAGGTCAGTTCTTATGAGCTCAGGCCCAGAGATGCCAGTGGTGTCTGTGTGTTGGTGATTTACAGCTTTCTCTTTGCATGATACATTTTATATTCAAACTTGTAGATGCAGTCGGGAACTGTTTTACTGACAATGGTTCTGAAGAGCACCTAAGCCCATGTGGTAAAGCTTTTACAGAATGACATCAGGTTTAATGCAGCTGGAGGATCAAAGGTCACGTGCATTCAGTGTTGGTTATTTGGCCTTCTTCTTACATGCAGAGATTGCTCTGAATCTTTTGATGAAATGATGGACTATAGATGATAAAATCCCTAAATCCTTTGAAACTGTGCATTCTAAAATGCCTTGAAACTGTTGGATTATTTACTCATGCACACAAACTTCACCCTATACTTGCTTGTGGCATCTGAGAATTTCATGCTCCTTTCATAACACTCACCTTTTTTTCCAGTTAACCTGTTCACCCTTGGAGTGTTCCAAATATATGTTATAAAGCATTCCTCAGCCTTTCTCAGTCTTATATTTCCCCTGTCCAAGCATTCTGAAGCGCGTTGCAGGCATCAAATTGAGGATAAATGATTATTTGAAGCAAACATTAAAATGTATTTGCTCTGTGTTTAATTGAATATAAGTCAAAGGATTTCCACACCAATTCCTTTTTCTTTTTACATTTTTCACAATATCCTAACTTCATTGGAAATGATGTTTGTATCTCACTTTCTTTTATGAAGCTTGATAGGAGCTGAATGGGATGACAAGTTCCCATCACACATGATGACTCATCTTACATGTCAGATGATTTGCTTGACAGTCATTTGTGCAGCCTGTGTTGTTGTTGGGGCAGACTGACATTAATTTTTAGGAGGTCATGTAAATAAACAACATATTAATGTAATTATGCAAAACCAGAATGAGTAAATAGCTTTTCAGAACTGACATACCCCATTCAATTAGAGGGTACAATGATGAAACTGATGTACTTACACTGCTGAGTGAGTGACACGCATTCATGACAACAGATTTCATCACTGTGGGACAATTTGATATGCTTCCAATTTGGCATTGGCTGAACTATGGAGTGACAGGCTTGCAGAAATACAGCGTATGGCTAAGAAAGCACAGGATTAGTCCAGTCTTTCTGTGCTACTGTTCTTAATATATCCATCAGTGTGCAGGCGATGTAATTATTACTGAGAGGTGGAACAAGGAAGTGGCTTTTACGCTGGCAAAAAGCATTCCTCAGAATGATGACCGGAGGAAGTGAGATCAGAAGCAATTAAGCGCTGCAGGAGGAAAGTCACAGGGCTTTAAATCTTATTGCAACACAGCACTTGGGCTTGTGGTGTTGCTAATTACAGAGTAGCTCTCCCATCTGAAAGAAAATGAAACTTCACTGAATTACTTTTTGAATAGATGCATATGTATGCAATTGCTCTTTTTCTGATTCCTGGCTTGTGTAATGGCAACTTTTGATCCCATTTAAGTTTTCCAGGTTCAAATATCACTGCCTCAAACAGTGTGAAAGTTCATCATTCCTACCCTCTCGCACGGAACATTTCCAGACCTGCTGTTGTAGCCCTGATACCCTCTGCGGCTTAGATTGACAAGCGTTAAATAGCTTAGCGGCGGCTCCTATATGCTCTATTATCACAAGAGGACATATCGACTGTTCCTGTTTAATGCATCAAGACTCCTCCTGTAGCACCCTGTCTCTGGCCTTCATCTATGATTCATTTTTATTACCCATCATTCCTGGGACACAGGCCCCCTGAGGCTTCTACACGGCACAAGCAGGCGGAGCGGAAGTTAGATGACACCTAATCTGCTCAATGGTGGAGCGCTGTTATTTATTGGAACTCTCTGTGAATCCTGATTCATTGACAAATGGAGCTGGGGATCAAGCATTCTGTGTTTATACGCAAAACACATAATGTGGTGAAAGCAAGGTTACTGTTCACGTCCTGTACTGAAAAATAAAATGAAATCAAAATTCATAGCAGTGCTCCCTCCCCCTTTCATGAGAATGTATGTCAGAACAAGTCAAAGCCAGGCTATACCAGGCCCTCTGTGTTTCTCAGATTACTTTAAACAAAATCACTTCGACCAACATGCAGTGATTCTCCATGCTGACAAGTCCCCTGCAGATAATTTCCCTGTGTGCCTCTGTGTACATATTCCCCTTTCCTCGCTCCTCTATCAAATTTAATCAGTCTCAGTTTTCCTCACAAGGCACCATGGCAGGGCCCAGTAAAAATGCAACACGACTGACAAAAGCAGAACTCGATTAATTCCTCAACCACCGTGGCTGCAGGTCTTGGGTAATATTTGTCTTAGCTTGGCGGGGGGATTTATGTATGTAAATTGAGTGAAATATGTTCCAGAATATTAACCATTAGAGATCATTTGACCATGGCTGTCACCTTTGTGTCTATAGTTTACAGCGAAAATGTTCCCTTGTATGGAGTTTGAAATGTTTTAATCAGTAAACCTTGAAATATAGCACTGACCAGCTATCTCATGAGTATGTTATTTTCTGTATGAATCAGCTCAGCTTATCCCTGACAATGATAAAACTTTGATGCTTTGGGAAACTTTGGATGTAGCCAAGGTTAATGCTAAAAGACGGTTATAGAGGGGTCACTCACACAAGGGCCAATTGGCATGTATTATGCATTTTTAGCCTTATTTTCCCCATTTGTGTTTTAGATATCTCCTCCACACAGAGTTCACCTGTGCTCTAAACAAAAAGCCTGTGGCAGTAAGACTTCTCCACCTCCACCTTTTTACAGAGCCATTGGCTGCCTGAGAAGGCTTGCCCCGATTCCTCAATATATACCTACCAGTAAGTTTTCCCATCATAGATTGTTGGCAGTCAAAGCCTATTGGCTTGGACAGGCAAGCCTAGTGCAGGGCATGGACACAGTCAGTATTCATCCAGAGCTGGGGAAGGGACATCATTGTGGAGGAAAACAATCCTTTCCCCAACAGCCTGAAGACTATTTATGTACAAAATTAAACTGTAGTGCGAAAGCAAAAAGCCACAAATGACATAAATGTCACAGACTGTAAATCTGAAAAGTAAATGCTGTTGTCAACATAAATGATGACAAACTGAACATGAAAACGTATAAAATATTGTAACTCATTGGAACCTCAGTTGAATCTGACAATGTTTGAGTAGGTAAATGTAATGCAATGTTTTCTGTACTGTAATTTCAATATATATTTATTACCTCCACCAGGAGGTTATGCTATTGCCAGCGTCTGTTTTTTTGTTTGTTTGTTTGTTTGTTTGTTTGTTTGTATGTTTGTTTCTCTGTTAGCAACATAACTCAAAAAGGGATGGCCGATTTCTATGAAATTTTCAGGAAATGTCTGGATTAGATTTTGGGAGTGATCCAGATCACTGTCTGGATCCGCCATGATGAAAAATGTGATTTTCGTGAATAACTACTGAACTAAAATAGATATAATTTTGAATCCAATTGCTAATGGTATGTTTTCATGGTCAAGGAATCTAAATATCTAGATGAAATAAAGGTAGGACTAATATTTCTTGTGAAAATCAAAAATGGGTGAGGACTGTGACACTGTATCTGAGTGCTTTGCTAGTTTTTATATGTAATGTACTTTAGTGGTATTTAAATGTGAGGCATATTTTGGAATACGCTTTTTAACACACATCATCTGTTTTGCATTTGAGTGAGGATTTATGTGAAAGGCAAACAAATAAAACTTCAAATCTAAACCATTATTAATATATTAAAACTAACGGTGTTTTAATGCCACAAAGCTATGAAACATTTGCAAAAGTAAGGACATTTAAGACAGCAAAAGTGTGTATAATTAGAAATATTAAAAGATAACATATGGTGGCCCGTATTATGGCTACAGGCCTGATATGTTCAGATTTTAGACCTTCCATGCGACCAAACTCATCCATCTGTGGAAAACTTGAAGTCAAAGTGTCCTTCGACTCATTTTTGTTCTTCTGTTTGGTAAAATATAGCCAACATTTAGATTTTTAATTTAACTTGCTATGCATAAATGTGGACTGCAGCCTGCCATCATTATTACAAAGGATTTTTTATTAATGGTTTAGTATCCTCCAATGCCCCAATCATTGTGGCATGGGAGTTCTGCTAGTAACCGACTTTATTTATGGACTGTAGACAGAATGGTAAGTTAATGAAACCATGGCACAAAGCAGCAGAAGTCTTATTTACTAATCAGCTCACATGACTAAGAATGCTTTAAAGGGTCATCGCCTGGAAAACAAGTCTTTGCCGGTGCTAACATGTTTGATATTGTAGTTGTACCTCTATTGAAACTTCCCTGAAAATGTTAAGGTTTACAGTGGCCCCATATTTCTGACGGACGTCTTTGGTTAAACCACTTGGTGGTATTTTTCAAAACACGAGATTTCATGCAGCCTTTTCAGCTGATGTAATCACAGAGGGCTCTTCACATCAGCCCGCAGGACTATCGATGACATAAAAACTGGCTCCCTGAAAACCACACCTTCCATTTCCTTCTTAAACCTCGGGCCAGAAGGACATGCCGCACCATGGCTCAATAATGGCAGCACGCCAAGTGTTTGGTTGTTGACTGCAAAATCAACACAAAAGTGTTTCTCTCATGCCAACCTTGGCAGGTCAAACTGTTAAAAATCAGCAGATTAACTTTATTTTTTTATTGTAATGTTCCCGCCACTCTTCCTGATTCACTGTTCGTTAGTGGAAACCACTTTCCCTCAGTGTTTTTCCATTATCACTATGACAAAAGTTGAAGTTGGAAAAAAACATGCCGAGCTACCAGTTAGCTGTTGTTAGCACGCCCTGTGTTGTTGTATGAAGAATGTGATTATCACTATGGCAGCATTTTTGTAAATATAAGTCTTAACAATACTATGTATACAGCTGATCTAGAGCGACACACCCCAGTCAGAAGTGCTAATAAACTGATTATTACAGGAGCTAAATAACTGTTCACACTGGGGGCATCCATCTTCGATTGTGAACTCGGGGGTGGCGAGGTTTCACCGAGTTCCCAGTAGGAAATTCTGACAAGGGGGATGTTCCAGTTGCAGTTTCCTACTCGGAACTCTGAAATTCCTTCTTCTGACTACAACTGGAACGCACCACAGGCCAAAGCGTGCGTTTGTTGTGATGCTAATGAATGCAGCTTGGACCTTCCTGAGAACTCTGCATTGCTTTACAAATTCTTTTTTCAACAACTTATAGGAAGCAAAGCGACGAGGTAATGTATCTCTTTCTAGTTAGCGGTAGTTTTTGATGTGTGACAACAAGTAATTTTTGGTAAAACTTAGTGTCGTAGTTTTTGTAGCCGGCTATAAATCGCTACGTAAGCCCGGTGCTCTAAGACATGTCCGAATAAAATAAATTTGGTCTCGGTTTAATTGTCTTGTTCCCGAAGTTGAGTATCCAGGCCAGTCCAGCCCTGTCCGACCTGACCGGAAGGCTAAGGAATAGCATTTATAGATAACCTATTTAGATGCTATAAAACTCATCTTAAAGTGTGTATTTAGATCAGGCATATATCTAAAAGTGAGACTTTTTTGTAATTACTTAGAAACTCCTCACAGTCCCTTTAAATGTACATCCATGGAGGTCAAAACCTTTTAAATCTATTTTAGGGCATTTTAAGAGAGACAGAATATGTGTGAAAACCAAGTGATGAAACCTTTAAAGTCAGTGGAGGTCTAACAGAAGCAGACAGACAGACAGTCACAGACAGACTGAGACTAGCGGAGGATCATATGTGACTTGAGCCTAAATATGTGCTCTGGCCTTTATTTATACTGCAACCAGGCCTAGACACAATCAGGCCATAATACAATTACCTGTTTGTTGATACAAGAGCAACACACAGTGACAACTGTGAGTTTACAAAAAAATGTGTGGCACATTTTTGTCATTTTGATCAAATCCAGCCTTTAGACGCTCAAAAACTTTTTAAAAATTATAACTTTTTGGAGAAGTGGCATGAGGTAGTTTCTTACCCATGCCAACGCAAGCTATCTGCCGTCACTCCACCTGCCAATAAGCAGAGATGGTTGATGTCTTGCATCAATATGCATCTTATAAATTTTCAAATTAACAGTTTTCTGCAGTTTATTCATTCAGTGTGTTTCATCCCTCGAGGATCAGTATTTATTATTTTGAATCTCTTACTTAACACAAACAACCCACATCCACAACTGGATTAGCTGATATGATAGAGTTTTAACACTTAAGTCAGTTAGGAAATAGAAAGCTTCAGAATATTGCAGCATATAAACCAGGCTTAGGTAATGAGAAACAGCAGGAGGCTGGAGGAAAAAATATGCTGTGAGGAAAAAAAACATACAAATAATAAGAAAAATGTGTCTGAGAAAGACACTGTAAATAGTTTACATGTGTCAAGAACTGTTTTATTACAATCTTGAATGCACCAACAGTTTTTTTTTGTCAAAAGTAGCCAAAAAAGTCAAACTGGACGTAAACAGTGAAGACTGTCTGAGCATCCATTAGAATTTTAAGCTTGACCATGGCCCTTTTTGCTTTTGTTTATACTTTTGTAGGAAATGGAATAGAAGGGATGGAAAATATGGTTTGTCAGGTAGAATTGAGATATAAGAGGTTTAATTCTAGCTCAAGCCGTGTCATTACTTGGTAAACTTGGTGTGCAGGGACAGAGTTTGCAAAGATGATGAGGGAGATGGCGGATGACAGGTGTTAAGTTATATTCTATTGAATTCAGTTATTGAGGAAAAAAATCATTCAGGGCTGCACAGCTATGAAGCAGATTAGTTCTTGTTCCTCACAAAAAGAAACCTGATTCAGTTGGGGCCTTCCTATGTGGAATATGCATGTTCTCCCTGTCTCTACATGCCAGCCCTGTGATTTGTCTGGCGACTAGTCGTGGATGTACTCAGTTTGTGAACTTTGAAAGGCTCCATTCTGTTGGGATCCTGAAAGCTATAAGCACTGTAGATGTAGATAATGGCTAGATGAAAAAAGACACTTATTTCCTCATTTTTTTCTCTATTCCCTCCTCTTCCTTCAAGGAAATAACAGACAATGAGGAGGTAAAGCCAAAGCCTTGATGGGCAGGAGTAAGCGCTTGCCCTTGACAGAGTGCCTCACCCAGGCTTTGCTTTCCTTATGCTCTCCCTCTTGACTTTTCTGTGTATCTCCATTTTATCTTGTGCTCCCTTTGCACTTATTTTCATGTGTAATGTCAGAAGAAGGAATAGTTACATTAGCACTGTGGCATTAAGGAGCTCTGGGTGATAGTATCAGCATTGTCACGGCCTGGAGCTTGCAGGTAGAGTCTGAGGCCGTTGAAGGTGATCTAAAAGCCATATTGTGCCAGAGCTCGTACAGGCATTAGCCACAGGTATTCAGTGAGTTTGAGCAACACGATGTTATAATACTGCAGTTGGGTTTCAGGGTAGAATGCAATGCTATTGCTCCCCTTGCTCATCAAACTTTTTTCCATATTGATATTATAAAAAAAATTGTAGTGATAAAACTTGGACTCAAAATTTCAAAGAAACATGATACATTCTCTGCTAAAATTCGGTGTTGTTTGACATAACTTTAAAGTGCAATGCAGGATGTCTCAGCAAAGACTTCATGCTGAATGATTTCTTAGTTGATGAACTATAATATTATTTGGAAAGGAAGAACAGAATACTTAAAAAGCAGTAGACACTCACTTTGTGTGAATTTGCTGAATCACCCCACACTGCCTTAGTACTGATTGAGCTTAACCTTTTTTGTACAAAACACAACCAGATTTTCCATTCCTGCGCTATTCAATACTCTTTATCCTACTTTATTTCTCATATAGGCAGCCGAGCTAGAGAAATAACCAGTAAACTGGAATCACATTCAGTCTGTAGTTATAGCCCTGTAGACAGAGTTGTGAGCTGCTTTGTTGCACGTTATCATCTGTTTTGCTCTGAGGGCCACCATATACAAACATCTAATAATGCCAATGTCAAGCAGCGGTGCTGACAAGGTACTAAAGTTAGTTACTCGCCAATGTCCATTTATAACTGCATGTTAAATGTTGGCCCACTTTCTTTTTGTTTTTGAGCTCTAACTTCACAGAGCGTCACAGATTTTTACATGGTTTATATGCAGCAAGAAGACAAAATTCTGCTCAGTCTTTGGTCCATAATCTCATGATAGCACCAAGTAGTTCTCTCACGTCTCTCTTTCCACTAAATATCAAAGTTATTGAATCAGATAACTTTAAAAACAAGTCTTTTGTGGAGCTGAGTGACAGCTTGAGACAGTTTGAAGAGTTGAAGCTCTGTGATAAAGCACATTATCCCACTGGATATATATCCCTTGAAGATGGGTACACCATGGCCACAATGGAATGGTCATGGTTAGCATTAGCAACAACTATCAGGTGGGCTGGTGAGTTTCAGCAATGATCTGCAGGTGCGAAGGGGAGGAAAGTGTAATTAGAAAATTTCCTTTTACTGAATCAAGGCAGAAGCAGATTTGAATCTAACACAAGGTACAGTTAAGTCTAAGCTCAGAATGTTATACAAAAAACTGTGACTTAAGCATCTGTGAAGAAGATATTCAAAGTTACCTGATGATACCATGTTCCTCATTCTTTGACTGTTCAGTTTTGGGAAGTTCATAAAACTACCTTATAATTATTTAACTATTGTGTAAAAGTATTAAATAGCCAGTGCACTGCAGGCAGTAATTAGATGAACACTTTCTATGACCATCACAAATTGTTTCAATGATTTGAAATTGATATTGAGTCCAAAAGTGGATAGGGTTGCAAAATTCTGGACTTTTTTTTTTAGAGTTGGCAACTTTCAATGGCAGTTAAAAGGAATTAACAAGAATTTCAGGAAACCAACAACAATTAATGGGACTAAATCTGGAATTTACATATTGAAGGTTGCCCTTTACATGAAATTTAAATATAGTAGGAGAAGTAATTTTAGTATACTATTGAACACAACCACATTTCATGACAGGTCATATGAAAATAACTATGTTACATTCCTATCACATGCACACAAAGCTTGAGGCCACGCCCCCTACATGCATTGTGCATTCCTCTGGCACATGCACTGATGTCTTGAGAACCCTGGATTATTGAGACCACATATTTGAGCCCAGAGCACAAGACTGCTAAAGCCACACATTTGAGCCTGGGTTCTACATGGAATGAAGTTAAAACTGATTGTTCAATAAAATGACTAACTGGATAAAGTTTTACATACAAATACATACCTTGGAGAGTACTGTTTTTCAATGACATTATTTTGCATGGATGTCTGTCCATGACAAAACAAAAGGGTTTTTTTTATGCTTGAGTATGATACAGTTTGTTTAAATTAACCCCAACTTCCAATTAAGTCCCATACACCACCATGCATTCCAAAAATTTATTTGGAAAGATTCCAATTGGCAACCCAAATCATGACCCCCAGAATCAGATTAAAAATGAATTGAACTATCACTGGAAGCTGACATTTGGGGATCAGCCCATGAGATTTTTACACTCACTGACCACTTCATTGAAATACACCCTACTATAAGTTTGGACCCCTATGTTGCTTTCAGAACAGCCCTAAGTATTTGGAGTAATGATTCAGCAAGGTAGTGAAAAGACAGACGATGATCTTCCATTCAACCACATCCTATATGTACCATATTGGATCGCAATCCAATGACGATTGAAGACACTGGAGTAGGGTACAGTCACTATTGTACTAAAAACAGTTTGACATGATCTTTGCTTTGGGAAGTTAATGTGCAGAAGCCAGTAGAAGACTGGTGCACTTAGGTCATAGAGGGATAGAGATTAAAGGGTTAGTTCAGAATTTTTAGAAGTGGGGTGGCAAGGGGCCCATGGCACTTGTAAATATGAGTGCAAATCAGTGTTGTGGGTAATGCGTTACAAAGTAACACGTTGCAGTAACGTAACTACTTTATCAGGTAAAAAGTAAAGTAATGCTCTACTACTAAAAATGTGGTAACAAAACGTAGTTCCTTTCTTAATGCAGCGTAATGTTACTTTATCCCACGGACAGATCCGACACCAATGCTGCCTTCTCAGCTGTCGGCATTAGAAACAAGCAGTGTTGCCATTTGCTTCTTGTGGCTCTTCTGTCCGTGTGAATCCCCCTGATTATCCCTCAGCTCCCAACAATAAACCAAAACACAAGTGCGGTAGGCATCCACATAGCGCATGCACCAGAGCTAAAGTAACTTCCCAAACACTGGTGCCAATGTAGGAACTTGTGGGCTTTGTCTCTGGGGGAAGATAACCCCGAGATTGCTCGGGGATGACGCTAGCTGGTACATAGCAGTACATGGTGCCATGAAAGCTTTGTAATTATCCAACTTACAGGTTAATACTACTCATAAAACTACATTGATGTAAGAGTACTCTACAGTAAGACTCTTTACAGTTTTTAACATTTTTCCTCAACACAGCTCCTGTGTTTAGAACTACAGTGTGTTGGGAAAAGAGGTTATGTATCCCTCAGCTATCAGTAGGTCAGGTCACCAGTGATACAGCCTATACTAACTTCACTAAAACTTAACTAAAAATGAGGTATGTTTACCCTATTTAAGATGATGTGATATCAGTTGAGGATACAAGAGGATATCTTTGGACCAGAGTACAAAAAGGAAGGATTTTTGCAAATGGAGTCACAGGTAGAAGAGGGATGGAGAATGGAAAATGAAGAAAGGGGGTGGATCACAAATGTCTTGGTGATGTAGATTGGTGGACTGTGAGCCATTATCCGCAAACTTGGAAGCTGCTATGTGCCACTAGTGTCTCTCCCCAAGGTATAAGGCTTGCAAGTTCTCTTGTTGGCAATCATATTTACTATTGCCAGGACATCTATCAACCCCACATCAAAACATGAACTGACACTTTCATACTCATGGAGACTTTGGCTTGCAAACGATGCAGGGCTCAAAGTGTTTGTAGAAACTGTCCCCCACACCTCCACCAAAAATTAGTTTAAAAAAATCAATGCCCTTAACTCACCCTCTACAGCACTATGGGATATTTATCTACACAGAGGGACCTTAATAAATTAGTCATGGTCAGATATTAGGTCAATGACTGGCCAGTAATATCTAACCAATCTCTAAACCACATTACTCTTAAAACAACATAATTAAAAAGAATTCCTTTGAAAAACTCAAGCCTTCATACCCTCCCACTCTCTCAGTGCAATTATAGAGAAAAATACTACCTCTGCACTGACTTTTGCAGCCTTACAAACTGGCTCTAATTTGTTCACTTGTTGTGGTATTTATTCTGAGTAGCCTTTTTTCAGCACCTTATTGAGTTTATTGATTCATTGAGAGTTGTTGCAGTCATTTTCTCTAATGGATATGCAGCAGGCTGAAATCAAAACAGCAAAATATCATCCTTTTTCAACGGATGCTGTGCTCGGCATAATTTTGACCAAAGACCATTTGGATTAATGCTTGCTGTCATAATGCATGCACTGTATGTGTAGTATTTCCTGGACTTTGAGTGCATTTTTAGGCCTTGATTCAATAAATGGATTGGGGGATTTTTTTTTTTTGTGCAGGGCAGTTAGGAGAATGACTCTTTCTCCCACTGTAAATCATTACAATTTTGAATAAAAGCTGCACTTTGGTTTCACTGAGTCCCATAGTGATGCATGCACCTGTTATATCACACCAAAAACAAAGCCACCTGATGTTCAGAGGTAATAGATGTATGGAGCACCCTCCTCAAAGTCACCCATCAAGGACACACAAGTTTATTTCACATCTCTAATGGTCGCTCCAAGCCCTTACCATGGACCAGAAAGGGCACATACCTGGAGGATACTGTTGTCTGGAGTGTTTCAGGCCTGTCAGCTTTTGACAGCAGCAACAAAGAAAACCAACCAGGATGGGTGCAGGGTGAAAAGAGCCTTAGCAGGTTTATACCGTCATTCTTTCTTCATCCACAAGACAGAAAAAAAGTGGTGACTTCTCCTGCAGGATGGCTTCTAGCACCTTTCATCGTCAGATTAATAAGTAATCGGTGAAAATGTAACATTATTATAAAGGCTTTCAGGGGACCTGGCTGTGATGCTGCAGATGCATCGGCAATCTATCTGTTTAAAAATGAATAAGTTAAAGAACAAGAGCTCCATTAGCTATCCTTTTGCATTTCCATTCCACCTTGTTCTGCGGCTGCATGCACTCAGGCTAAGTGTTGAGTTCACTCAGGACTGTTGGAAGTCTGAGGGAGATTATGCGGTGCTTTTGAAGAGTTCATGAAGTCAGAGGATCAGAAATTGGAAACTGGTCGGTTTTTCACTGGAAATCAGTCCCTCCAGGATGCTGCAATCATAAAAGGTAACGCAATAATCCACCAGCTATGTTGCATTCTTTGTCACCATATGGTGTTATAGAATCATACTGATTTATCTGCTAAATTGTGGCTTTTCAGAAGCACTACAATAGGAATCCATTAAAAAAACAGGCAAAACTTTATGCTGCTCAAGACCTTTACTTTCTTTTATCCCCCCGTGCTAAAAACTTTTCTCCAAGCATTATTTACTTCTGTGTTTGATTTTGTGCTTCACCCTCCATCAACCAAATATTTTGTTTCTGAGGTCTATTAACATGACTTTCAGCATCACCACATAATCAGATGTTTTTCCAGCATACAGGGCCTTAGCAACACAGCTGAGTGACCCTGGGCAACAACTTTAAAGTGCAGCGTAGGAACCATTACACCCATCTACACTTGCCTCCCCACAACCACAGAATCAGCAACAAACAAAAGCAATATACAGAGCATTCAGTGCCAGAATATCCAAAGTTACCAAGTAAAGAACACATGTCGAAAACAAGACAAAAGTTATCCAGTGACAATTAACATTTAAAAACCGACTAAATGAAAAGCTAAAGTGGAACTAGCAGGGTCAGCTTTGGTACTACAAAATCTCTCTGAAATTGTTGTGTATCCCAAGGATGGGCACAAGTTACTTGCTGTAAGTCAAAATCAACTGTATCTAAGCAACAAGTCTCAAGTCTCTTGTCAAGTGAAAAATACAGAATTAGCTAAATATGTTTAAAAATATAAAAATTCTGTAATACTAGTACTGACTATTACAGTTTGTGTACGGTGTTTAAATATACCAGGTCTTAAATGATAATTATTTTTCGAAAATAATAATAATAAAATAATCACAACCAGAATAATTATGATAACGCTTATTCAACCAGTGATACATAGTTTATGATGAACTCTCATAACTTTGTTTTTCTTTGATTAAATATAGTATTAAGTAGAAGTTTTTCCTCTGTTTAATAGTTAGACCAGGGCGATCCAAACTATGGCCCGAGGGCCAAATGTGGCTCACTGCCCATTTTGAATTACCCCTGAAACAGTTGAATGAAAAAAGACATTTTGCTTACAGCAGCAAAACACATCAATCATGCACATTTTCTGCCATACTTCGTCACAAGGTCTCATTTGAAAGGTATATTGAAATATTCATCTTCAAGCACCAACAGTCTTGCAGTTTACTCTTGTTTTGTGTCTGACGGTAAAGATAAGCCATCAGGGTCTCCCATCTCTGCTGCTCAGAAGTGAATCCAGTGATTGCATGGGTTACAAGGGCCAATTGACAGGTGGTAATCTACCCCTACACCTTAAAACTTTAACTTAAATACACTCAAAGTAAGGTGCAGCAAATGGTCCAGTCGTCCATGTACTCCTCTTTATACGGCCCTTGATGTAAAAAATTTGAAACCCTTGGGTTACACATTTTAGGTGGATCAGGGCATCTGTAACTTGTCCCCACATTTCTCTCGCAATTTATAGATAATCTGACATACATGTATCCTTCAATATAAAACACAAATATGTGCACTATCAAGCATGTGCAGACTTGTGGTCATCACTCTGGCTCAGTTATTATGAAGGTATTGAGTATGTTTTCATGGCTCCATGTTAAACTTGGCCCCAATCTTCCAAACTGAAAGATACGTTGGTAGAATTGTTTTTTACCCTTCGGCCATCAGTTAACATTGTATACTTATATTCATAGGAAAGGATTATATAGTATCGCTGTGGTAGAAGTGGTAGCAGTAGTAAGCCTAGATGGTTATTTATTTACTAAAATATACTCCTGGCACACATCTGATGAGAGTGATGCTGACATCTTTTTAAGTCCCTGTTGTAGCTTCACCTGTCACTCTCTATCATATCATAACAAAGCTGTTTGTATTATGACGGTGTAAATGGGCTTGTTGACAAATGTCAGAGCGCCCAATATCCATTAAGACAAATGTGGATCAAATCAGCCGAACAAAATGCTGTTGCATTGAGCTTTTGGGGGGGGATGTAACATGCTGACTGAGTTTTTAAAAGTGAAACATTCAAAGATTTCTTTAGATTTCACACTTAGGGCTCTAATTTCGTGGCGCAGCGCAGGGGGCGCAAGCCTGGCGCACCCCGCGCAGTGTTAATTTCGTGCGGTGCACCGCCGTGCGCTGCCACTTTGACAATTTGGTAGACCGTCTGCACAGAGATGGGTGTGACAGCGCACCAAGGGGAGGTGATGGTGCACCAGGGGGAGGTGTCAGCAGATTCATGTTGGCGCAGTGACAATTTCGTGCCAAAAACAGTGCAGAAAGTGCGCTGAAAGCTCGCCAGCTTCAACCTGGTCTAACCTCGGCGCAGGGCGAAGCGCACCGCAGCTGTAATTTGGTGACAAGCACATGTGCGCACGCCTCAGAGGCATGTTTCCAAAGTGTCAGGCACATTTTAATGCAATAAACAATCACAGCAATCACTATTTAACGTAACCGTCTGAACCAGCATATACATTTGTATCTATATTAACTGTTGCGTCATATCTGATGTCGGATTAAAACCGTTTGT
>JAZDUH010000383.1:8062500-8380000 GCA_036419115.1 Scarus forsteni | reverse complement strand
TGCAATACTGAGCAAATGTTGTAGGCAGATGTGAATATGCTAATTCGTAGAAATGCTTTAAAATCATGCATTTTCAATTCTTGAAAATTGTCAAAATGAAAAGGGAGAGTACCAGAGGATATTTAAAACAAATCAATATTTGGTGTTGCTACCCTTTGCCTTTAAAACAGCATCAATTCTACGATAAATGCAGTCTCTTGCCCCTCTGAGCCAAATGCCTGACAAGGTCTAGCAGAGTACCAGCCAGCTTCCAGCCGATTGGAACACTTTTTAATAAATGCCCTTGCAATACTGTTCCATAAAATTATTCCGATACATCTCTGAAATTGACTTGACTGTGGGTGGCACAGATAGCGCTGAAGGTTAGTGTGTGTGCCTCACAGTAGTGATTGCAGGTTTAACCCCTGTGTGGACCAGGGTCTTTCTATGTGGAGTTTGTATGGTCTTAGCCTTGCAGAGCAGACAGACCTGCCTGATTCTGAAATCATGCATCTCTGACTTGTCAGCCTCCATTGTCCAACGGTTGCACTCGGCTAAATGCTTAACAGCCCAATCAGGGAAGAGGGGCCGAAGCAGCAGGAGCAGTGGGCATGAGGTAAACAGGGAGTGACTAGCCAGGAAGTGAAGTCACTTCCTGTTGTACAAATAATGGAGGCTAATGTCGGTTAGCCCGTGGTCATCATAGTTACTCAGTTATACTTGGCGAAATATGCTCTCCTCATAAGTTTACTTCGTAGGCATTGTCTGTGATGAGGTTCATCTCATATATGAGTGTTAAATGATACATCTGTGTGGTATAATTTAATCTGAAACGATAGTCTTGAGGTAGTTAAGCTATTGGCTAACAGCCATTAGCCATAGCGGCTAAGGGCTAACAAGGGCTAACAACAGTTAGCTGCTACAGCTCCCAGCCATGAACTATTGTTTGCCCTTGTAAGCCGTTAGCCGTAGTCGCTAATGGTTAGCCATTAGCTGCTACATTTAGCCACTACATATGCTACGTCATAGTAGTGCTGCTTGATATGGATTGGTCTGTGATGAGTGTGATGAGCCAAATGATCGTCCAATCACAAACTGCTGTTGTTTCTAAAGGTTCTGCCCCTGAAAACATTTTCGCAGGGCTCCTCCCAAGATTAATGCAATATTTCCAATATGGAACTGTCCATCTGGCATGTTAGGTTAGTACGGTCTACCCACGTCAGGTTCTCCAGTTTCCTCTCACAGAACAACAACATGCCCTTAAGGATAAATGGTGACTCTAATTTCCCCCTACATATGAGTGTATGCGTGAATGGATGTCCGTCTCTCTGTGTGGCCCTGTGTTTGGCTGATGGCCAGTTCAGAGTGTACCCTGCCTCTTGCCCAATGTTAGTTAGGACAGGCCCCAGTCTTCTGCAACCCTTAAAGGGGATTAGCGATACAGTTGATGGATGGATGAATGAACTAACTGTGTTTTTTTTTGGGAGAAGCAGGAAACACTGAAGACTTAGATTTAGTGGTTGACTGAAGAAGATAAATTCCTGAAGACGTCTTAGTAATGCCATCAACTCACTGAATCAGAAACCAATGGGACTCAGGTAAACCCATATATGCCTAAAGGTGATCTTTGGAAAGACAATAAGTCATAATCTGGCATGGAAAGAAGGCCAAGTGTATAGGCACATAAAAAAATGGGAGCTGGGGTGCAGAAATTGGCAGCAGGTGCTCTGGAATGATGAGCAATAACTTGAAATATCTTGCTGTGGCAAAAGGCAGTTTGTCCACTAAAGGGCTGGAGAGCAGTACATTAACAGGTGTCTTGAAGTACAGTAAAGCATGGTAGCGGTTCCTTGCAAGTTTTGGGTTAATTTTTTTCTGCAGATGGTGTTGGTAGTTCTGTGAGAATGATCAGTGTCCTCAATGCAGAGTAATACAAGCAAATAATCATACTTCATATAGTACCATCAGTGAGGCGTCTGATCAGCCCCAACAGGATGGTGACCAAAATCACACAGCCAATGAAACATCTTGGAGGCCTAAGAAGAACAAGGAAGTGATGATAGGGTTATAGGTACCTCTAGATGTTTAGAACAACCTACCAGCTGATTTCATTCATAAATTATGCAAGTGTACCTAAAAGACTTCATGTTTTGAAGGAAGGGGTGATAACACCAAATATTGCTATGATATTTTCTTCTTGTTTTGGTGTTAAAGCAGTGCAGATAAAGTGTTTCTTTCCTCAACAGAGCAGCAAAAATCTTTTGTTTTGGAATTCCCTCGCACAAAAGCTAAAGGTTGTTTGTGTTATTCTGTTTGTTTCTTTGACTGCATGCCCTTTTTTTCCGCTCTTTCCTCCTCATTTTCCTTTCCAGCATGCTAGCACGCCGAGCAATGTGTGGCCTCAGGATCTAGATGAATCGAGTAAATAGAATATTTAGCTAGCTGTTTCAACATCACAGCATTGAAAAAAAGAACTCTGGTTGTGCTTTCAGGGTGCTAATTGTGTGGATTTAGGTTAGTCAACCCTCTCTGATAGTTTTTAAATGAAGCTTTTTGTGCACTTGGTTTTTGGCAGTCTGTCCTTCATTAAAGCCAGACTTTATTTCCCTCTCTCCCCCTTCTCTCTCGCCCATTTCCAAGCCTTATTTGGCCTTATCAAAGAACAATAAGTGCTTTATCTGCACACGATAGTGGCGAAGGAGAAAATATGTTCACAAAGAGACATTCCCTCCTCCTGAGCTTAAAGGAACATGTGCTAATGATGTTTTTAATTCAGAACCTGCATATTGCTTTTATTGCTTTAGCTGGGAAGGAGATCAAGATAGTGATTTGTGCCCCGCTTGTATTTGCTGTGGAAAAAAAAAATCTCTTATCGGTTTGAATAATGGGAAGAATAAAATTCCCGGCAATAACCCAGGCTGAGGGTGTAATTATTTTTTATGCGTTTTATGCCCCTATACCGTGTGATGTTACCCAGGGAATCATGGGAAGACATGAATTCAAGCTTCAGTCGGCTTCTCTTTGGTGCCATTTTTTCTGTTTTGGAAAAATATGTATAAAAAAATAGATAAACCCAGTGGTGTCCGCATATTACCTAGGATGTCTAACAGAACAAAAAACTTTTTTAATGGTTTCTGAAGGAACTGCATAATACAGTACTTATGATCAGAAGTACCAAGAGTTTCTCTAAAGGAACTCAATAGCTCATTTCCCTTGTGTTTAACAACCAAAACTCAAGCAAACGCACAGTGAAGCAATACAAGTGAGTGGTTCTGTCGGCAGTTCAGTAAGCTGATGTTATAATAGACAAATACCATACCTCAATGTGAACCTGTTAGCAAAGCTGATGTTAGTTGCACTGGTTTTGATCTATCTCCATTGCCCCATCTGTCTTTTATGTCTTTATATATTCAGTCTTTATATTTCTTGGAATTGTGTTTACTGTGCTTTTGCACATTTTAAGTTGTCTTATTGTTTAGTTTTATAGCTATTTTATTTTAATATAACTGTGTTTTTAAAACTGTACCTCACAAATAAAACTGAATGGATTGGATTTGAAAGAAGGCTCTATTGGAAAAAGACGAAGGAACCACTGTTCAATGGAAACAGTAAAAAAAAAAAAAAAAGCTTGTAGAGTCGTGTGTGGCTAAAACTGAGTTTTTATTGCAAGATGTCACCAGAGTTATGTTACTGATAAAACATATGAACTAAGTTCTGTTGGCTTTGACATGATAGAAAGTTCAGCACTTCAGTAACAAGACCTGATGGTCCTTGACTGTTAAAAAGAATAACGCTGGAGCAATGAGTTTTTGAGGGGTAGATAAACTATTTTTGGAGCCTAAATTAGATTCTAGCGCAGGAGAGTACCAATTGAGGGTAGACATTGCAGTTACACCAGGATTGAGGTTATAGGCAGGTCATATTTGGTTCAATGTGGTGTCCTGGCTGAGAAACCACCTTATTAAAGTCTCGTAACACTATCCAGTCTATATCCTTAGTAAAACAAAATCATCTCTGCCATGCTATAAAATAAATTGAACCAATCCATGGATGCATTTCATACCAACTTATTCACATCACACTGACACTGTTTTGAAGTTTTCATTGTCATTGCTTATCATTATTACTAATCACATCTAGATAGATTTCAGGAAAAGTCCTCAACAAAACTGCTTAACCACAATTAAAGGCCAGACTATTGAGTGTGTACAGTCATATAAATACCTCGGTACAATCATTGATTCAAAACTTTGCTTTGAAGCTAACTGTGAAGCGGTGTGTAAGAAAGCTCAGCAGCATTTATAATGTTTAAGGAAACTGTCACACTTTCATATTGATAGAACATTAATGGCTATGTTCTATCGTGCTTTTATTGAGTCAGTGTTGTCTTTTTCCTTGGTGTCCTGGTTCAAGCATGCGTCTTTAAAGGACAAAAATTCCTTGGGTCTCGTAGTGAAGTGGGCAAGTCGTCTCATTGGGGAGCCTCAGATCTATCCAGCATCCCTGTATATTAACCAGTTACAGAGGATTGCAAACTCTGCTTTAAATGATGACTCCCACCCTCTTCACAGTGAATTCCAGCTTCTCCCCTCTGGGCGGCGGTATATTGTTCCAAAGTGCAGAACGAAGCGGTACAAAAATACTTTTGTCCCTGCTGCTATTGCTGAGCTGAATAAATTGTAGCCTATTTGCACACAAGTATTTATCTGTTCATGCACTTGCACTTTGTTTTACCTACACTTTACTTATTCTTTTAGATTTTTTTTATACTTTTAACTTTGATCTTAATGGAGGTTGCCTCTGCAACACACACACACACACCCACCCCATGCTTTTTATGTCGTTTATGCCCAGGTCTGCTGTGATGAAGTCCTAGTTTCTTGCCAACACATTGACATGTGACTGCAGGAGCGCTCTCTCAACTGAACTTTGTGACCTCAATTAGTGGGAGGAAAAGACAACATTATATGCATTTAAAAACTACTAATACATGTTTAATTACTTCTAATCTAAAATAAATTTTCATTATTTCATTTGTATTGTCATATATGCAGATATGATGATTGTTAGATAGCGTGTGTTGTTGTTGTCCAATCCTAATCTCCATCTGACTTTTCAGTTATATATGCATAATTATATGTGCATCCTATCAAAGAAGCTCAAGGGCCTGACACAATAACCTGTATGGATGTCCATTGTTGCTACCTTATATCACTGCCCTGATTCTGGTCATTAAAATGCACAGAGCTCCTACAAAAGTGTCTTGAAAGAGTTTCTGCTGAGGGACAGCTACTATATAAGCACACACCATGATAGAGAGAATTTGTTTCTAACTCGAAAGAAAGGTCACACCAGCAACCATATAGACCTCAAGAGAATTCAGAGAGGCTGAAACCTGAAAGCAGCAAATGCCCACACTCCTGTGATCCCAGAGACTTTCCAAATCAAAGTCTCTGCCTGAACACATCTCTACTTCTTTTTGTGTCTAAATTGGGTGAGAGGGGAAACTAGGACGTAGTTCAACCTGCTAATACACATCTCATCTATTATTGGGCCCAGAACTCTCAATTATAGATCTTATAGCCGCTTTATTATCTGAAAAGTAATTCGCAAGAACCCAACAGACCAGAAATCATTTTTGGGTTATGAGGTCATGGTTTCAATTAGCCTCCCCCTTTGGTGATAGCACGCAATGTCGGTGCATTTTTGTGGAAGTAAAAGCAGGTAAAGATGATGGATGCAGTGCTGGGCATGTAACAACAACACTCGGTACAATTAGGCGATGATTTCCCTCGTAAATGCCATCTCGATGTACTCATTCAGCCGTAAACGAGCACTGTTGTCACTGCTGATGATGATATTATTAATCTTTGTTTGTCAGCGGTGGTGTGCCAAGGCACTCTTTAGGGGCAGAAAGGATACCTATAAAGATATTTAATTGCACACATCCCTGGGAGGAGAGGCTTTTTGGTGGCATGACTTTAAACATTTGTTTTGGGTAAATCATAAATGTGGCGGTGTTTTGATAAGAAATAAAATAAATGCTAATTCTAGAACATTTGGGGTCATATGAATAACCTTGCATAGTGCTGAAGTGAGCTTCAAAATAAGAGGAAACAATTTAAAACCTTACCCTTTAAAACTTTGACTTCAGATTACATCTACAAGAAAATGAAGACAAACAAAAAAGTAAAAGAGACTTATTTTCTCACATTGCTGTAGCAATTGATCTGCAGATGAAGTTCTAGTTTTTATTCTTGAGTTAGGAGATATCTATCTTTCAGATTTCTGTCTTCACCTCAATACAATTCAGGTGAAGGGAACTCACATTGTGTTGCTTGGAGCACAGAAACATGACATTTTTCAAAGTTTACAACAATGGGTTTGTCCTTGTGCCTCTGATCAACCCTCACTGAGACTTTTCTGCTTTATATGGCAAAAGAAACCACATAAAAGCTGGTGTCATTGAGTTCTTTGGATATTCAGGGTATGTGGACAAAGTTTCTTTCAAGAATCAGTCAATTGGTTTTTCTCTATGTAATTTTTCAATGCCTTGAGCACCTTCAGATTCAATTTTTTTTTATCACATTTTTGGTTTTATTCTGTTGTGAAAAGCCTTAGGACAACTAAATATTTCTGTTGTGATTCTCTAATTGGTGTAATATGCCAATAATTTGACGAACTTTATTAAAATGTGTAAGTTTTACATCCTATGTATTTTATGGCACTGACTATTTGGATTTAGTCTTAGAAATTAAAAGCACAAATTAGCAGACAAAGTAGGCAACTCGCAGGCCTTTAATCAGAAGTGTACCACTGAGGGTTGACAGAGCTTAAATGTCAAAATTTGAAAGTTTACAATGACCTTAGGGAACCTCCCTAAAGAGGCTCCATCTGACAGCACCCACTTACAGGATAGTAAATGACTGATTTTAGCTAATCACTTTCCAGTGCTGCAGGAATGAGTCCTTAAACATAGGCTTTGGTATCATTTCAGTCTTTCTAACACCAGTGCTGGTGCAAATGAGTCCTAAAATAGTACATATAAAGGTCACATGTAATGCAAAGTAAAAGAGAAAGCCCTTCCTTTCCTCTTTGGCTTGCTTCCTCTTTGAGAAAATGTGTGCTCAACAATGCAATCGAAAAATTTCCTTTCATTACATCACAATGGCAGTGGTTCTGAAATGGTGTGTCAAGACCCACTAGTGTGCCTTGAGGCAAGTCTAAGTGTGCGTTGGAAATCTGTGGAGCCAGTACTGTGCATTACTTTGTTGATAGATAGTTCATTTGTTATGTTTTTGCCTGTCACATTTTCCCATATTTCAGGCATTTGTCGATAAAACCAACATGTTTAACATGTCAAACAATGACTGATAACATAATCTTAACATTCACTATAAATCCTATTTTGGGTGGATATAAGTAATGTGTGCCTAAACATTTTGCCTTGGTATTTGGTGTGTTTTGTGCAAAAAATAGCCACTCATTCAGGGATAAGTTAACACCCATTGATACTAGAAACAAGGTGTTTGTTCAGTTCATAGATGGCTCCAGCAGGGGGAACATGTCTAAAGGTGCGTTCACACCGCAAGCGACCTAGCGACAAAAGTCGCGTCGCCCACTGAGGTAGCGTCGCGCGTCCATAAATAGCCTGCCTGTTTGGTCGCCTGGCGTCAGACGTCGGTCGGTGACGTCACGTCCGCTCGAGTTTTACCGCGATCGTATCATATATCACATAATAGGGTGTATAAGCGGACATTATTCCAGCTGTGTCCTTTTCACTCACTTTATCAGACACAAAAGTCTGCAACTGATGATGCAGCAGCATTATCTGTGAGTTTACCGCGGTCCGTCTGCAAATGTCCTCACTGAGATTAGTTCCGCCTATGCGGAAGTCATCCGCTCTGTAGTCCGGATGAATAACAGCACCGTCACACGTACACACACCGCTGATTGGCTGATGCTGCACAGCCACGCACGACATCGCCTGAATAGATCAACTTTTTTTAACTTTGACATCGCGCGACGAGTGAAGTGGTCGTCTTGTCGCCAGCTGTCGCATCGCGGGATGGTTAGCCCCGCCCCATCGCGGCTGTACATTGACTTTGCATGGAGAGTGATCGCCGAGGTAGTCCAGGTAGCATCCGGTGTGAACGCACCTTAAGGCTGCGTCTAAACGGGGCCGAATACGGTCAGAACCAATAAGTTCTCATTGCGTTTTGGCCTTGTGGGCTCCAGAGTGGAAAGTTTTGAATCTCTCCATGCAGCACCATGTAAACCTGAATCAGAGCGTTACAGAATTAAACGCTGACATCACCGCATGCGCAGTACTCTTTCACATGAAGGCTGCGCGTGCATACCAGGAACAACAACAGCTTCGGTTGTCTGCCGAGTAATGTGTGAGCTGCTTACCAAGCTCGGTTTGTTATCCAGACAAAACTATCCAGACAGATTTGTTGCCTGAACTGATTTGTTGTCCAGAAAAGAAACTCCTGTGTCTCTGTGCGTCTACTCGGCATTGTTGTTTGTGAAAAGTTTTTCTTTATCGTACATGTATTGCAGCAGCACCGCCTCTCTACTGACCTCTACTGAGCCAGTATGCACACTACATCGGTTTCATTTGTCTCCAGTGTCTCCATCTGAACACGGACCAACTTTAAAAACACAAAGGAAAAATCGTTGTGTTTTTAAGTCAGGAGTGAAAAAATCTGTGGTCAGACTCAGCTCATTAGGATTAATGCAGCTGAAAACAAAGGGTTTACAGGTATGCTAATATCAAAATACTCAGAAATTAGGCAGGTAACTTCAACTGATAACCCTTGTTGCAGCACATGAAAATATGCTTCTTTTAACCGCACTAGCATTTTTTTAAGATTTTGGAAAAAATTGGGCAACTGACTGAGCAGCCAAGGATCTATATCTTTGACTTTAACATTATGTGTTTTGAACCAAAATGACATGTGCTGTGATTTGGTTTGTTAGGTAGTAGATATTTTGGTATTTGTACCTATTTGATTTTAGTACCTAGCCCCACTTAAACAAAACAGTGGGTTTACATTTTAACTTTTCATGTCCAGCCATCTCAAACTGTTCTTGTTTTTTTTCCTTTTGTGTGTTTGTTTAGTTTAAAAGCTTTTTGGTTTGATATTTCCCAATAAAATCCCTGCTAAACACAAGCTTGTGTTGCTTGTTCTTACTTTACAAAAGAGCAGTAACAGAAAGTGGCCAATAGGCTCATGGAGTTTATTGAGTACATCGATATTTTATCAATCATGTAAACTTGATGGCAATGGCACTGAAATCACTCAGCTGTGGTCAAGCTCTTTCATACCCCAGTGATTCCCTAAGTGAAATCCATGATTCCTGTGGGGGGCCTGAAACTTTGTCTGGGGACCCTGCAAAGTGAAATAAAACTAATGCACAGTATTTTATACTGCTACCAGAGCATGGCGAGGTTTTGAAAATTTAGAGATGTCATCAGATGAATGCAGTCCAACAATACCACTGAAGTTGCCATTTTGTACATTTGGAAAAAATGTTTTATAAACATTCTTGAAATATAGGAATTTGTTAGCAAACAGTGTGACTGACTGTGCATTTATCAATGCATGTTACTATGTCTGAATGTGCATTGTGGATGGTGGGCTTCGGGCTGGGGGCTTGACTTTATTTTCATTTCCTTCAAGAAATTCCTTGATCTGCATCTAGACTCTGATAAACCCAAAAAATAAAATACTTATTTATTTTACCATGACCAACATTTCCAGATAATTTCATAAAAATCGTTCAGTTACTTGTCATTTATTAGCAATAATGTTGATATGTACCCTATCTAACAATATGAACAAATCCATGAAATAAATCTGAATCCAGATCTGGATCCAGATCACCACAAAAATCAAATCACTTCCTTCGTGTGCAATGATGTAAATTTCCAGAAAATTTCATGAAAACCTGTAAAGCACTTTGTGAGCTATGAGCAAATATTTGGAAAAAAACTTCTCTTGCAATGCTCAGAAGTCCTTTAACCCTCCTATTATCCTCAGATTTACTTACACCTTATACCCTTGAAGTCAATTTGACCACGGGGATATTTGCCTTCAAAAAACAGTTCATATAAAATTGTTAACCTAGTATTTTGTGTGTCAGGCAATTTGTGTATTTGCTGAATACATAATCAACCCGTTGAAAATGAGGACAGTGAGTTGACATGACCTCTAGCACCACCATCACGCCAAACTAAAATTTTAATTAGAATAAATGTATCTTGAAAAAATTTCTTGCAAATCTTCTCAAACTTAATGACAACATTAACGACCACAGGAGTATAAGCCCTATTGATTTTGGTGATGATATGAACTCCTGTAGCGGCACTTTCAGGTCAAACGTTTTTAGAGTCTTCTTCTTTTGTAACACATTTGTGGTTCATCACTGTAAAGTCTCACTCACAACATGCCTCCCCTTACCGCTTGGGGTCAAATTGACCCCAGAGGAACACCAATGCTTGCAAAATGTATTCAGCACATTGGAAAAATAGCATCATGATAATGTTATGCTTAAAAAAACAAAAGCCAAAAGTAAAAAGTAATCTACTACTTTTTTCATGATAAACATTGAATTGGGGTCAATTTGACCCCAAGGATAATTGGAGGGTTAAAAAGTTTCTGGATCATCATTTGATTCCAGATCATCACAAGAATCTGATCATTTATTAAAATCAGCTGAAAACTTTTTAAAATAACTTAACTCACACAAAGATAAATGTCAGACAAATGCTGGCAAACACAAAACGTCCACGATGAAGATAATAGTAGAACGGTATGACAAACCCGAAGGCTTTTTGTAAATGCAAATTTTGCTGAATTCCCATTTCCAGGCTTGGATTTCAATATCGCTGTTAAATTTTTGGTAAAGTCACTTAAAAACTTTAGTTTTATGATTAAAAAAATGTTCTTTTTCAATTATCTTATGAGTAACAGTTTGAAATAACAAGAGAAAAAGTTTTATTTTTCGTGTATAACAGTTAACTATGAAAAAAAATAACATGGTTGGATTGTTTTATCATTTTGGTGATGAACACAGGTTTGAGGGGGGTCCTTTGTGAACTTTTGCCTGGGACTGCAAAAGCTGCAGAACTTCCATTGTTCTAAACAGGACAAGAGTTTCTTACCAACATTTTTTCTTCTTTTATGTGTTTTAGACCCAGCGCCGTGTGACCTTCCATCTCCCTGACGGTTCCCAGGAGAGCTGCAGTGACAGCGGGCTGGGAGACCCCGAGCCCAGCAGCACGACCAGCACCACCCAGCCTCTCCCCCTCAGCTTCCCCCAGGACGAGTACTATGAGCAAACCTCACCCAACAGCCGCACGGAGGGGGATGGAAACTCAGACCCAGAATCCAGTAAGTCTTTTCTGTTCCTCTGCAGCAGGCAAAACTATTATTTTACATTTTTCATTTTTGATATTTTTCTGTTTTCTTAGGCTTGATTTACAAGTGGCCATCTGTGTTGTCAGACAGTGGAATAAATTACTGTGATACAGCTGTGATTGTCATAGTAACAACACGGCCTGGCGCACACTTAACAAGAAACCATTTATGTCAAATAACTGGCTACAAGCTAATTACACAAGAACTACACTGTTTTACATGCTGCTTTTATGAGGTCACTCTTTGAACAAGTTGGATAGAACAAGAAGTCACCCAAGCACTGATGGGAGAGGAAAATACCCTGCTCCATCTATCAGTTATCAGAATTAAGTCTTATTAGACATACAAAATAAATTGGATTTGGATTAAGAAGAGCAAAATAATAATCAGGGTGTAGCTTGCATAGCTCCACATTTATTATTGACAGTGGATTTTGTAGGGCTGCATTTTGTAAATGTTGTCCAGAAGCTTTGCTACCAAAGGGGAATTTTTACCTTTGAAGAGGGAAACTCTGTTGCTGAATTTATTCAAATGATTCACAAGACAGCTGTCACTGCATGGCTTGCTGCCCAATGATGTTCTCCATAAAAAGCCTCACTGAACGCAGGGATGCACAACTTGGTCCTCATACATATACAACAGACTTTTTTTAAATCATTGCTCAAATAACTGGCTGAGGGGGGAAAGAGGAGTGCTTAAGACACACCACAGAGGACCAGGAGGTTATTTTTTTTTTTTCCTTCACTGGTAGCGAAGATTCAAAGCTGGTGCACCAGCAGCATGCCAATGATGCTGCTGAGATGATTTTGCTCCACCTTAACATGAACAAGGCTATTCCCCGGCCCCTATCACTGTGTCCTTGTCACATACCAACACCCCCTCTTCCTCAGGTTGGATATTCTCGCCCTGGTGCATCAGATTTTATTTTCAGGTAACCCTGCGTCATATATATTGCAGGTTCAGGTTGCTGCAGACCTTCACTTTTCACATGGCCTCTGCGTGTGTGTGTGTGTGCGTGATTCCATAGACTTAGCTGTCAACAAATATAAGTCTTTTTTTCTATCCAGCAGTGAAAAAGCTACAGGACAGGTAGAAATAGAATCCTTTGCATACACCTACATGCAGTGTAGCCATTGTGTCATAGCTGTAAGTGAGACAACAGTCCTCGGTGCTTCTGCCTCCCCAGCAGCTGCGCTGACAAGCCCGAGGCCGGGGTGTCACTGCGAGTGTGATTGTGAATGCATTTGTTAGGCATTAGACAGGACAGGTGACATCTCGGCAACGGTTCCTTGTTCATTTACATGCAAAGGTCCATCCCAGCCGTGATTTTCTATTTTTGATACAGGATATTGCACATTGCAGCAGTATTTTTTTTTCTCAAAGATAGCCTCTTTACTGACCTCTATATTCCATCACACTCAAACACACATTCATTCGCTACACATGTATACAAACACATACATCTAATGATCAAACCGCTCCTTCTTCCCCAGCTGTTCCCTTTAATGTATTCACCACTGTGACAGCCGTGATTCATTTGTGTGATTCATTCACACACAGAGGCAATTGCTCATCATCTCATTAATATTCAGTGACATAAACATCTCATACTTCATAAACTTACTCAAATACTGAACTTATTACCCACTTTCCCTCTGGGGTAATATTTGTTGAAGTGCATTAGTTTTAGATAGAGAGCCATGCTAATGTAGTAAATGCATGTGTACTTTTACAAATTGCTGCATTAAAAATCACAGCAGTGTGAGCGTGTAGGGAGAATAACTCAGAGTGTAATATCGTAGTCTAATATGAGGAGTTGGGTAATAAAAAAGTCATTTCAGTTATTTGACCACAGAGCTGGTGTAATGCTCCATTGTAACCTTATCACACCAAATGATATTAAAGTCAATGTCAGTCTCACTGATGCTGCTGCAAGAATGGGGGAGACTTGATTACATATGAGAAACACCAGATCTAGTCTCATTTGATTAAAGATCCACAGGACCTTTGGCTAGTATCAAGTTTGGCACCCTGTGTGGACAATGACGTTCATTTTAAGTACTCAACATGCTTCATGATTTTCTTGAGATGCAGCATATGTTGTAATTTGGCACAAATCTTGGTCATGGAAAATAATTTTAAGAATTTTGATTGATAACTTTTTTTTCAATCTGAGTGCTGTTAATGGGTAAAAACAAGAATACTCTCAAAAAACCACAAGATTTCAGAGAATTAACAGACAATTTTAGATTCAAATGCAACAGCACCAGAGGTCCCATTTTGTAAAACATAATTTTTTGAATATTTTTCTTTTGATAGAAAACTTGTTTATAGCCTATCAGTGGTCTATCCACAAATTCCAAGACAGAAGACATAAACCTCTTCTGGCACTGCCCTCTGTTGCTTACTCCACCTACAAACAACGTGTGCTCAAACATTCCATCTTTAAATAATCCCCAAGTGTCGTTTTTAACGGATATGTGCCCAAAGGGAAGACATTCTCTAATCCAGGTACTTGATCAGAACCATTTTTACAACCTTGGGAATACACAAAAGTCCAGTTCCTTGGGAGCAAAGAGCACTTAAAGAAATAAGCATTGACCCGTTTTGTTAGATAATCAGAATCAGATCAGAATCAGAATTATGTTAGTAATTCCCAAGGGGAATTTTCTGGTTGGAAAATAATTATTTTAAACCATCAGCAATCATTAACTATATATCAATACATGATTAAAAAGCAAATCTTGAATAACAATGATCGGAAACTCCCAGCTAGACATTTCTTAAGATTGCCCATATCAGACCGACCCCCAGTGACCACTGCCATTAATAACTGCAAGTCATCTGCATAAAAGTGAAAAGCAAGTCAAAGAGATTGTGAACATAGACTGAATGGTATCAGTCAAAGTGACATCTATAGAGACCAAAGACAGACTCCTGTGGACCTCCATGTCCCACAGCAAATGATTCAAAGATGTTTTCCTCAAAAATGTTTAAATATGACATCTGCCATGTGCCAGTGTACACCAGTATCTAGGTTATCAATGTATAATAAAAAAGCATACAACTTGTTTAAATATAAACATATGCAAGTTGCAGCTTGTGTAAAAAATAAAACCAAAGAGGCAGTGTTGAAAGGAAAAAACTGTTGTACTACTAGTGTTCAGAGGTTATCAATAACAGTAGAAGGCACAGATAAAAACAAACTAACTAACTAACTAACTAACTAACAAACAAACAAAAACTTGATAGATACCATCTTAGAAAAAAAATGGTCTTAGTAGTTATTTTCCTTAAAGAGCGAAAAGTCTTTTGTTTTCATTTGTAATCACCTATTTGTTTGATACTGGAAGTGACAAAAGCTGTGCTAAATTTGTAATGGTTGCTTAACTCAACAGGTTAGGTAGTAGCTGGCCACAAGAATGCTCCACAATAACTGGGCATCAAAATGCCATTCAAAGATCAATGAAAGACATCTGAGCAGCTATTTCTAAGTTTTACAAAGCTCTAATCTTGTACTTATATGTTGTTTTCCTTAACCAACACTTGAATATTGCATTAAGTTTGTGTGTAATATGAGTAAATACACTTGAAATCAAACATTTTCACAACTTCACTGGCAGGACTTCTTTCATTTGGGTTTAGATGTTACCGATTTAACACAAACTGGCTCACTCTCTCACATCAGTCGCAGACAGAGTGAAAGTCGCTTGACTCATCCAGCACCATTTTCTCTTCCCAGAAGTTTAAAGATAAACTCTGACTCTGTGCTACGGGCTTCAAACAGTATGATGGATCCTGCGCATGTTGACCGTCTTAGAGATGAGTGCGTCGGTGACAGAGGGGGGCCTCAGATGGATTAGATATGGTTTTATCAATGAGCACCAGGCTGGCACGGCGGTGGCAAGTCTCTTATCGTGTCGTCTCAATTTGTAAAGCAAAAAGAACAAGGAAAAGTGGAAAGAGAGGGGAGAGGAGATGGAATGACTCCAAACTGAAGAGGAAGAAATAAGGCTTGGAGATTGGAAGACTCACAGCTGCTGTAGGGAGAAATTTCCGAAGTCAAATGGCGTGTTGTTTGGTAAAGGTGCGACGGCTTGGACCCGAATGTGAGCCCTCTCTGAATAATCGCTGGTGCCAAAGGCGAGCAATGTGGCCTTCTTATGACAATGAATTTCTCGACTCCTCTTTAAACCTGCATCTTTATTAGACCACCCACTCTTGAAATAAAGTTCATATGACATTTTATGTTTCTATTATTTATGAGTTAGGCGGCTGCTCGTTTTATGGGCTCTGCCCCCCCACCCCTTTCCCCCTGGGCTTACTTCACCGCCCTGCCATCACTCTTATGCTGTCACCTCCTTTTGTCACACATTGTTCCAAAGGTTTTGATATTTCTCTCTACGTCTCGACAAAAAGATAAAAGCGGCGGATTAATATCATTAGCATGTTTGTTTTTAGGTCCAACCCCCATACATCTGACAGCCAGCTTGAACAGAACGACACATCCGGAACAATTAGGCGTGATGAATCGTACCTGTCCCTTTTGGCCAAATTGAGACTCTTCATCAAAACATCAAAAACAGGAATGCATAATGATATGCCATTCATGTCTTCCCCTCACATAAGAGGGATGTACACTGCTGTTTCATCTGACATGCTCGCATATAGTGACTCAGTGCTTCATGCTTTCCGCAATGTTGTGCACAGGTTTACCTTCCAGGCTTTAGACCAATCCTGGAGCCACTAAAAGCACTGTCTTACACGCAAAACTAAAAGCATCCACTTGATGAAAAGGTTGTTCCTGACCCATAGATGTAGTGGCCCAGGGTGCAAAACACAACAAGTAAGAAAACATAACAGAAAATCACATAACAGGAAAGGAAAAAGCAAACAATTCAAAAAACTAAGAAAGAACTTCAAGGCAGAAGCACAGCAACAGATCAGAAGATCACTAATTAGAAACACACAATCAAAGAGGAGTTCAACCACAAATCAGAGAACACAACAATATGTAACTTACAGAAAAACAGAGAAATAGTCAGAAAAAATGTCAAAACGTAACAAACCTAAAGCACAACAGACAGAAAACAGAACACAGTACACGTTAAGAAAAGAAAAACACCATGAATTCATAGAAAATAAAAGAAGAATCTGCAATGACAAATCAAAAACAGAACAGAAAACAAAGCAGGGCACAAAACAAAAACATAACTGCAACGACGAAAACAACACCAACCTAAAACCAAGGTGACACATAAAAACACACACATACACTCAAAGAAAAACAGCACAACTTTTCCTGTAGGTTTCTTTGTCTTTCAAGTTTTGGTTTTAAATTTGGGTTTTGTCTCATTTGAGTTTATTTGTTATTTGATTTAACCAATAAAAATAGCTACAAAAACACAACAGAAATTCAGTAATTATTACAAGACACGACAAAAAAATTAATTTATGTTGTTTTCTATTTTGTTTGCCTTTTCTTGTTTTTGTTGTAGTCTTGTTTTGTGATTAAGTATTGTGTTTAACAATGTTGTGCATCAGTGTTTATTGAAAAGGTTCCCATGTTGTTTGTTTTGTTGTTTTGATTTGTTGTTTTAAGTATTTGTTTATTTGTATTATTTTGTTTTACCATTTTGATCATGTTATGTAATGAGCCAATAGCTTCCAGAATTGTTACATCAGTAGACCGGTGAGCTTCTTCAGGCAAGTTTGGGGGTGGCAGACCTGCTTCTCTCAGTTTCTTGTCCGTGGTGGAACGCATACTAATATTTGATTTTATCCTTTCTGAAATTTCAAGATTCAATGCCAGGCTGTTCCTCAATCCAACACAAAACTTTCTTGTAGTTTTTGAGTTTCAAAGCATTGATTTGGTGCCAAAAGTAATAAAAATGTACATTAGCAACCAGGGAATGAAACCTGCCAATCCATGGCTCACTAGTGCCCCTTTGGTGTTTTAGCATTAGTTTTGCGGTGTGTTTTCCCCATATTTAGTGATTTGTATTATCATACAGATTTTTGTTTTGGATCTATTTATCTATTTGTTGTAATACTTTATGTTTTGTTCAGTGATTAGTTGTCTTGTTTTGTTACATTATTATTATTTTTCTTAATTTGTGCTTTAGTTTAACTGTTTTTAATCAGAGCCCAAGCACTGAAATATATAGGGACCCATAATGTAGCAGACGGTGTTATTCTTATTTGTTTTTCAATTCTTCCATATATTTTCTTATTTTTTTATAACATCCTAGTTCGCAAAACAAAACCACATCTGTGCTTGGACTCTTCTTCCAGTCATTTTTGCATTTGTGTGTTGTTGTAAAGTACTGACTGTTGGTTGAAATTGGGCTGACATCAAGTAATTAAATCCTGTGTTTGTTGTTATTATTTCATTTTTACCCGTTTAATAACTCTGCACAGTTAAGTTCATGTTGGCACAGTAATGTTCTGAAGTGTTTTTTGCTGAAGGATGGGAATCATCATGTCACGAACATCGAACTATGCTAAGCCCTTAGACAGAGTGCAGCAAAGTGGGAGCAAATCCCTGCATCTAAATCCTTCACATTTTTCAAACAATACACATTTTTTGTTCCCTGGGTGTTTTATAATATACTTATTTCTTTCTACTGTTGTAGGAGAAGAGAGATTTAAGGGCTTGTGCTTTTTGCCCACTGACAAGCTGCTCACTAAAGGCAGTTTTGATGTAGTATATTAGAAAAAGAAGCAGGAAAAAGCTGCACAGCATAGTGTCGTATCTTAATCTGTGGCATATGGCTTTCAAATGACCAGCTTACACCTTGTCTGTCTAAGATCTAAATCTGCTATAAAGATTAGCCAATCCTTTTTAAACACTGCAAGTATAATAAGATTATAGTTTTAAATGTTCTGCTCAAGGAATTATAAAAGTGCAGACTTTTTACTACAAGGAATTGCTTCATCAAATGGCAGAAACCAATCAATGACTTTGTATGATGTTAATGTTTATCACTTTGAACGCTGTTGTGACCAAAGCTTTCACAGCACATTAGATATTTCCTGATGCCAGTAGACAAATAATCTGATTAAAAGTCTGCTGGGTACATACTTTGAGAGAGTAACGTCCTTAACGCTTTGATTTCTTTAGGTCAAATTTCATAACAGCCTTCAGTCTGAGTTTCCAGTCCACTGATTTACTGCTTGTCTTTGGAGAAAGGCCGCTTGACTTGATTCTGTGTGCCAAACACGTTGGGACCACTTATATTTCTTTTTTTCTGAAACTCACACTCTACTCTGTATGTCTGGGGGCCAATGCCAAGCTCACACTAAGACTGGAAATCAAGTGTCTAGACACAATCTGCCCATGAATAAAGGGATTTCATGAGAGAGAAAAAAAGTTGGACTGGATTTGTGATTGAAGCTCAGCAACTATGGGATGGGAATCCAGAACGGCTTTCCAAACTGGTTTTCACCTAGTTTGAGAATCCAAAATCATTTTGACTTTAGGCTCAGTAATTTCCCTATATATGCCTTCTTCTTTGATTGGTGCTCCTTTCAAGACCACAAAGTTAAAACAAACAAAAAAGTAGTTGAGGAAGTAATCATGTTGGATTAGTGCTATGTATGAGGCTGTTAATTTCAAACATATATAATTTACTTTAGTGTTCAGTTGCATTAATTTTCAAATGCATCCCTAAATTCTGGACCACTTTTTTAGAAATACATACTTGCACATTGTCGTCCTGTAGCTAGAACTCACTGTAAACAATAATAGTGTTTTACCTTAGGTTATAAATCATACTGCAACTGTAGTCTTATACACCAATCTCTATGGCTGGTGGTTTAAGGCTTTGAGCTATTGCGACATTATTTTAGCCTCACATTAGCACAACAACACAGTTTGTGTTAAAACCATTGATGATAGTGATTAAAAATCTGCATCATGGCACAAAAACAATATGAGATGGTGTTACACTACCCTTCTGTCCAGAAACACAACACTTCATTCTATATTAAAAGTGCATGTTTAATGTTTTTCACACACACAAAAAAAAAATGTTTAGGTCAACTTTTTCCCACACAAATAAATGCAATGCAATGAAATGATAAAGGAACCAGTTTAATCAATTAACAGAACAGATTGTGCCACTGGTGTCTACAATATCCCTACCTACAACTACGCCTTGTTAAGAGATTGTTACACCACATTTTGTCACTCACAGCGATGCATTTAGCACATCATTATTTGACGGTAGGGACGCCATAGTGCTCAGTGCAGTTGGCTGCATTAATTATTCATATGAGTCCAATCTCAGTTTCACTTTGAGGGTTCTCATATGCAATTAGAAGTAATGAATGTGCTTCTTAATTACATTCATTTGTGCAAATTTCCATTCCCCATTGAGTTTTTCTGTGGAAACATTGTGACACTGACCAATGGCATATCATTTGCAATGTGACTAAATCCATTCAGCATAGAACAATTAGCTGTAATTAGTGTTACAATGTCATCAGCGACCAGGGGGAAAGACTAAGCTGACATGCAAGAGGAGAAGGGGACCCTTGCTCAGAGAGTTAAAAGTCCAACATTGTCGTGAGATCATCATAATTGGCTGACCACAGGTCAGGACAATGATGAACTGTTGTAAGACCATTAGTCTTCATTTGCTTTCACTCTCTCAACTTTTTGTTCATGTAAAGTTAGCTGCTTTTGCGTTCTCTTTGATACAAATGCCCTTTTCTACGTTTACACACTTAGGAGCTGCAGGGGCTAACCTTTTTATTCGAGCCAGCCAGTCTCGTCATCAGGCGCTGACAAATGAGCAGCTTCACTGGAGTAATTAAGAATGAAGTGCCTCGCTTAAGGACACAGTGCTCAGAAGAAGGGGAAAGCATTTCTCATTCATTTCACACCATGACCTTACATATTGTCATGTTATCAGAGAAATTTTAGCTGTCTGGTATATATTTAATTCATGTCACATTTAAAATGATAATACGGCCTATTCCTTTCTTGCAGTTATCCCACAATCTGCAAGATAACTTCTTCAAATTCCCTTTTTTTCACATCATTTGCACCAGTTCTCTCCTTGCCATATATTCTCCATCATATAAATAAATAAGAGCCTTTGTGCCTCCTGGTTCCCAGAACTTTTACATCTGCCCCAGTGGACCTGCAACAGAGCTAAATGAAGCAACAGCGAGCATTAACCTACATAGATCAGATCTTTTTTTTTTTTGATGATTTCTTTTTCATTCTTCCTATCTCTACTTTTTGACCACTGGGGGTCTATAGCTGAGTCAGAGGGGGATTTAGATGGACTCACACGTATCCTTCTTTACCGATTGGGATTTGGAGGAAGTATTCAGTTCTCAGAGGTGAGGTGGAGGGGAACCCTCGTTTTATCTGGTTCAAATGCCACACCAGTTGTCTCGGAGAGAGAGACGAGCTATTGATCTGTAGGAGTCGACTCAGCTCGCAGAAATCTCTCTCCAACCCTCCTTCAAACGACTGGAAAGTGTCATGTTAGAAACCTCCTTTAGCAGAGTATTAAGGCCCCTCTTTGTTACCCTGCCAAAGACTTGACTGATGTTGAGACTTGAGATTTCTGCTACAATCAGTCAGATCTCAGCATAACAGGCTAGAAAGACATGTAAAGTCCCAGAGGAAAAAAAATCTGAAAAATATCTCTGAATACAGTGGATATGTTGGGATATTGATGCTTTAAATATGTGAAAAGACTGAAAACTGGTGACAGCAGGAATTTTCCACAGCTTTCAGGGCAAGGTATTTTGGGTAGTATAATATGGGGGGCTCAATAAGGCATTTGAGCTCCTTGTGGAAAATACCACCACTAGAGCTCTGTATCTTCAAACAGTCTGCAGAATTTCTTGCCTATCATGCCCTCATTCAAAGGTTGAATGTGAGCCAACAGATATGCATGTATTCTGGTTTTAATCTCGCGTGAATCTCATAAACCTGTCAGTTATTATGGTGGGTGCGTTAGAGAAATATCCCTACAGATTGATTTGTGGGAGAAAGCATCTTTTAAAGAATTTGGCATACTTTTTTTTCTTCATTGTGTAATGCTTTATGTTTGCTTATGTACTGGCATAAGACCTGTAAGCTAAATCTGAAGTTACACAGATTAAATGTGTGGCTCTTGTCACTCTTTAAAATAAAATCACGGACGCTCAGTTTATTCAGATTTCACAGAATCGTTCAGATGTGTCCGGCTCACATGCCACAGTGTTGTGTTAAAAAAAAACCTTGTTAAAAAGAGAAAAGTCTTTATGATCAGTCTGTCCTTCCTTATGTGGTTGCAAGTAAAACATTTTAAAATGATCTTGACTGATGGTAAAGTATGCAGAATATCAAACCTAGAATCAGTATACAAGCATGATTTAGATAATATAATTATGTAATGGTTTTTATATGAGTAAAACAGATTTGCTGTGCAGAGGCCTTGAATACAGGAATGTATCCTCTTGTTGCATTACTGACAAACTGTCAATTGATATAACCAGTTTCCTATAGTTTCATCACAGTGGAAGTCCCCACATCCTTTATAAATGAATCAACCTTATTTTGAGGGAGCATTACCAGAAAATAGGCTGTTATTAGCACGGCAACACAGGCAAAATCCCAAAGCGGGAGAGAGGGAGACTTCAAATTACACACAGAAACTTCATTGTTTATATTTGCAATGTGTCTGATGAAGCATATTTTAAATAAACCTTCCCATAAATTAGATTAGGCAGACAGTATGAGCTGCTCTGATTTACATTCACCATCATTTAATCACCAAAACCATCCCACAAACTAGCAGCCTTTTAAGATGCAAAATTTAAGGATTATTTTTCCTGCTCTGACATACCAGCATTACCTGCATCAGGACTGCACTCTTGCTTTTAACCTCTCTTCACTCCAGTGGCTCAGACAGAGGGTTTGTAACATCAACTCTCCTAAAATCCTGCACGTAAAATGAACCTGTGAGGGCTGATGATGTACAAGCATAGATGCCTTACTCGAACTTTGTTCTGCTAAAAAACGACTTTAACCAAATTCTAATTTAAGTTGTCTGATTAAATTTTGATTCTGTCTCTGGTGACTAAATACCTAGAACTGACAGGTCCAGCTGAACATAAGCATTAATGCTTCATTGTCAGGTTTATCCTTAATTTATGGAGTAAGAGGATCATCTCTCCTGCATTGGACACATCAACAGCTTCAAAGTGGAGAATACTGTTTCAGTTTTTATGATTTTGAAACAAAATTTGCTATGCTGTGAAGTTTTATTCATTAGCAAAGTTTGGCCTATGAATGAAGAGTCTTCTGTTGTTTAACAAACTTAAAATTAATTCATATGTCTGTTTTTTTCTGTAAAAGGACTTGGAAGATTTGAAATTGGTGTATTTACAGATCTCTTATATTTGGAAGTGGCTTACAAACAAATTTAATAAGACAAGAGCTGTTGAGCCGTTTCCAATCAGTAACATATTTTGGATAAATGCATCCTTTAATACTTTAATTAAACATTTGTTAAAGCTCTCATGTGCCAAGATATAACTCTGATGCTCAAAGATTTAGATTTTTTTGGGGAGGAAAATAGGACACTGGCTCAATAGTCCATGTTCAACTGTCCAAAACTCCCTACTTCAGATTCACTCGGCAGCACAGTGACTTGAGTGGGCTTTTTCAAAGAAATGTACAATTAAAATACTCATTCCGAAGTTGTTAACATGTTCAGTAAGTCTTGTGTCTGGTTTGGGAAAGGATCAATAGCTGCCAAGTTTGATCATGTCTCTGGACAATGTGTTCTGAACTCGGCAGGGATAGAGAGAGACTTCAAACAGGCGTAGAAGCTCAAAGGCCCCAGCCAGCGATTCACTTTGTTCCATTTCACTGACTCTGTGATTCTTAAAGTGGAATATGGCTTGGACTGCATATTAAACCTGCAAAATGCCTGGTTTCAGGAGAGGTGAACTACTTTGGTTCTTAAGCCCATTGAGCTGATATGGTCCCAGTAAAAGGAAAAAATTAAAACAACAACAAACCACCTGCCGTCTAAACTGGGAAGCTTCTCTGGCATATGGTGCAAAGGTTTTTGTATCCTCATTTAGTTTCTGGTTACAATCAGGCAGCCAGAACAAAATTTAACATCAAAGTCCTGAGCTTCTCTCATTTCATTTAAACTTGGAATAAATCTCACCACAGATACGGACACAAAAAAAAAGCCCTTCATATTTCCAAGGAATCACGCGGGCCTTTCAGTGTGATGAGCCGAGGTTACACCTGCCTGAAGGAGCAGAAAGTTTCCCTCCCCTCAGAAGCGGGAGGAAAATACATGGGAAGCCATGAAATATAGATGTGCTAATGTTTTATTCACAGCCATTTGTTATAGATAGCTTTTTACAAATATTTCACTCCCTTTTCATTTTTAGTTGGAGAACTTCAGTTTGAATTAGCATTTATTACTGCATTCCAGCTGGCAGCGTCCCTCCCACTGAAGCAGGAACACATATACACACTACGCAAATGCACGTGTGTAAAGTTCAACTTCAGCCTAAAATATAGATGAATAATCCTTTTTGAACAAATATCTAATCTATATCCTTGACATGGGGTCAGATTGTTTAAAGTATGGTTGCAATGGCAATTTTGTTCCAAAAAGCATAAAGTAGGGATGGGGTTGGTTACCCAGAAGTCAACATCTATCTTCACTGCTGGATGTGGTCTTCTTTCAACCTGAGGGGGTTCACTCCCAAGAACATACTATATATTTGTTGAGTAGCGAGCCACTTAGCCCCAGTTACTTCCCATACTGTGTCAGTGGAGTGTAAATGTGTGTTATTGTGAATGAATTTGGTCAATTAACTGATGGGACAGCACTCTCCTCTATCAGTGTATCATTGTAGCATGATTAAGTCTGAATAAGTCAAGTAACCTGTGCTGTAAAACACAAGCTGCCCAAAGCAGCAGTTCTTTTGGTATCCCCCTTGAGGTTTGCTGCAGAAACAGTAGGAGTCACCGACACACACCATGTTAATAAACATATTGTTTTACAGTATAAATTATCAGCCCTCTTAGAATACAAAATATTCTTGCTTTGACTTAGTTTCATTAGTTTTCTTTCTATTCTGATATTTTTTTAGGCTGTAAGTTAATGCGTTGTTAAGGGAAGGGCTGTCCTGATTACAAGCCAACACAGTGTTAGTGTTTGTCAGACTGTACTAAGTCCCACCTTAATGCTGACTCCGGTAATTTTATGGATATACTTGTCATGGCACAAAGAAGATATGATTAGATTTGGGTGGTGATCTGAGCATCATTTAGTTTTTAATTGTTTGCCTGAAATATAATATAAAACATATTGACTGAAGTAGATATGAAAAAGGCTTAGTTGTGAAAGTTCCTTTTTTACCTGGATAATTACATATTATTATGTCAGACTAACCAGTTAGTTTAACATCAAAAGAGAAAACAACAACAAAGTCACTGAACATAAAATCACACATAAAGACAGGATTAGTAGTTGGTTTGTAGAGTAAGGCTAACATTAAAGTTGTGCCAATCCTGTCACCCCTAACCAGTTTATATCACTGTGCCTTCAGCAAGAGTAGTCAGGCATTACCCTGGTCTATATGTTAGCTTCAAATCACAAGCACTACATGCATTTTCAGCTCTTTCAATCAAAATGTTGCCAGGAATATCAAGCCATACAAAATAATCTGTTTTCCAAACATGTTTACATCCAATGTGTACAGCTAGAGGGTAATACCCTCTAGCCAAAGATCTGCCCAGTACATGAGTACAGCCCTGGCTAATAGTGGAAGACTACAAAACAGTTTGACCGGCATTGTGGGATAAAATATTGAAGTATTATGGTAGTTTGTTACAAACAGGGGAGAAATTTGGGGGGACCTACTGACCTCTTTGGTTTAAGCTTCAAAAACCAAGTCAGGGTGTTTTGCATTGGTTAATCCTCTTGTAATCACATTTATATAAAAATGTAAACATTTATAAGAAGACATACTTGTACATTTTATATATACTTGTGCTGGGGTTTATATGTAGTTCCTCAAGAAAAAAAAATGTATTAAAGACTGGCAAAGTATGACCTGCAAAAGCTTTTCACCTTTGTAAGGTTTTTTCGTTTTGAGACTCACAAGAACTGGTTAGTTTAAAAAGTTTTTAAAAAAAGTTTTAAAAGTTTAAAATGCTCCAAACGCTAGAAAGCTCTGTATGGTACATACTGTAACTCACCATCCATTCTAGAATTTCAGATGTAGTGTTTACTCCACTGTTTGCTGCCTATTTGTGTCTTTAAACATAATAACTTAATGGTAAAAGTTGGCTATTAAAAAGTATATGCATCATATTCCTCTATTAATTTACATTATTAATGCGTGGTTTGAGAACCTCGGCAGAACAGGTTGGTTCTGATATCTTTTCATATGGCCAAAATTTTTTGGCATTGCCCTTGGCAACTTGTAATCCATTTTTTTGGGCAACCAAGTAAGTTTTATGTTGTTTAACTATTAAGTTACAAAGTCATGAATGAAAGTTAGGTAACACTTTACTTGACGCATACCTTTATAATGCATTATAAGTACATTTATAAAGCATTATAATGCCATTATAGCGCTGTATAACTACAGTTATAAACACTCATAAATGATCATAATGCTTTATAACAATAATCATAACACACTATACAGCATTTTATCATCGCTTACAAGGTCAGGTATTATAATACATCATAACTGTTATCAACTCACTGACAATGCCCACATACATAATGAATTATACATATATTCATGATAAACTTATAAATGTCTATATCTATCAATATAAACACCCATAAATCTGAATAAGTCTTTATAAAAATGTGCTTAACACATTATAGAGCATTTTATAATGGCTTATAAGATCAAGTACTTAGCTTTTGACCAGCTTGTATTGTGTTACATTAGCTATACCTGAACAGTTTCCTCACTTTACTTGAAGCACCCAATGAGCATTTAGAGTCTATTATATTATAGCATTTAGAGTCTATCTATCTATTATAAAGGTTTATAGTACTTGATCTTATAACCAATTATAAAATGCTCTATAATGTGTTAAGCACATGTTTATAAAGACTTATTAAGATTTATGGGTGTTTATATTGATAGATATAGACGTTTATAAGCATATCATGAATATATGTATAATTCATTATGTATGTGGGCATTGTCACTGAGTTGATAACAGTTATAATGTATTATAATATCTGACCTTGTAAGCGATGATAAAATGCTGTATAGTGTGTTATGAATGTTGTTATAAAGCATTGATCATTTATGAGTGTTTATAACTGTAGTTATACAGCGCTATAATGGCATTATAATGCTTTATAAATGTACTTATAATGCGTTATAAAGGTATGCGTCAAGTAAAGTGTTACCGAAAGTTACATGTTACAACATCAATCTTAAAAAAAAAGGGGGGGGGGGGGGATTAATATTTGACTTAAAGGAGACATATCATGCTAATGCATGATTTAATATTTACATATAATATAATAAATTTGAAAACAACACCTTACACCTCCTTAATTTTCAAAAAATGAGATATTGTATTTTTTCTGATATCCTAGAATGAGATTTGATGCCTCTGAAAATAGGTCATTGCGAGATGTCCGCGAGATTTCAAACGTCATGTCATCACGAGGTACATTTCTTTTTATTGGAGTAATCTGATAAAACACTTCCTCCTCTGTGATGTCCGTTAGCCACAAAACCGTCACCGAGGAACACATCCACCAGCAGCAGTATATAGATCCCTAGCTCACAGTCACTCATTACCTGCTCTGGCCTGTAGGGGGACTCAATACGCGCTCGCTGCTTTGAGCCTGCCGGAAAATACAGTAGAAGAAGAAGGACAGGCTGGCTCTATCCCCGATAGAACTGACCAATCAGAGCACAAAGGGCTGTGACGTTGCGAGGTAACTTTAGGTCATCCTCAGATCTGAGCATTTCAACGAGACCTTGTTAATGGCCTAAAATGAGGATTTTGAGAATGCAATTGAGGCGCAATGAAGGAACTAAATGACTTGTACTGAGGGCAGAAATGCTTTACAGGCATCCTAGTCTGGCATAGTGAAAATGAGAAACAAGCATGATATGTCTCCTTTAATAATTATTAAAAATGCTTTCCAAAGTGGTGTGTATTTCTTATACAGACATGTCTTATTTTTTATAACATTTCCAAGTTATGGCAGTCACATTTTTCCTTACATTTTCTGGATGATCTTTGGGTTTTGGTTTCAGTGGTGCATTTGGACTGTAAAGAAATGAACCAAACCAGGTTCTCTCATTCAAACCCTCTCCATTTCACCTGAAAGTCACAGTAGTTGTGCCACTGTCTTTTCTATCTGAGTTTTTTAACTGTAGGAGATGGTTCATCCATCTATATGAAGAGGTATGATGACAAAATCTTCTCATTTAAGGTTTTATGTTTGTCAGTAAATGCTGTCCTGAGATCAGAGGTCATTCTGCCTCGTATTTCAATAAAGCCATTACGCTCTGGCCCGGGGGTGTTGTATTTCAGTATAACCAATAGAATGTTTTATTGTTAACAACGGCATTAGCGGGGCTGAGACAGGGTTAAAGGGAGTGCATCTGTCTCCCTCTTTTCCTCTCCTTTTTCCTTTCCCTGCACACGCTCCCTTCATCCCCCTCTTTAAGATATAGCCTCATAGACGGATTAAAATGCATGGTCTCATCCCGTTCTCATTTTTCACATGCAGTCAAGTCTCAAGGATAAGGATGGCCTCTGCTCAGAAGGACTTATTGACCAAAATAACAGTGCATCAATATGTCTCCTGAAGGCTGAGCCGACCACAGCATCACAGGGGGTTGTATTTTCCCCAACTCGCTCAGCCTTTAATGTTATTGACCTGGCTTGTCCTGATACGCTGCAGAAAAAGCAGGCTGGAAACATACAGCCCCCTTAAAGCCTTGTTGTCCTAAAAAGAGCAGGTCTATTGATGCATCGAGCAAAATGAATGGTTCAAGTATGTTGACAGAAAACTAAGCAAGAAAGTAATTTGAGAGCAGCATGCTATGGCCAGTGTTCAAGTGGATCCTTCTTGTCTGTGGTCTTGTTATGCTCTCCTACCTGTGATAGCTGATGGGTTGGCTCACTGCATGTAGGATTTTTGTGACTGTAGCATGAACAGCACAGATGTGCTTCAAAATTTGAATAGATGTCCAGTCTGACTCAAGGATAATCAAGTTAGACTTTTAACCCTATAAAGCCAATTGTATCATATTTGATACATACTTTTATAATACCTCTATCTACTCATTATGATCAAAAAATTGCAAAAAAACATCTGAATACAATAAGATAAATGATAAAAAATGTCCTCGAATGGATTATAAGCTGCCAAAAGCACATAATGTATCAAATGAGATACGAAAAATCTATATGTTGAATTTTATGGACATTGTGATATTTTAAGGATTTTAGCAGAAAGTGAAACAAACATTTCAGCTCCAAAAAATTAGAATTTTCTGGCTATAAGCTATGGTCTTGGGCCTTAAAGGGTTGAGATCAAGGGTCGCAGAGTAGGGATGGAAATCTCCATCCCCAGGACGATACGATATGCATCTCGATATGTAGGCTACGGTACGATACACTAACCATTCACATGAAGCATCTACCAATTCAGGATGATACGATTTATCTTCCAATCACGATGCAATCAGGATGCAATAATGATGCAAATCTGTGCAAATTCAACTCAACTTTATTGTTCCTTCAAGACCACTTCAGACCACTTACAGTAGGCTACTTAAGCAGTCAGGAGGTGTGTTTGTCAACATAAAAAAGTAGGCCTATTTCACAAACAGGGACATAGGCCTAACAGTAGTGGAGCTCAGCCTTCAAAGCTGTCATTAACAATTTAGACTAAACATATAAACAGCACTTTGAAAAAAACAGCACTTTCAGCACACTGAAAATAATAATTTTAAATAAAAAAAATATATATATAATAACATGACATCAGATTTTACCGATGCAAAGCTTTTACAAGGCGATGCATTGTGGTTTCAGCCCAGTTTCTAATCCGATGCACACCACTCCAACCAGTGCAATCTACCATAGACCCTCGCAACGATGCACTGATTGCGCATCGGATAAAATGCCCATCCCTATCGCAGAGTCCCATATTCCGCCTTTATATCTGAAAGGGATCTTTATTGAACGCTACAAGGGATTTTTATCACACATTGCTGAAATGTCATTATTTACTCCAAAAAACAATACAATATTTCAAAGGTCAGGTTCAGACGTTAAGGTTATGGTGCCCCATGATTACCCTCTTCTTGAGGCTTTGTAAGCATTATATCTTTATAATAGTAAATACAATCTTACAAATTTCCAAAATTGTCCACTCAATCACAAGAGTAAACTAGAACTCTAAGGGTAAACAAGAAGGACATAGAGCTTTTTGCTCATTTGTGCCTTAACTGGTTGGTATACATCTCAAGAATGCAAGTATCTACAGTGACACCACGAGAATTTCATCAGTATTTGATTGACAAATATTGACTATTCATCAAAGAAAATAACTTGGCAGAATCAAAAGATGATAGAAGATTATCATGGTGAATAAACTGCTCAGCCGACATTTCAGATGGACCATTCCCTCTAAACCGCCTCGAAAAGAACTCATAGTAGGCAGATGCTCCTGCTGCGACATAAAAGACAGAGCGTTTTTCATTAATGCAATCCAGATAAAAGCACTACTGACTCTGTTAGCTTCTATGCTAGTCTCTCTACAAGCAGCATCTTCTGCTGTTGTCAAGGCTAAAGGATGTTGACTAGGCCGTGCCGCTTTCGGCCACTTACAATTGTTTTAGATTGGAGCTTGGCAAATTGGATCTGCCTGCGTCTGAACAGACGGATCCATCTTCACTGCAAGGTTAATAAAATGTGGCAGTTTCATAAGCTATTATCAGTAATGATCCAAGAGCACCTTGAAAAATCCCATAGGATTTAGTTGAGGTTACTAACTTGATGCTACGCTAAGGGTTGGCCTACAAAAAACATGTCAGTCATACACCACTGTATTAGAGTTTGAAGTTCAAATATCAATATAATAGGACCTCATGTTATCCCTGATTGATGAACATGACATTAATGAAAAGGATTACTTTTGGTTTTGAATGAATACCCACTCTGACTCAAATATGAATTTATAAGATTGTAATGGGTAAAAGTACAATCAAAACCAAGAAAAACAAGCTCATTGAAAAGCTGGACTTTTGAATATAAAACCCACACTTATCAGTTTAAACCATATGAATCCAAATCATCAGCCTCCAAATCATTTAAAATTTAAATGTGGCAATGCAAGATAACTTTACACAGTTTTACAAAGTGTCCACACTTACGCAGTGATGAACAAATTAGACTTTGAGGTGATAAGTCACAAGACCAAGATAATGGAGACCCTTGTTCATATTTCCTTGAGACTGATTTATTTCAAGGTTTAGATGTATTCTGCCAAACTAAGCCCAATTGATTACAAAACCTTAGAGATCAAGTCATTAGACTTAGCAGGCAACAGTTTAAAGGTTAATGTTAAGATCTTTTTGCTCATCATGTATTGGTGAACGTCCCCTTTAAACCTTAAAAGGTCAGAATCAGAATCAGAATCTCTTTATTGTCCCGTGGAGGGAAATTGGTTTTGCAGCAGGGCACACAAAAGACAAGGTAACAACACAGGGTTTAAAAACGGTGATGGTACATCCCATAATAACAGGTTGAATCACACCTCTGTCATGGTCTGAGGGGGTCTGCATCCCTTTCACTGGCACTATATAACTTCGGTGCGGATAGTGGGAACACTTCCACTCTAAAAAACTACAAATTTTACTGCTTTGACTGCTGTATGGCAGTTGTCTCCTCCCCCTTGAGGCAAAAGCTAAATGTTGTGAAAATGAGAATATAAAGCAGTTTGGAATTTTTAAAACACATTTAATGAACAGAATTTAGGAATTTTAGTAAGTAAACATGCACTTATTTTCCTAATGGAAATAGGGACCTCTGGCTCACACTCCTGCATAGTATGTGGCAGTAATGCTCCTCTGACATTGGATACCAATCCCTGTTAAAGAAGAACAAGAAGAAAACTAAATGCAGTGAAAAACCTGAAATTCAGAAAGTTTTATCAGAGGAGACAAAAAAAGGAAGCTGGGGAGTAACAAGCTAAATGCCCGGACAGGGATAAACATTGGCCTGGTGTTCACTCGCTGGCGTGAGCTGAAAGACGAGGAGGGATGTCCGACAATAACTGAGCAAATGTTAATTTTGCCCTGTTATTATTGCACTTGTAAGTACACGATGATTTATTCGAACAGGAACATGATCAGACTGTATCTTATCAGTCCACATGGTTTATTTGTCTCTTGAGATGTCCTGTCAGCTCGCTTCCCCTCCCTCTGTATGTCAACAAACACATGTTGGTGAAGGACAGTGCAGTTACACTCAACAACCAGAGAGGCCACTAGAGAGCTGGAAGATGGAATCTTACATAGTGCAGCTTTAAATCCTTTTATTTTAGAATTCAAAGGTCAGGCTATTTGGTACTCATGTTTACCCACTGCTTCAAAATTCCCATGAATTAAGCTACCTTGAGAACCATTGCAGTTGTTCTTCTTTACCTATCACAGTGCTTTCACTGCCTGGGTCTCGTACACTTCACAGAGGCATATAACTGCCAGGCAGTGCTTCTAGCTCTTCAATAAGAAACCACAGTGAGATAAACTGCACTTTTGATGAGATTCTATTCACAGTGATCGCTGCAGTGTTGCTGCAGTGACATCAATGATATGATGACAGACGGCTTCAACCATGATGCCATCTGTCTATATTCCACATATTAGCATATTTCAACTAAAATGTGTCATTCACGAGGAATGCAATATTTTCCTGTGAAATCATTAATTTCCCAAGCACAGGCATAAAATCGCAATAAATCTCATGCATTGTAGCTTTCACACTCACAGCCACACACACCCATACACACACTGTCAAAGTCTGATAAAGTTACAAGCAGTTAATTCAATTTTGTGGGATATAATAAAGCATGCAGGTTACAGTATGGTTTTAATCTGCATCCAGAGTTACTGCAGTGATATAATCCAGGGTTTTTATGCATAAACATGCACAGGATTACTTCCCACTGCACTGTATAGGACACTGTTCCCAGACGGATCAATGTATGTACTGACTGGTTGATAAATTGGTATTCACGAACAAACGGATCACGTCAGGGCCCACTCACGGGCAAAGTAACTCTGACAAATGAAGTGAGAGAGTGGTGAAAAGAAGAGGAAGGGGGCACGAAAAAAGGGATTGTGGATGACGGGGTTTTCAGAGGGGGCATGCTGAGGGAGTGGATTTTTCACATGGGCCCTGCAGGACATGTTTGGCCCAAGAGAAAATGATGGTGGGGGCTTTTCAGGAGATTGATACTGAACGCATAATACCTGGCTGCTGTGTACCCTCCTCAGCAAGAGAGCCATGGCTTTCATCACATTCTCTGCGGTGGAATTCGCGAAGTGCCTCTGCCTGGTCCCTTTGTGAGGCATCTGTGGGGACCTCAAGGCGATGTGGCACTCGTGAGGTCAGTCAGCTGTCTGCCTTTCCATGCAGAAGCAGGCCTGGGGCACCAGGCCCGGCCAGGAGCGCCTGGCGAGCAGGCAGACAGACTGCGTCCCTTTGTCCACAGTCTCCCTCCAGACACCTGCGATATTGCACTGATTTGTCCTGATTCCATTCAGCTGGGGGTCCCGCTGGATTTCAAGTGTCAGACATCTGTCATACAAAGGCTCCCTCATGCAGGATAATTTTGTGCTTTTATCAGAGCTACATTTTTATGAAATAGGAACACAAGAAAATGGCTTTTTTTTCCAGAGAATTGGGAAATGTATTCTTGTATTATCATACAATTGAGGCTGTCTGCCCTAACTTGTAACAAGGAAAGGTCTGAAATTATGCATTCAATACTTAGAAAATGGTTACTCTTTTGACAATTGTCTTCATTATAGCTAACTTTCTTAATATAAACATAACAGGGCAGTGGCTGGACAGTACTCGCCAAAGCGTTGACCTGGTTATAAAAGGTAAAGCTAGTCCTTTAATGTCCAGTTTCCCTCCTTTAACCTCATCAATAGTGATGAAACTTAGAGTAATGTGGATTTGTGATAAATATTTAAAGAATGTTATCTTAGCCATGCTCATATCTATCTATCTATCTATCTATCTATCTATCTATCTATCTATATATATATGTATGTATATATAGATATAGATATATATAGATATATATAGATATATAAATATATATCTATATATAAATATACATATGCCTGTATGTATGTATATATGCCACAATTGAGTTTAGCTGTTACTTTGAATCTACTAGATTTTTCATCCTGTCCAGATTTTCATCCATACAGGAAGTACAGTACCCTCCATAAAGCTGCAATGTGTAGGAATCTGGTTCTGTGCCTCTCTAGTGGCACCAAAGGCCTCTAACTGTATATGCAATGTCTAAAAACACAGAATTGTTATTTTGTCACATAAAATCAGATATTAGTTATTTAAATCTGCAAGGAAGGAAAGTATTTCAATTTCTGTGATAAAATATGGATTTTCTTTGGTCATCTGCCCATTGTTTGCAAACTGTTTTGATGAAGACTAATACCACGATGACCATAGTCTGCAGAGAAAGTAACTCTAAACCGGATTCTTGCTTGGACACTTGCATTTCTTTTTTCAGTCTCAACTGTCACCATTGTCTCTTGCAGTTTTAACCTCAACCATGCACAAAAACTCTCCTGTTGGTTATTCAGTTCCCTGTAGCAGATAGTGAACTCAAGCCATAGAACATGCACCTCATGAGATACAACACTTTTGTTCTGCATAACTTACATAGTGCAATATGCAGGTAACTGGTAAGCTTTAAAAGAGCGGCATTTAAGCCATCATTTCTTTTAAACGTTCTTCTATTAGAATGACATAGGTTAAACAGTTTGAAGTCAAAAGCATATTGCATTTTAAGAGGGCAAAAAAATCATTACATTAAAGCATAGAACAGCTTTTCTTGAAGCTTATTTGCACAGATGAAGAAACTTTTTTTCTACCATACACTGGAGGACTTGACTCAGACACAGGCGTAAAGACTAGATTTTGACACTCTTTCATATCTGAAGACCAGTAGTCTCCAACTCTGTGTTTTAAGATTTAGACTGAAATTTAAAAAAGACTGGTAATATAAGAGAATCAGAAATTCCAACGAGGGATTCTTGCTGCGGTTCACAAAATAACAATTTCTTGTTATTGTCTGCAGTCCTGAGCACCATGCTATGTTTACATGTATGTTGCATCATGTTTTCTGCTTCTGAACCTGCTGTGACAGGTTTTCAACAATGAAGTATCACTGAACACCACTACATGTAAGGACAAAAGTGAAGATGTACAATGACATTTAGCTTGTTAATAAGTTACTGCAATCTCATTGTTAAACCAAGACTGGAAAAATATGTTCCTTAAAACTACAAAAATCAGGTGGTAGGCCTGCCATACACCCAATGACCAAGATCAGGGGAAAATGACAGAACCCCAGCAAGACAGGATTTTACGAAAGCTTTCCTGCAAAAAGATTGCAGGAACTATTAGGTACAGTCAGCATTGATTAAAATTCCTTAAATGTGCAAATTTTTCCACATTTCACACAGGGCTGTTGAGTGTTCAAAACCCCAACAGTTTTCTTCTTTGAAAAAAGTGATGAATTCTGCATTTTATAATGCAAACACAAAATCAGAATATGTACCAAAAAATGAACCAAAAAAAACAAAAAAACAAGAAGACGGACCCAAATGCAAATCATTTAAAAAGGGCTTTATTATAACTACAAGGATCAATAATCCAAGAAAAAAAAATAAAATAACAAAAGTCAAAGTACACAAAAATCTCCTATTAAAGTAGCAAAGCAAAAACAGGCTAAAGCAAAGAGGGACAACTGTAGAGGCTAAACCACAGTACAATCAAAATCACAACAAAAGAATTCAACAAAAACAGACAAAATACCCATAAACACAAGGAAATACTGAAGACGCTGGAGACAGGGAGTGCAAAATGGAAGACAACTGACCTGCTGAGGACAAAAGGGAAGACAGACTGAATACGCTGGGAATAATCAAACACAGGTGAGACAATCACACAGGTGGAGGGAATCATCATCAGAGGCACACAGAAGGAAGGACGGGAAACACCACATGGAACAGAGGGATTTCAAAATAAAACAGAAAACACAAGAGACAAGGGGAACAAGAGGCCTGAACAAAGAACACATGAAATAACATACAAAATTAAACCAAAACTGGCCGTACTATAACACAATAAGCTAGATCACAATGGTTTAGTACCTACTGAAAGTAAGAAGGATAAAATATATCTTGTTGAATGGATTTGATGCACAAATCAATCAAACAGTAACAAGGATCCCATTGAGATGAATGTACACATGGACTTACAATTCTATGGTTTGTATAGCAAAGTAAAGACATTTTTTAAAAGTTTGTTATCCGCCTTGCCATGCTCCAGTCTACCATGAGAGTGTGCAACACTGAGGTGAAAAACCCAATCAAGCTCCTTTAGAGCAGGAAGGGGTGTGACAACAGAGTTACATAAATGTTAACAGCTTCAGTAGCAGTTTCATCAAATCTGGACTGCATTTCCTTATTGAAAGGGTTTTATGAAGCTCATGTTCTGCCCTTTACATGAGGCAGTAGTGCCTGCCTACTGTATTACCTAGTTGACCCATAATGGATCATTCATTCACCCACTGGATATGCTCAAGGACGGTTCTTTCCATTACCAAACACTTTCTATGGGCTCTTTCCCAGATGGACAACTGAATCATTTTGAACGGTCCATCTGGTGTCAGGTTACATCACTGGCAAATCTATTTATACTACAGGAACATTATTATGGAAAAAACAAAAGCTCCCTGTTCTGATCAGGACTGGAAATGTTCCCTGAAAAAAAAATGTGGGTGAGTTAAGCAAAAAAAAAAAAAAAACAAAGAACAATTACACACATGTGCTTATATTTCTTGGAAAAATCCAGGAAAAACTTGCAGTGCTGTATTTTTATACCAGCTCTGGAGAAATCCTGCTTGAACTCTTTTCAAACAGTCTGTGATACATTTTTTAACAGTAGCAGCTCACGTCCTCACTCACATAAATCTGGTTTCTGCAGATGTATCCCTTGTTGTTCATTTTAGATAGAATGGCAAAGGAGACAGTATTAGACACAGTGAGTTCACGGTGTTAGCAGAAAAAAAAATAGACTGGAACTTCTTCCAAAGCCACTTACAGGCAGCAGCGGCAGCAAACTCTTTGTTATGATAAAATCAGGGACCTCCGCGAACATGCCCTTGATTCTGCAGTTGGCTTAACTTGGCGGGTCACCGAGGGGAGGCAGATGTTGTCTCGAGGCATGTCCCAGCGCCTGCGAGAGGGCTGGTGTCGCAGAGCTCACAGGTGCAGAGGGGATGGTGGGTGGGGTGGTGGCAGGGGGGCAGTGGAGGTGCACTAAGCCGTCGCTCAGCCGCCACAGGCCAGCTCCAGGGACGTCGGAATGAGCAGATATGCTCATTTTGATCCACTGAGGTATAATAATTGATGATCAGCCCTGCTGTCACATCTGGGAGCCAGTGGTCCGTGTAGTAATACAGCCTTAATGCAACACATGGTGGTGTGGACAGAGGTGCCATGGGCTCTCATGCTGGCTTCTATTTCATGTGCTACAAAGGATGATTGAGGGAATTCTAGTCCATATAACGCACCGAAGAAAAGCTTTTCTTGCACCTTAACTTCTTATTGAGGTTGAGTGTGAGGCTGAAACCCCCCCTGAAGGAGCTGAATAAATTTTATTACTAAAAGCTTTCTCTTAAATGTTTGTTTCCTTGAAGCTTCGTTAGACCTTTTATTGTTATTATGCCTGTCGAAACATACAATGGAGGGGAGAAGCACAGGCAATAAATGCTCAAGATGGAGGAAAGTAGAGATAAAGAGGAAGAGGAGGGAGAAGGTGCTTAAATGTCAATTTGGGAGTGTTTTAGTTTTAAAATAGCAGAGATGTAGTTCAATCAAGACAATATAAAAACAGAGCCTACGGAGCAAACATGTAGAGTATTTATGTTGTGTATAAAGAAGACTATTTGTCTCTTAATTGCTCATTTTAATGATTTAGTGGAGAATAAAATGGAAGGGGTTGTGAGGATTTTTTCTTTTTAAAGTACAACATCATCATTCTTTGAGCTTAAAACCTGACCTACTTTTTATCCCCTCTTTTGCCATATCTGCTCTCTTAAGAAGAGAAAAATTAAAAGTCCTGTTTCGTGCATGCTTGCCTGATTAATCGCCATTATTTTCGTAGATGCAGAAACTTCACACGCCAGGCGCTCAAAGGGGGAACACATAAACAAGCACATACATTCACCTTGATCTGTGCAAACTGAACAAACCTCCCACGTCGTACAACTCGAATACAGATCTGGAGCACACACACACACACACAAAGAAAACACTACCATTGACAACCTAAGGGTCTTTGAAAGCCTCCACTCGCTGATCCTTCTTCAGCACAGCTCTCCTGCTGCAAGAGATCAAACATAGACACAGCCGCCCAACGCAAGAACGTTCCAAAAAAATCCAACTCAAACAGTGTCACTGCGTCTTTAAAAAGTAATGTGAGGCAGGGAGAAAAAAGTTAAGGCTTCAGAATAAATCCCAAAAGGATCAATAGGCTGCCATTATCCAGGCCACACTGAACAACATTTAAACCACTGAGCCGCTTTTGTCTGCTCCAAAAAAAAAAAAGGAAAAAAAAGAAAAAATAAAAGGGTGGGGGGGTGTCTCTGTTTAGTGTTTGTTGTCTTTGTTGGTCATCAGTGATCCGATCAAATTTTAATACACTATTTAGCCTCATTGATTTCAGTTTACCACAGATTGTGCTGAATGAAACATTGTTCTTTTTTTTTCCTCTGCATCAGTGGCAATTACCCAACAATGAAGGCTGGAGATCACAGTGTATCAGAAGGCATGGTGTTTGTGAAATACTGCTGTTTGGCCTTCTTGTCAGCAGCTGCCTGGATGGGAATATAACAGGCGTAGATGCATGCATAATCACATGTGCAGCAGCAGACACATAGCTGTGTGCTCTGAAGCAGGCATTCATTTACTTTAATATACTTATACACCCACACGTCCTACAGACACACACACAGACAGGCTGCAGTCAGAAAGACAACAGCGCATCATAAGCAGTGAATGAATTCCTTTTTCTTATGTTTTATTGTCTCATTGATTGCTCTGAGAAGAATTATTTTCACTCTGCCTTTTTGTGGTGCAACACACAAACCATTCACTGAATATGTTCCAGTTTTGAACGTATATTTATGTATTTTCAAACACAAAATAGGGTATGATTTTTTAATGCTGATATGGTTTATGTTGGTTAAAGAAGAAGATGCCAGGCCTCAAAGTTTTTAAATAAAAAAGGTTGTTTGCAGTAAATACCTTACCTGACAGGCTCGATAGACCATTCAATATATTACACAATATGTATGTTCACTTGTCAATCTGGGCAGCACCCCCTTGACAGTGTTTGGGTAGGACAGAACTTTTCAAAAGCATATCCAGCTGGGGATTAGACAGTCATTCCATGTATCACATTTATTAAGGATCAATCAAATACTGCTGTAATGGGGTGCTATTGCCACGTTTCACGTTTAATATTTTTACCCACCGTTTCCTTCAGGATAACTAAAGCGCTATAAATGTACCAATACATGACATCAGAATTTATAGTAACAATTTTCTGGTCATACCTCTATCCAAAAGAGAAGAGAGTGTATGGTTAAAACTTTTAACTATGCTTGGTTCAACTTGGAAAAGTGGATCAAACTGGTGAGGAACAAGGCTTGTGTCATCAGCTTCAAATTCTTCATTGTCAGTGTGCCCAAGCCAGTGTGAGCCACAGTTTTGATCCATCTGCTTGCTCTTACCCTCTGAGTCTGTTTCTAAGGCAGAGCTTTGCACATTGCAGAGGAAAGCAGGGCCACAGGATCACAAGTTCACCTGGAAATAAAGACAGCAGCATGCCAACACCAGGTTGTTTGACCTGTCTGTGGTTGTTTTTCAGTTCAGTTAATTTACTTTATTATTTTACAAAATATCGATAAAACAAGGAGATAAATGATCAGTATCCTGGTTTGTTGTGCAAATTGTCAGATGCTCTGTGGGTCTCCATGTTTGAGTTGCTGTTTTGGATCAATGTCCTTGGCAAACATGGGCTTGAAGGAGGCGACCGCTGAATCAGACTTTAAATGGACCTGCAGAGATGGATTGGACTGGAGGTATTATTATTATTTTGAGGATGGAGGTAATTTTCTGCAAATGAACTTTGCAGATTCTAAGTTATGTGGATTGTGGGTGTTGGCATGTTGGAGTTTTTCGGCAACTTTTGTCTGAAATTTAATGTCAGGGACTTCATTTTGTAGTCATGGTATCAAACAGGCTTCAAAATACTCCTTTTAAATAAACTGGGAGCCTTATTTCAATCATGATTTCTTAGACATTACCAATTGTTATTCAATGTTTCACTGTTGGAAAGTCTGATTAGTCGCCTTTACAACTAGATATAGCTTGTTGGGATCCTGCTTTTAAGGAATGAGCAACACAGTTAAACCTGAGGGGGAACCCCTCAAAAAATGTGTCAAAATCCCCTGCAACCGCAAGCTGGTGTTCCAGTAAGTAGAGTGGCAGCACTGGTTTCAGTCCTGGTACCATTTCCAGACTTCAGACAAAAGCTCATTGAGACTGGTAAAGTCAAGACAGACAGCAAAGTGTTGTCTCAGGAAGTCAACATAGTCAACAAGACTATGGAAGGAGGAACTTTTGGTCCATTGTTTGGGAGCTTCCCAAATCTTTATCTGTATTGCTCATTCCACAAATGAACAAAATGCACCTCATGGTAAAGGGTACTTATCAGGCTTTTCAGTTATATTAAGTATAATACCAACTGGTTTCATTAGGGGGGAGAAATAATCAACATCAATAATGTAATGTGATTTTCTAGAATTATATTAAAGCCTTTAATTTTAGCATTATGACAATCAGTATTGTTTAAAAAAAAAAATGTGTGTGTGTGTATGTGTGCCTTTTGTGTATTGCCTTGCCCTTCAGCCAAAAAATATCAAAATATCGTATTTAGCCCCCAATTATCAGCCCTAATGGATGCACTAAGATCTCAAAAGCTGCAGTTGTCTTGCTTGCTCTCAGTGTTGAGGAACATATTTTGCCTTCAAGGTCTAAACCTCATTTACTGCTCATGATTCGTGCATAATCTGTGAAGGTATATCTTGTTTCCTGTCACACTGAAGACCCTAAGTTTTTGTTTGTCTTTTACTATTTCATGTCTCGCCTCACAGTTATTATTCAGGTGTTGTACATGATTAATATTCAACATTTCCAAAGTTAAAAATGTGCATACTTTCACAGAACCTGGGCAAAAATCCATCTGTCTTACCTTTGGAGCATCTGCCATCGCTTACAGGCCCGTCCACCTCACGAGTCACAGGGACTTGGGGACATCTGTCCCAACAGATAGAGAATCAGGATAGGGCCATCCATTCTGTTAACGCTCCACTGAACTCTGCGTTATGTTCACCATAATTTGCTTTTGGTTGCTGCAGCATCCCGGAATATTGCTCTGCAGCAGCTCAGACAAAGTCGGCTGGTTGTAATGTGTCCCTTTTCGGCCATTCTGCACGCAGATAATTTGATAAACCCCCAGACGTAATGGCTATGCTGCATCCTGATAAATGTGGGTTACATGACAGGGGACAGAGGATTTCCCTAACAATTTCTGAAGAGAAGTTTGGCTATTAGGGTGATTTGATATTTTCCGGAGGGAGTACATTCACAGGGAATGTATTATGTTGCACTTTTGTGTGACTTTTCTGTTACGGGAATTGATACATATTTCCGTGTTGTTTCCGAGCTTGTTTGTGAATGTAAATGTGGATGTAGTATGAGGATTTGCTCAGGTTCTGCAGTTTAAGATACAAAGCATACTCCAGAGGGAGAAACATAAAGCAAGCATTACAGATCCAAAAGTCGAACACCATTTCCTATCTCCTATTATAGTGCCATATGCTCTCCCACTTCTCCACAAAACGCTCTGTGCTGCACACACATTATTCAAAATACCCTCTTATATATTCTTGAAAAACACACAAATCAGAATAAAGTTAGAGAAACTGACCATGCAGTGACCCAAAAGCTCACTCAGCCATTCCTGCTCCTCTCATCTTGCTTTCTCTCAATCTTCTGAGGGTAAACGCGTCAGCTATTCCTCATATGGTAAAATATGCAATCTGTGCCTGCCAGTCTATGAGCGAGTTTCGGGTTAATCCTCATGAATACGTGACTTTGTCTGCATGAATAAATAAAAACCTGCTCACTGGGTAATTGAGGTGCCGTGCCACTAACAAACGAGGACACCATTTGTAAATGGGATTTTTTTTTTAACCACTCCATCTAGACCCCATGGTGTTTCATATCACATTAAAGCACTCACCAAATCGATCCTTCGACTGTACAGTATGAAGATATGACAGTGGAATTTGTGCATTCTTCCCTGAGGACTCAGTAAAACTTATTTAATGTTCGTGCCTCATTTTATAGAAGCTCAAGTGTAAAATGACACACGGCATTGATGGCTGCTTTTTGTGCCCAGAGGAAAAGCGAGGCAGTTAAAATTTGAGGTCTATATCAAGTTTGACAAACAGTTGGCAATTCCAAGTGCTCTTTTCTTACACAGCAGAACAAATATTTTGTCAGACTTAATGTACATTGGAGGTACTTTATTGAAATTTGGGACTTTATTATTATTATTTTATATAAGTATTTTTGGTTACAAAGCACAAAGTTTCTGCTTATTTACCAATAAAAGATCTTCCAGCACTGCCTTTTGTCAAACCACAATGGCCTGTTGTAGTCAGATGTGTGTTTAATAAAGAACACTGCCTTCCCAGTGAATTCAATTAATTTTTCATTTCTTACCACACTTATGGCAGTGCGCCAAGGTGGAGGTGGCAATGCACTCTTGTCAAGTGCACCAATAGTGTGCTTCAGAACCACCAACAAGAATAAGGAGACAATGATTTTTGTAAAAAAAAGCAGCAGCAAGAACTGCTCAACATTTTAAACTATGTTCAATTTAAGGATTCAATAAGGCATAATGTACATAATGTATCTACAGAGGCTAGACTTGCAGAAGATAATCTTTTTTATCTGTGACAGAAATAAATGCTTGTCAGTTTATTTTGTGTTAAAAAAATTGTGGGTAAGGTTGTCAATTAAAGTTTTCAAAGTTTGAAACTTTACATGGGAATATCGGGAATTTATGGGAATAAACTGAAATACAAAACTGGAGATTGACCCTTCAAAGGGATTGTATATTTTATCCTCCATCGTCTTGACGAGAAGAACCACAGTTCAGATCTTCCCAAGGCTTTAAACTTAATTGACTTTGCTCCCTTTGGACTCAAAATCAACTCGCATAAGATTTTAGCATACCTTTAAGTCCCTTTGCTTACGCCCTGCTCATACCAGGCTGTTTAAAGGAGACATATCATGCTTGTTTCTCCTTTTCACTATGCCAGACTAGGATACCTGTAAAGCATTTCTGCCCTCAGTATAAGTCATTTAGTTCCTTCATTGCCCCACAATTGCGTTCTCAAAATCCTCATTTTAGGCCATTATCAAGCTCTCGTTGAAACAGGAGGATCTCAGGATGACCTACAGTAACCTTGCAACGTCACAGCCCTTTGTGCTCTGATTGGTCAGTTCTATCGGGGGTAGAGCCAGCCTGTCCTTCTTCTTCTACTGTATTTTCCGGCAGGCTCAAAGCAGCGACCGCGTATTGAGTCTCCCTACAGGCCAGAGCTGGTAATGAGTGAGTGTGAGCTAGGGAGCTATACACTGCTACTGGTGGATGTGTTCCTCGGTGACGGTTTTGTGGCTAACGGACATCACAGAGGAGGAAGTGTTTTATCAGATTACTCCAATAAAAAGAAAGGTACCTCGTGTCGTCACGACGATTTAAATCTCGCGGACATCTCGCAATGACCTATTTTCAGAGGCATCAAATCTCGTTCTAGGATATCAGAAAAATACAATATCTCATTTTTTGAAAATTAAGGGGGTGTAAGGTCTTGTTTTCAAATTTATTATATTATAGGTATGGTATTAAATCATGCATCAGCATGATATGTCTCCTTTAAATGTATTTAAAGGATTAGTATAGGATAGTATTTCTTTATTTTTGATTTTATTTTTGACACTTTGGCTTTTTCTGTGTTGCAACATTTTTTCTCGTAGTCAATTATGCCAACAGAGTTCGCGTAATGTTCTTTTTTGCTTGATGTGATAGATCTCAACTGGCTGGACAGATTTTTTTTTCTTTTTTTAATCTGGAAATCAAAACAAGAAAGATTTCTGTGCTAAAATAAATGTAGCCAAAATCATTCAAATGTGACGGACAGTGATATGAAAGCAAATGTTCAATTACCCATTTTGTGAATTATAAATTATTTTTTACCCATAAACTGTCAGATGCATGATAAACAAAAAAAGTCAAACTAAGGCTCAGACCTCTGGATTTATGTTCATTGATTCTAATGAATTCACGTTATTACATTTTTCAGATGTGTCTAGTTTTGGACTAAATGTTCTGAGTGTGATGTTTAAACGTGTAATGTAAGGGTTTAAATATATACAAAGAGCTTCATGCACTTTAAAAAGGCTAGAAATTATAGACACAGCGGATGGAGACAGAGACAGTGGAGGTCACCCTTGACTCTATCCTGCCTGACTGCACTTCAGAAAGAGTTCTATTCTGTATTTAAAGTGCTGTCCATTATGGTCAATTCGGTGTTGTGTGCATAAGGGATCCCATATGTTGATCCCCTTTATAGAGGAGGCAAAAAAGGCAGACTGTCTGGTCTTTTTTTTTTTTTTTTTTGACGGAGCACTTTGCAATTTCCCCCCGCAGTAGGCCTGGTAATTGAGCCAAAAGCCCAAAAAGGTTTCTACATGACACTAAAAAACACCTCAGTGGCCAGGTTATGTAAGCATTTGCGCAACGTTGACAAATTTAAAGCAATTATTAGACCTTCAGAGTTGGAGAAGTGTGCAAGGACAACCAGCTGTAATATTCAGGGGCTGAAGAGATAAAATAAAAAGGGTTATGTGGGTTATGGTTAAGTTTAATTATGTGATAGTCAAGGATAGGGTGTCAGGAAATGTTAAGAGTTACACAAAGTTGTTACAAGTATTGTAAAGATCCTGTGTGGTTTTAACTGGTCATGAAAAAGACTAAAAATTATGCTAACTTTTAAATGTTTCTCCATATGGTATTCAGCTAGAGACATATTTGACGTCTTAGTGCGAAAAATACATTGGAACAAAAAAAGTCACTGCTGATTATTTTTGACAGTTTAAATACCAGGTCTTGTCCAATCATCAAAGTGTTCCATGAAGCAGCAACATGGCAGGAAAGAAGTTGTTGGAGTATTTGTAACCATGTTAAAAGTCCAATAAGCAACACTGAAACCAGCTAAAATAAGTAACATATATGCCATAGCAAACCTCCATGTGAACAGAGATGATGAAGTCACATAATAACATCACACAGAAGAGAAACTAGTGCACAGTGTGTTATGTTTCAGGTCCCAATCATTTGTTGGCTCTACTGGATGTGAAGACTGCAGGTGGAATTTCTAACAATGTCACAAGGGTGACAGTTTTAATGTTTCATGTTCAGTTTTATGTTTTTACACAGTGACCTAGTGTACAAAAGACCAAAACACAGATAAATTAACATTTTCAAAAATTCAGCACATTTTGAGGTCAAGGCCCTTGAATGGTCCTCATCTAAATTAGAACATAATAATTTTAAAACCTTTTCAGTCTCAATATTCTGTTATGTGCTCTCTGATAAAGCCCCACAGTAACCGCTAATCTTTCTGTTGAAATAGTGTTTTTTTTTAAAAGGATGTAGCTTTTTACCAAATAGCCTCTCTCACAAATCAAAACAGTGTCAAATAAGTGACGATAAATGGAGGTCAGACCATGAAAAAATGTCATGTCTTTTTGAGTGTTGTTTGTTGCTATGACTTATCATCATCATCACCTATAATTGCTGTGAACTGCTGTGCACTGGGCTCGGAGACCGGCAGAACAATTAGCTTCTTTAACACCTGAACACATGTGATGCGTCTCTGTTCTGTCACCGGAGACAAGCGCCGTAATGGCCCGACGGTTAAGGTAGCTTTTACTGTAACAGCAAAAATACACAACTATTATGATACTTATCTCACAATATCTGATGACGAAGAACACCCTGGGAATGATATAATCAAACTCAGATAGAGCTCCACCAGCTTTTAGCCTGTCATCTAGCACCACGGCGCACTTTTCTGGTGTTCGATATCCCACCCAGAGCAGGCCTTGCAGAAGCGCATTGATTTCAGTGGGGTCCTCTTAGCCAGTCCTGCCCCTCACGCTCGGTGCTTGACCCACTTATTTTCTCATCTTTCCCTGTTTTTCTCAGGAGAGTTACGCTTGCACGCTGCTTCACCCATTACAGTGGGAGGGGATGCAGGCCAAGTATGATTGCATTGCACAGTCTGTCTGTCTCTCTTTCTCTCTCATTGTCTCACACTCTGACCCACACACACACACATATATACACTCTGTCTACCTGAATGAGTTAGGTGATACCAGCTCAGTTAGCCAACAAATAAATTGTGGGACAAATTGACATATACGCCACTAGAGAGATCATCTTTAGAGGAGTCGCTGAACACGGCACGCACTATAAGAATCTCTGCCATGATGGATATTGACAAAGCACTGAATTTAACTTTACAAGGGTCTTTACTTATACTGGAGCGCTGTAAGCCTGGTGGGCATTTGCTGTTCCTGTGCACACACACACAGCAGAGATGAGCAACTTTGGTTACCAAAAAGCCTTCGTCATTGCTAATTCTAGGGAGCCAAATTGGCATTCTTACAAATTGCCAGTATCATAACTGCTAGCTAGAGTCACAAATAAACAACAAAATGGACAGCTATTTAATTAAGTATTGAGAAAGACCAGACCGTGAGTATATGCACATGCAGCTGAGTGCAACATTTCGTCAGCTAAGTTACTAGTCAGCTAAGTTACTAGTTAGTCATGAAAAAATCAGTTTTACTACATTAAAGTTACAGCCTGGTGTACAGTAGTAAGCTAAGTTACAGCAACAAGACAAAAGTTGCTCACTACATTTAATATTATTTTCATTTATGAATAGTTGAATAAAACATTTTTATAGTAGTAGTCATAGAAATTAACATTTATTAGAAACATTATTACTGTAGTTACTATACTTATATTTCTATCATTATCATGACTGTTTAGCTATAACTTAGTTTTAAAATGTGTTTCTTATTGTTTGTTGATTTAGACCAAATCTTTTGAATGTAAACCACTTAATAATGTTTTTTTTCTAGAGAACATCCATTTGAGTGAACTCTGCTTACTCATTTTGCTATTCATTTGCATTATTTTAATACAATTTTTATGATTAACCACTGAAATTAAGGAAATGGACTGATTTAATAGGCCTGTATATTAGTTTTGTTTCTTTTGCTGCCACTTCTAATATGCTGAAACATTTGGTTGACATCCTAATGCATGTCTCGTAAGTAAAGAGTAGAATAATCAGTTCTTGTGCTGCCAACAAAACATAAACATAACAAAATATGTCCTATACAGGAGGTTTATCAGCTTACATCAATCACTCATACTGCTTCCTCTTGTATTAAGCATCTTATTGTCAGCTGCTGATAGAATATGAGCTGATTTTTTTGGTGACCGCTCTGGTGATAGTTCACTTAAATGTATTTCCTGTATTGTATTCGGTAAACTCCTGTGCATGTGTTCAGTGCACACGCTTTTTCTGCCCTGCTGCTGCACTACTGCTCCTGTCTTGCTGTGGAGAGTTGAAGCTTGTTTAGATGCTACCACACTACCTGATCAATGAGAATAGCTAAGCAACTGAAAAGCTTTTTTAATCATTTTGGGTGTCCAGAGCCCAAAAAATTAAGCCAATATATGTTTGCATAGTTTTGTAGAGAAAATGTAGGCTTAGTTCCTGCACATCATGTTGAGTGAAGTACGTGGGCTGCCTGTTTCCCATTCCTAACACACTGTGCAGCCTCTAACCTGAAATCCAATATTTTACACTTTCATGCATTCATTTAATTCTTTAGATCTATTTAATGAGAATTCAGGGAGCGTAGAGGCTCATATGTTCAAGTTGTGAACTGCCAAGATCTTCCACCCAGTTACCCAGATGCATGCTGGGTAAACAAGACCCCTGATGGGCTTAGATGTTTTATCGTTACATCCACTCACCTGATCATATCTCTACATAATTTTCCCTTTTGTACATACCACTGACATTACAAGATACAGCTGCTGGAAAAAAATGTAAACATGCAGAAACCTACGATGCAGGTGAAACACATAGGATTCTGCAGAATTTTAGATGATAATTTCCACTGAAAAACCAGATAAACTCCTTGAATTAACTCCTCAGCCAATATGTTATAATCTGTCTTCTTCAGACTGTCCAAGAGGAAGGTTAACTTCTGAATTAAACCCCTCTGATACAACGATGGAAAAGCTGCATGCTTTTAAAACACTAAAGTGCCCCCAAAGTACAACCCTCATAAGCAATGCATTCAGGCCCAGCATGCAGTGTTAGGTACATGTAATGAAGCACAGTCCCACAGTTTGCCCCGAGGCAGCCTCACGTATTTAGCTTGCAGCCTGGCAGAGCACTCCTCTATGCAACACAGTTTTGGGATTTGGTTTGGCGGTGTGGGAAACTCAGATCCGTGTTTTTAGCTTCTTAAAGGAAAATCGAGGACCTGAAGAACTTTTAGGCATTTGGCAGAACTAAAATGTCAGATATTGAATACTACTGAAAAGAACCCATTTTTCTGGAGTGATGACTCAAAGAGATGAGTACTGTTACTGCATCATGCTTTGCATGTGTACAATTAAATTAAGAGAAAATTCAAAGTATGGTTCTCTGTTTAAAGTTTGTTCAATGATTATTTGTTTATATTAAATGATACAGATATCTGATATGATACTAAACTGCAAAAGCATCACATGAGGGGTTGCTTGCTGTTTAGTGTCTTCACTTTTAATTCTGTAAGGGCCTGATCTGCTAAAGGTTTACTTGTATCAAAGCACGTGCAAACGTGTTAGCTTGTGCAAAGCTAATCTTCTAATGCACCGAGGATTGCGTCTGTCAAATGAGCAAATAGCACATGCAATCCATGTTTGCCCTCATGAAAATTCAGAATACATGCTTATTATCAGAAAACAGATGCAAATGTAATTATGCAGCACCGGTAACATGATTTATCAAACCCACAACTGACTGTGTGCTGTTTTTGCCTATACTTTTAGCACATTTGAAAAGTAGATGCAAAAAAGCAGAGCGTTCCGCACAAAAGGCTGTGGTCATTGTGGCGAGCCTAGCCAAGCTATCATCGGGAGGCAGGGTACACCCTGAACCGGTCATCAGTCAATCGCAGGGCCACATAGAGAGACAAACAACCTTTCATGCTCACACTCATACCTAAGGTCAATTTAGAGTCACCAGTTAACCTAATGAGCATGTTTTTGGTCTGTGGGAGGAAGCCGGAGTGCCCGGGGCTAACCCACGCATGCACAGAGAGGCCCCTGTCCGACCCAGGAATCGAACCGGGTACCTTCTTGCTGTGAAGCACACGCACTGCTTCACAGCAAGGCACACACACCTGCTGTGCCACCGTGCCGCGCCACCGTGCCACCCATGGCAAAAGACTGTCTCATTGAAATAATTGTGAGAGGATCGTAATTGACCCCAGTCCCACATACTTAAGGACCCATGCTGTAAAGTAATATTTGTCTGGTTGCTTTTTTGAGATTATGACTCGGATTAAACTTTACTCAGTTTCTCAGCAGGGTCTTTAAAGGGTAAGTTCGGTTAAGACAGCTTTCACATTGTTTATAGAATGAAGTAGAACAATATACTCACCCTGAAGGCTTTCCTGATCCAAACAGTGCTTCGGGAGATATTTAGATCCAAAGTCGAGCGGCGGATATCCGTACAAACGTAGCACAATAGGGCATGCATAGCGCCGCTCCTAAAACTGCATTAATCGTCCATAAACTCATTATTTCACCAATATTCCATCATGGTCCACTCGCGTTACTCCTTCATTACAGTCTGTGTCGCTCCAGACATATCTTTGAGCCTCTGCTGACCTCTGAGCTGACGAGGAAGACCGGTGCCTCCGCACATGCGCAGTACTCTCTGGAGCGCTGCCTCCGTGTCCTCCTTTCTTTGAGCTCCTTATCTGTAAACTCTGGCTCGAAACTGTAAGGACACCCATCATATTCAAAGTTCTCCTCCACAACATCTTCATCCGACAGATATCCGTCCATTTTGCACAAAACTGGAAGAAGAAAAACTCAGTTTCTCAGCAGGGTCTTCAACAGTCCTAATTTGAGTTTATTCTTCCATGTAGCTCTTTGCTTGTAAATACCTATGGATGTGATTAATAGTGAATGAAGACATACCTACAACACACTATTGTCAACGGTCAAATGCAAGTCTTTATGGATTTTGCCTATGAAATAATAATGTTAATTTTCGTTTGGGAAGACGTAATTTACTGATTTTATGTGGACCCTGGTAACCTTTCAGAGCAGATGGACCTGCCCGATTCATTGTCTGAAATCATGCAGGTCCTTCTTGCCAAGCTCCAATCACTTGAAGTGGTCTCTGAGGATGAGGCAATATCTGCAGTTTTATCAACAATGAACTCAATCTCTTCTTTAAAAGATGAGCAAGGAATATCACTTAAAGCTTTTCTTACAGGAAATCATGTTTTTGCTCTTCTCCTGATCGAGATCACTGCTGGGAAAAGGGGAGAGATGCAGAAATGCTGCGCTAACGCTGCTGGTAGTGTGGGAGCCCAGAGTCAGAGTTACGAAATGACAACTGACAAAATATGCTTTCCTCAGCAGTTTACTGAGGAGAACTTGGTAGGGATTGTCGTTTACAAGGTTCATGTCACATATAAGTGATACATCTGTGCTGTAATGTCAGATGATAGTCGAAGAGCTGAAACGTAGTTTAAGCTAACTTAGAACAACAGGAACTCGCTACCATGTCTTACTGTGGCTTGATGTGGATTATTCTTTTATGAGTGTGACGAACAGAATGACCATCAACTTAATGGCTGCTGTTGTTTGAAGGTTCTTCCCCTGAAAACATTTTCAAATGGCCAGATGGACTAGTGAAATATTTCACTGATTGATGCATGTAACCGTCTGGATTGTCAGGTTCGGATCCTGGAGGCCTGACCCCTCTACAGATCAAATAGGTTTGGGGGAATTGGAGGTTGGGTCAAATGAAAAAAAGCTGGGAACCATTAATCCAAAGAACTTAACCTCAACTTCTTGGAATATGGATTCCATCTCCCATTTTGTTGGACTTTTGTGTGGTTCCTTTTAAGAAGTGAGCTGATCTTTATCCAGCCTAACTGCATCAGGAATTTTGGATGATTAAACTAACTACCAACATTTGTTTGAGTAGATTTGAAACCAGTCTTCCAGTTTGACTTAAGCTACCTCTGTGCATTGGATGTTTGGACATAACTACAAGACTATCAGTATTCTGAAGTGGCTCTTTTCAGAGTTGACAATCCCAACAATTCACAATTCCTTTGAGTCCTTTAACCAATCTCATTGTTATGCAACATTTAAGTCAAAGTGCTGTATCCTTGAAATATGCCTCCAATTTGTCAAACATGATTGACTAAAAAATAATTCAAAGGATGTTCATATTTTCAGTGAACTCATCTATAACAGCAGAGTCCAGTAGGAGGCATGCAGGCAGCAGAGTTTAAGGCTGGAGTTGGCTTTCTTTAGAAGGCTGCATAATATTTCTTAATAGGGTTGAAAGTGGGCTCCAGGCAGGTCTGCTGAGATTCTCCTTTCCTCTCCCGGATTATCATTTTTAAGCAGCTTCCTTGGGAGCTTGCAGAATGAGTATTATAACAACCCAGGTTTTAAAAAAATAAACCCCACCAATTTAGTTTTTCCACCAATTTACTTCCTTTCATATGATTTGCTAAATTTACTGCTCTGCCCTTTTTTCCAAGCAAGTTCAGGCTTATATCTCCCAAGAGCAGAAATAACACACTGTTATACTACTTTGAAATATGCTGCTGTAACATCTTTGTATTTTATAAAGATGGAGCTGACGTCACAATCGTGCATGAATAATCTTCTGCATGATTTGTTGTTATTAATAAAGTGTGGATATGACTGTCATTTTAAAAACAGGCTTACATTTACATAACTTCAATACATTATAGTGCTGCTGGTCCCTGTCTTTTCTAAGCAGAATCTGTTATTCTAAGTACTTTGCTTCTTTAAAATTGCACAAAGGCAAAGGAAATATGATCATTTTTGTCTTGCTTGGCCACAGGCAGTTATCATGACAGCATAGATTTTTCCTTGCTGAAAGTGAAATTCTCTCTGTGGTGAGAGCCTTTTCTTTGGCTGCTTGGCAAAAATTATGGAGGGTGTTTAGATGCACAACAATAATTGATTATTACATAATTACAGGAGTGACCTATTAACTAAGTGGGCCCTAATTTCGTGGCACAGTACAGGGTGCGCAGAGCCTGGCGCACCCCGCGCAGTGATAATTTCATCCGGCGCACCGCCGTGCACTGCCAAGTTGACAATTTGGTAGACCGTCTGCGCCGAGATGGTTGTGACGGCGCACCAGGGGGAGGTGCCGACAGATTCAGGTTGGCGCAGTGACAATTTCGTGCCAAAAAAACGTGCGGAAGGTGCTCTGAAAGCTCGTCAACTCCAACCTGGTCTATTCTCGGCGCAGGTGAATCGCACCCTCAGCAGCTGTAATTTGGTGACAGGCACACATGTACACACACGTCACCAAACCCTCAGAGGCAGGTTTGCAGACTGTCAGACACATCTCAATGCAATAAACAATCACAGCAATCCCTATTTAATGTAACTGTCTGAACCAGTATATGTCTATATAAATTGTCCCGTAACATCTGATGTCTGGAGTCATTAGCCAGTACAGGCACAGACTAACCAGAGTTATTCAGCAGACATCTCCCACTGTAGTAAACAAAGCCATTACCTGTTCAACCAGGGGCGAAACGGCCGATGCTGAAGGTCTGACGGCCGACTGAGGCCGTTCGTTAGCCCGCTAACAGGCCTCGACCGGCCGCTCGGAGCTCCGTTGGGCCCCAGGGGAGAGAGAAGCGGCTTCCCGGTTTCGGTGCTAGGCTTTTCCGGCTCCATGATAGTTCAGTAGCTAACGCTGCTAGCTGCTCACCGGGGGTAGAGGGGAGGAGGCAGGACCATGGTCATGATGCTGCGTAGCAAGGGAGACAGGGGATTGGATGGACTCACGGACCAATCGAACCACGCATGCCAGCGCGGTTTGATTAGTCAACTAGTATGCAGCTTTGCAGCGGATATACTGAATGGATTTTTTTCGTTCTTTTTGGTCTTTATATTGTGTAGATTGGACCAAAGGACCATAACAGCCTTATAAACGGTGTTATTAAGATGTACAAAGCTTCCAAATCGTAGACCATAGCTTTAACCTCCAAAATATTCTTCATGTTTTAGGTCGCTCTCAGGCCAAAAAGGTTAATGATCTCTGATATATTGTCAATGCAAATAAAAGAAGCCATTCAACTGTTTACAAAATGTTTTAAAGTTAGCAGAAACACTCAAAGGTGGGCTTAAAATGTACTATTTGAATACCACAAACAGGTTCATCTTCAAGAAGATTAGATCCAAAACTGAGCTCCAGCAAGTTTAAAGAGGAGCTTTTATTTTTGAAAGTATGTCAGTAATCTCTCCCCAGACTTGGGCTCAAATATCAGGCAGGCTTTCCACTTTATTGTTTTATGCAGTTGACATACATGAAGGAATACGTAAGCAGTGGGGATCGCATCCTTGGGTTAGAGTTGCAGTTTAATATTGAAATTACAGGTCAGCATTAGTATTGATCCTTGTGGAGAACTGGACTACAAAGGATCCATCATGTGGAGTGGTTGCATTTTCAGCCTCCTGCGTCTGTGGTCATACATGTAAAACTAAGCCCACTGTTGCAGGGATTAGCTGGGAAATCTGAACTCCTTCAGGTACCCTCTCCTCTGATTTCTCTTTCACGGCAATAGCATTTGCATATTTCAGCAGAGCCAGGATTTGAGCAAAGAGTGTGATTGCTCTCTTTGCTGTTTAAATGTTGAAAGAAGACATGCAATTTGAATTGCTGCAGAGCTCATCAATATGAAATTGGACTAGTGGAGGGAAACAAAATGTAAGGAGGCAGGCTGGCACTCCTTATGCCCAAAATCCAACACACCATTTTCCAGCACGGCAGCACAAGTGTGGAGACTTTCAGGAGTAAGGGAAAAATGAAGAAGTAAAATCCTGAGGCTACTCTATCTTCTGAGGGTTTCCCTTGCTATCAACAGCATAAATACTTGCAATACAAACCAGAGAATCTGCAGGGTAAGAAAGCAGGATGATTTATGATTTATAGCTCATATATATTTAAATACTTAACATAGCTTATTCATTGACCAACCAAAACCAACAAGCTGAGTTTAAATCTATCTCTGTCAGTTAGGCTGATTTTCAGATTCATAGTCAGAAGACAATGTTGTTCAATAATAAGAATAAACAGGTCTGTTTACCAGCAGAAAGAATCCATCAGGGGAAAACTTCATCGGGCCTCTGAGCTTGTAACCTGCCACTCAAAAGCTGATCCAATAGCATTCATAATGTTTCTAAAGCCCACCCGTAGTTTTCAGCCCACAAGTCCCGCTGTGCTTGAAGATGTGTCGGCGGCAACAAATTATTAAATTGTATTTTTCATCCTCAAGGGTTGTCAGCAGCATTTGCAACAAATAGAATTTCCCAATATAATTATGATTACTAGAGGGAAGGTGAGAAAGAAGAGACAATGTGAGGTAAATAAGGATGCTACCTCTATGGTTATCCTCTTAGCTTGGGCTCAAATTTGACTGATAAGCAGTCATTGCCCTAACATAAATGTATCACAACGGAAAGGAATAATTTGTATGGAGAGACAGTCAGAGTTCAATAGACTTTCTGTCATCGACTCCTCCAGCAGATAAAACACACGCGGCAGCCGGGTGAAAGGGAGCCATTTGCAGAGTTGACAGATTCCATCATGGATGACTTTAGCATACCTGAGTGCTGCTCTTTCCCTGCTGTACCCGTGCCCTCTGCCGGGGGAAAGGGTGATGAATCAGGCTTTATGGGCCTTCAGGATGCCGACGAGGTCAATCTGTAAGAATGGCTGTTAAAATCCGACATAACTTGACCAGGCCCTCTGAACAAGCCCTGAGCTGTCTCACACCCACAGAGAGAGCTGCACAGTCGTGTCATTTTCCAGTATACTTTGCCCTGATAAAGCTGCGTGCCGAGTTCCTAAATGACAAACTTTGCTACCCGTAGAAGTTGCAGAGGAGAAATAAAGAAAAAATCTTCACAACGTTTGAGATCATGATCTGCTTCGACTTGCACCTTGACTTTTCATCGCTGTTTTTAGTTATAGAGGAACAACAGGCTCTGATCTCAGGCTCCATTATAAAAAGGTTTTTCCTAAAACCCACTGCTGGGTTCATTGGCTGTTAGCCATTACACTATCTGTGACCTGCATTCTTTTAACAAATAAAAGCAGGCCCAAAACGAAAAACAGGACAGAAACAGAGACAGAAAAAATATTTAATATGAAATTTCTGCTGATTTTTAACAGTTGCAGCCACAAGAGCAGGAAACTGAATCTTTGTTTTTTATCATCCAGAAATGATTGATTCATCTCATACACAGTTTGTTCCTTTCATTACAAAACACCTAACGCACCAGACCCAAGCTAAATTCAATGCAAAGGAGAAATAAATAAAGCCTGGGGAGATTTTAAAAAATTGAAAAATAACTCAGTAAAATAAGTTGGTCTGTTTATTACAGCAGAGCATGCAGAGTTCATAAGATAAAAATACAAAGTGAAAATACAAAGTTTTTGCTGTTTTTGCTACTAATAAACCCTTATAATCTGCTTGAAAACACAAAACAATACATTTTGTAGGACTGTGGACCAAAAATACATTTTATTATTAGTTCTATTGTGATACAAAAAATATATCTATTTTTGTTTGTTTTTGGAACAAATGTTGTCACAATGAATTTGTTTAATATACCAACAAATCCGCCAACAGTAGTTAGATGAAAATATGAGCATGGATGTTGGATCAGAGGGATTTGTGCTGGGCAGCTCTGGAGCTGACAAACAAAAGGTTGCAGGTCTTGTTATGGCTGATGAACCAAACATTAATGGTTCCATTGACAGGGATGGTACCCATTCAGGAGTAGGGGTGTTAAATTTCAAAACAGGTTGTGATAAATAAAAGAAATTTACACTGCTTTAACGAGAAAAGGTGATTATTTAGATCTAAAATAAAAGAAATCATAGTTTACATTTAGAATGGACCATGGCCTTCTAACATTCATGGGCCCTGATGTGACTTTGGGCCATTTAAAGCTTGACCCTCACCCCTCTAATGGGGGCTGTTGAATGCTGATATGATTCCGGTGAAAATCAGGCGTTAATGGTATCCGTTTATCACAGCAGCAACAAGAATACAAGGCCCAGAAAAATCCAGTCTTGTATCAAATCTGCCCATGAACTAGTTTGTAATGGTAAACTCTGATGTCTCAGGAAGTGTTTATTCAAGTCTTATGAATAATAGTTCTCCAGTCCTGTGCTCTAATGATAACTTTGGACACACAGACATGTGTTGACACATTCCTTCAACTAGGACTACCTATGGACTGGCCAGACACCAGGCTCAGGGAGTGTCTCCCCTCTGGAGGGGAAATCTTAAAATGACAGTATGCCAAGGTCATCAAGCTGTCTTCTTAAAAATCATGGGTTATCCAATTTGAAAATTTCCATTGTATCAAAATTTGGTAGTATCAGAAAGTTGAGTAAATAAAATCTTCAGTCATATTCCTAAAAAAAGAATGGAAGAACTGTGTAAACTCAAATTTGACAATATTTGGGAAAACTGTCAGCAGCTATGTTCAAGTACACTTACCTTCATTCATTCATTCATTTTCATTACCACTCATTCCCTTATTTGCCAGTTGATCACAGGGCCACATAGAGACAGACAATGATTCACACTCAGACTCATACCTAAGGGCAATTTCGAGTCACTGTTTAACCTAATAAGCATGTTTTTGGTCTGTGGGAGGAAGCCGAAGTGCCCGGAGAAAACCCACACATGCACTGGGAAGAGCATGCAAACTTCACACAGAAAAACAGGTGTAACTAGAAAAGCACCTGGAGAGCGCAGACCTCCGCCAAGCAGCACAGTTCCTAGATGGTGATCCGGATCAACACCAAAATTGAATCACTTCTTCCTTTTTCCATGCTGAACATTTCCTGAAAATTTCATCAAAATCCATCCTTAACTTTTTGAGTTATTTTGTTCACAGATAGACAAACTCTCCCAAAAACATTACCTCCTCGGCAGAGGTAAATATCTTAATTCTACTGATAATACAAATGCTGTCTATTTAATTAAGAAAATGCAATGATAATTCCAACATTTTTATTAAATATTTCTCATGACTTATATAATAATCAGTACTAGGGTTATTGATTTTTTTTTTTTTTTGAGCATTTAGCCAGGCCTTCACTCTTCAAACAACATAAACATTTTTACTAAACATGAAAATTCTCTACTATACGTCTTGACTAACCTTTTGATTTACCTGAGATGAATGTGACAAAACATTTGTTTAAGAACTTATAACCACACAGTTTTCCTTGAAAGGGTCTTTCCCAGTCACTTTCTATGTGATGTTGCCCTGATGATCTAGTGAAATATACCCAATGGATATGTGAAACAGTCTGGTGTGTTACGTTAGGCAAAAAAGGAAAGGACAATCACATAAAAACTCCTGTTGCCTCTGTTATTCTCTGTGGATTGGAAAAAGAACTCTCCACAATAATCAGCAAAACTAGAAAAAATTTGTAGCCAACATGTCAGGTTTTAAGTCAAAATTCCCTCTATCCACTTTAATGCTCAAAAACCTGCAGAGCTGCACTCTGAATCATTTTTTTCCCTGGTCCCTCTCTCCACTTACTCTTTGTTTACTTCCACTGTGGCCAGAGTTTCTCTGGCCTCATATCAAGAAGTTCTTGTAACTGTAAAAGCCTCTTAATATTTTTTTTTTATATGTCCACCATGTTGCCTTGACAACAGACTTGGCTAATCCATAGAGCAAGGGCCACAGCTGCTTGGGCGGCAGCAAAGGGCAGACTGATGCACAAAAATGGTAATATCACCTAGACTCTGGTGTCTGATGTCTCTTCACTCTGATCTTCCCTCTGAATATTTTGTTGATGTTGTGAGCGTCACATGCACGGATGTTGAATCTGTGTGTGTGTGTGTATGTGTGTGTGTTTCCAGTGGACTGACAATCAGAGGGAATAACACAGCTCCATGATTGCACGCTGCCCTTGGAAAAAAAAAATCTATTCCCAGTCGAACCCAAAACAGCCCGGAGCCTTTCTCACCAAACTCAATATTTTTCCTGTATACATTCTGCTATAGGTGGACAAGAAACAAGCTTTTGTGGCACTGAATTACAGCAGGACACTTTCAGTATAATATACTCCTTACAGCCACATACAAAAGAAATCTTGTTGCTTTTAGGATAAGTCATTACCACCTCTGCACAAGAGGTTATGTTTGCTGCTCTGCTTTGTAAGTCTGTTTGTTCAATGCTATGCCTGTCTGCAAGATTACAGAAAAAAAAAAAAAAAAAAACATGTGGCCCTATTTTTTTTATAAATCTTTGTAGGAGGCTGCAACACTGGAAAAGTAAAACTATTGCTGACTCTGAATGACCATTGACTCTTAAACATTAAAGGTCAAACATTTATACTGATGTTAAAATTAAGCAAATAAAGCTTAGATACAATATTACATATGCACTGGTAAAGTTTTTGTTTTAAGTATTTGATGTCAAATCCACATTTTGTTGGAGGGCTCTTAATCAAAGTGTTGCACTAGCTCCATAAAGCTCCATTCACCTTAGTTATGAATCCAGGACTCCATTCAAAATTATACTCCGATCTATCCAAATTTCACACCATAAAGTGCAACAGCGAACCCATGTATTCATTCCACTGTTGAATTTCTCATGGTGAAAAAACATGTTTAAAAGTTTTCTATCTTTACAGTTCCTCTTATAGTGCACCCCCGTTTTTTCAGATCTTCTCCTTATTAAAACATCATATTTATGAAATTAAAACATCTCCCGCTGTTGCCTGGTTGAGTGTTTTTTTTTTTTAATCTAAAAGAATCATGAATTTGTGACATGTGCTTTTTAAAATCTTTTTTAATTGTTTTTTGTAATTATCTGAAATTTGATATTTGAAAATTCTACTTAGTCATTTTTGATGCTAATGTTAACATGGTTTGAAAGCTATTGAAACACCAACTGCCCTTTTTTTAATATGACAGTCTATCTGTTGAAAAAACAGGCTTAAATAGAGCAAGTAACATTTGATATCACAATAAATAATTATGCAGTGCTCTTAAATTAATTAAGTAATATACTAGAATACATGTTACTTGCAAGATTAGAAAAAAAAATACTTTAAGTGTATAAGTTGAGGCAAAAATCTTAGTTTCTTGTCATGGCAGCTCTCTCACAGGTACTAGACAAGATGTGGCCAAACTATGAAAATTCAGAATTTTTATCTCATTTTGGCTGCAAAAGCTGTTGGAAATGTGTAGTCCAAGTACTCAACCACAAGAGCATGGATCTGAGAAGTGCATGTGCATATTTAAACAAATACATACCAGATGAGGTTTGTTATATATGGCCAAGGCTGTAGCAAGCAATGATACCAGCCACAATTTCAGAGCACTTCTCACCTGTATTGAACATGTTACAAAAGATTTCTGGTGTGTTAAAGTGCACCCATTATGTTTGCAATAGCTTTTTAATATGTATCTTTGTTCATGGGAAATATCACTCAGAAAACACAAAGTCAAAGCATGATGTCCTACCACTTCTAGAAGCTGAATGGATCACAATCACTTCTGCCTGTTGACAAAGCCAACACCAGAAGTCCATCCCCGCCTCGATTTTGATTAACAAAGAAGAGAATAGTGTTACTAAGTGCAGTGCTGTTTCAAAAGTTGAATAATTTGTAATTGAGAATTCAGGATTTGGGGCCCACTTTTTTTCTCCAAAGACATATAATCTGATTGTCTGATCAGAATCTGCATTGGCATGACAATGAGGCATTAATGTTTTACACATCACATCTTCTCTCAAAGATTTCTTCCCATAGTCATGGGAGCACACACTTGTACTAATAGAAAGGCTGAGGAGAACTGGTTTATAAGGGGCCAAAACGCCCTCTTAAGATGGATTCCTATTATAATTTCAGACCAAAGCAAGGCACATCATTTCACTTTGACCATCAGGAACTGTGTTTAACATGGGAGACGGGTGTGATACATCACCTTCAGTATCAAAAAATGTTTTTTAATTGAACTCAATAGACTGAAAATGACAATGCCTCCACAAATTACAAACATTATTTTGCATAATGGATCATTCGTAGATTCATTAAGCCTCAAATTGTGTTTTCTCTTTTCCCCAGAGTAATTGTAAAAGTAAACATGCTTGTTACTGATAAAGGAAGTCTGCAGGAACATCTAATCACAACATATCATTATAAGTACAGCATTAAAAAACTAAGCTTTATTGCATGCCAGGTTAAGCACTATTTTCATCCTCATGTCAACTGCTTTGGCCTGTATTTTCTTCCCTGGGAGCATTTTAGATCTGACGTGCTTTTTCTTCTTGTTAAATGTCACTGACAGGTTTTGACATGAAAACTTAAGTTAGCAGTACCCAACCTGTCATACTGTATTTGTAAACAGCTTACGTTTCCTGTCTGCGAGCTTAGGGGAAAGGAGGTGAAGCCTGACAGCAGACAAGGGTTTTTAACAAACATCCCCACATGCATACATAATGCCCTTATTTCAGAAAATAAAAAAAGAAAGAAAACGTTTGCTGCTCCATTTAATGTGTAGTATTTCTCTGAGCGCCCAGAGGGTACTTTCTGCCCACAGCATCTATGTGCTGCATGCACTAAACTTAGCAGCTCCAACTCCTCCTGTAAAGAAGTGTAGTTTATGCCTCCTATCTGTCTGTGTATGTACGTACAGGGGGAATGAGTGATTTAGAGGAATGAGATTATTTCTCCTGAGGAATCCATGCCGCCCTGCAGAGTCAAACTTTCTCAGAATAATCCATCTCATGATGAATTACCTTAGGTTTTGCACGATGAACTTTGGTATGCTGGACCAACTTTGAGCGGCCTGAGTTGGCTACATCAGCGGCTACATGCTGGGCTCGTGTTCTGCGTGGGTATTGATTGATGTAGCTGAGTAGTGTGATCGCTGTCCTACACAGCAGCAGACAAGGCCAATAGAAATCCTGTGGCTTTCCACGGCTCATACAGCTTTAACTCATCAGCAGTATAGGAACCGCTCAGTCCTCAGGGACTCAGGGTGGGGATGCATCAAGGGCAGGTGTGAGGAGACAGGTGACCTATGACCTCTGCCACCCACCGCCTGACCTTGGAACGAGGTTTCTGTCTCCGAGCTAGGACTTAAATCTTCCTCACAAGATCAATTTGATGATGTATAGAGGGGCCAGGCAGGAGGCTTGGGATAGGAGCTCGATATCTAAACATAAAGAGACACAAGGGACACTGTGGATCTTTTAAGTCACATCTTTGTTTTCTGCGCATTTCACATCCACACAGGTCAGCACAAAGAAAAGTGGCATGGCTTTGCACTAGGGAAAACTCCAAATTTGTTTTTTTGTACAGCTGGGATGACTCAAAGTGACCTCTGGTATTGACAATAAACTCATCATGGAACAAAGTGGTCCAATGTTTCAATAGCACTTGAACATCGGAGTTAAAAAAAATAAATTTATATTACTTTAACTGTTTAGAGACCTCCCCCGTGCATTTTAAGACCCCATCCATCCCTTATTTCCAATCAGTAAAATTGGCAACAGAGTTATTTGCATATCAGCACAACTGAACAGTCTTGGTCTGCCTACTCACTGTTATTTCAGAATACAGATTAAATCATTCATCTATGTTGCTGTACAATCAATGTCTCAGTCAGGGATGGGAAACTTTGGTTACTAAGAGGGACACATGAACATCAGTTTAACCGCCAAAGAGTGACATTTTCGCAATTTGGAGGGCATTTAAAGGGACAAATGTATGCAGTACAACTGTCTTCAAAAGTTACTTGACTAACATTTATGTATGGTCCTCAAAAAAAGTTTGGAAGCATCATATTGACCCATTATTTCTTCCTTTGGTTAGACAAATTGGTGTTTTATTTTATACCATCTGAAAGCTTATATTGTTACCTCTACAATCAGTACAGCTGGTAAGGAATGCATTCATGGATTGGGCAACTCAGCTAAACAGGAGGATAGTGTGCCCCTAAAAGTGCCAATCTCCCTTCTTTCTCTTGAAGAAAGCTGGTTGCTCTTAATGGGGTGTTGTATTCACCTGCTCTACAGTCTTATCAGTTGCATAAAGCTTTGTTTTAAGTTTGGAAATGGTATCAGGGCTGACATCAACATATCCTGCAATTCTGCACTTCAAACAGCAGTCTCCAGTTGCAGGGATTTTGGCACTACCTACACGTTTAGCAGTTTGGCCCATTTCTCCAAAGCACAATCCTCACAAGTTGTACTTTGTTGTAAAGCTGGCAATTAGGCTATACAAAGACATAACCAGTTGGTACAATACAACCAATTGGTATTATTAAAGGAAGCATATCAACCAAAATAATGTTTCCAAACTGTTTTGAGGAGTACTCAATACATTTTAACTCAAATGCAAGAAGCAATACTTAAAGGATAAGTTCAGTTTCTACAGCTTTCACATTGTTTATAGAATGAAGTAGAACAATATACTCACCCAGAAGGCTTTCCTGATCCAAACAGTGATTCGGGAGATATTTAGATCCAAAATCCAGCGGCGGACATCCGTATAATGGTAGCACATGGGGCATGTATAGCGGCGCTCCTAAAACTGCATTAATCGTCCAAAAACTCATTAGTTTCACCAATATTTCATCATGGTCCGCTCGCGCTACTCCTCCATTACAGTCTGTCGCTCCAGACATGTTTTTGTGACTGTGCTGACCTTTGAACTAAAGAAGAAGAATGTTTGCCTCCGCGGATGTCCGCCGCTCAATTTTGGATCTAAATATCTCTCGAAGCACTGTTTGGATCAGGAAAGCCTTCTGGGTGAGTATATTGTTCTATAAACAATGTGAAAGCTGTAGAAACCAAACTTATCCTTTAATCTAATGACCTAACAGAATTCAATCCACTTTAGCAAACTTTTAGGCGAAAGTAGTTTAGCACTTACTGGCTGTCAAAATAAATTTTCTTTTATTTTTATTTCTGTTCTTACAAATGCGTAAAAGAGAATTTCACAAAAACAAATCCAGACAACCATAGCTCTTTAGGAGAAATTGCTAATTGTTAATGCTGTCATTTCAGATTTTGTTTTTTGTTTTCTTCATCAGAACACATTTGTTTTGATATTCTGGGCCAAATCATAGCAGTAGAAGAGCTGAATGTGGCCCCTGGGACACCAGTTGCCACCCCTAGTCTATGTTATACTTTTTTTTTTAAAGGATTTTTGGTCTAACAGCTGCATTTTAAATATGCCCAATTTATTTTAAAATAATACTCACCATCTAATCATTGATGGTTAAAATCACTCCAACAAATTTCAATAATTTTGATTTCTGATGGTTTGTTTACAAGAAAATGTAATGCACTGCACATGAGCAATCATTTTTCAGGCAGATGAATGCATTTTATTACTTGCTAAAATCCACTACCCATAAATGTGCTCACACAAAAGCACACAGAGAAGAAATTTGGTCACATTGACTTGGCAACTGGATGTGACCGAGGATTAAGGATGGCTTGCTTGTCAAAACGCAATCTCTGAGCACAGTGATGATCCATAAGCAAGGAGACATCCGTTCAGGGCCTGGAAATGTCCTCTTTTTTCTGGTCTGTGTGCAAGACTGAGCAGCTATGGAGGAAGAGCAGAGCATGAATGACTGAGCCTGTTATGAATGAGAAGATTGTGAGTGAAGCACAAGGTGCTCTGTGGTCACTCGCTTTAAATTCAATCCAGTTTTAATCGTTAACATTGTGACTAATAGTGACGCATCAAAATTAAAGACCAGGGTAGAATGTAACTGGTGTGTAAGGCCTGAATTTACAAAATGGGGATTTTTGTCAGTTTTGTGTTTTCTTCCCTAATTATAACTATTCGATTATGCCTTAAGATTGGTTAAGTTTTAGAGGTCCTGGTAATTGTATCCAATTTAAAGTAGATACACTCTGCTTCCTAAAAATGAAGGCTCTCAAAAAGTCCCATGCAAGTTCTAATATTCAACTAATTATAGTTTTATAACAGCATATTTTTTCACCAACTTAAGTCCTGATTAGGAAAAAGTTTTATTTTTGTTTTAAGCCTGCCTTTGTATGCTTCAGTACACAATGCAACAAAGGACTGGCATTTTGTGTGGAAAAAAATCCAAAATAGTACTTCCAAAACAGTAACATTTTTTTTTTCTGGACTATAACAACGTAAAATCACAGAGTCTATCAACTTGAAGTGGTCAACACAGAATGAAATAGCATTCTGACATTTAAGTATCAGAATTACAAGTTTCACTTTGCATACAACATAAAAGGAAATATTTCAAGCAGCATAGCAGATTGAAGAAAGAAAAGTGACCTGCTTAAATCCCATTTGGATCCCTAAGTGACCACTACGTTTTTGCCCTGGGGAAAAAAAGAGAAAGTGGGATCATCAAAAGGAAAATAGTAAATACAATAAAATGAAGTTTGGTCTGCAACTTGCAAGTATGCATCATAAGACAACATATATTTCCATGCTTCAAGGGTCAGGTGATAAAAGATGCCGTTTTAATGGGTTTACATTTGACTGTTTTTGGCCTGAGTGAACAAAGTGTAATTTCTTAAATAACATCTAGCACACAAAAAACTTGTTCTGAGGGATTCACTTTCCAAAATAATGAAAAAATAATGCAAATATCTGCTAAATTACATGTCATATGGATTAATTAGGGGAAATAACGTCAAAAAGCAAAGCCTGTGTGTTCCCAAAAAGCTTTAATTTGACCTGAGGGTGAAGTCTGCTTTATTTTCTCCAGTTTTGTATCAAATCACCCTGAAAATGCAAAAAACAAACAAACAAAAAAATTGGTGAGTGGTAGAGTAAACTGTAACTTATACAACCTTGATTGCTTAATATAAAGCTAATTTTGTTGTTGCTATAGACAGTTCAGAGTCCTTTCACTGCTTGTAAACATCCTGTTTTGATGAAACACCGACACAGACAGTGGTAACTAGGTGGCATGCGTGGCTAAAACATCAACCAGGTGGTTTGAAATATCTCACCTTTGGAAGAGGCGAAAGTAAGCAGATGGCAGGCCTTTAGGGTCCATAGCACATTGTCGACAACGAATTACAGTCCAGAGGGGAATGGGACGGCTGATAACCTCCATCCCATGGTTCCATCTGCTGAATCCTAAGCAAGGACAGAGCATGCAGACATGCAAAGCCAGACGCCGACATCTTGTAAGCCTGATGTAGAATTATACAAAAGGTGAAATGGGATGAATACATTACTGTTGAAAGGATGTGCTATGGAGCTTTTCTAGCTTTGCTTAAACATCAGACCATCACAATGTTGCATAATAACCTTCTGAATTGGGCAGTATTTATGAAATGAATAACTGAGTGAAAATAAATGATTAAAAGGATAATAAAAGAGAAATAATGATGTAAAAAAAAAAAATAAGATTAGATGGTCATTCAAAAGGAATCAGCAGGCATTTGTGCCGTCAATACAAAGGCGATCTCCCGTCTGTTTTCAGGACACCTATCCAAAGCCCCTGTGCATGGCTCTTTGGGGTGATCTAAAAAGAAAAGATTTAGAAAAAAAACAAACAAGCGACACCAATGGTTAGAGAACACATGCCAAGCCTGCCTTTTGTCCTCATGAAGCAAAGTGGTTCGTCATGTTCTGTACGTTCACCCAGGTTTTCAGAATAGGCTTTCATCACAATGGCTCTATCTAAATCCTATTGTGTCGGCACAAGGCAACGTTCACACAATCAAATAGAAAAGGAATAATGTTGTGTCTAATTGCAGTTCTTTCACGATATTCTCCTACTGGGTTTATCTAGCTCCATTCATGCCCATGCTAATCACAACATAGACTGTGCTGCAGAATTACCGCAAGGCTGTTATAATTACACAACGGGCATTGGCAGGAGCCTCTAAAGCCATAAATATGAACTGCAAGGATACAGTCGGTTGCTTTTATTGACGTCTCAATATTTCACAGCTGCAAAGGAGAGTGGACATAGAAAGTTTCTATCCATGCTGTATTGAGATTACATTCAGTGCAGCAGACATACTATAAGCTCACTCAAAAAGAAGAAGAAAAAAAAACACTGCAGCCTTCACAATGCTGTCCAGTGTGTGTCGGTTTGACAGGAGGTCTTCTCCCGCCACGCTTCTTTGACGAGCTGGTACAGTAAAAATATCAAAGTCGGGCCTGAGAACAACAGCTGTTTCTACTTATGTAATGGCTGCAGGACGACTGTTCATATCCTGGCTGGTTGAAGCTGTCACAAATCATTAATCTCGAGGCCTGTCTTTGGGGGCCACACTGTCAGATGTTTTTGGACATCTGCTGCTAGAATGAGGCAGGACACTTTACCTAAGCAAAGCTACACACCTTTCTAATCTAACAAAAGAGCTTTAAATAATCTGACCTTACCTGCTCCTCCCATGACTGCAAACTCACACATGTTAAGTGAATGGCATGAAACTGTTACAAGGGAAGAGTTACCTGTATCTCCTTTTTTATAATATATTTTAAAGACAGTGTGAAAAGCACACAAGTCAGGTGGAATCTGATATTTCCAATTCAATTTGAGGCCTCAGTCTGAACAGCCAAGTCTGACATTAAATGCTTTTTATATAAACATATGTACCTGCGGCATGTCTACAAAACCTATAAAGCTTGAGAAGAACTCATGCTTTCTTTTGGTTCGAACATGTCAAGACACGTCAATCTAACACATAAGAACACAGCGCTGGGAACTCACATCAGCATCCTGGACCTGCATTTCTTCCCCTCTTCCATTTGAGAACTCTAACATAGCCTGCTATCTTTTTTGCAATAACGTGTCACTTAAATAAGCAAACTGATAAGTTTAAAGTAAAGTAGAGAACATTGATTTCAAGAGGGCATGCCTCAAAGCACTAACAAATGGGAAATACATTTTTTACAACAGAATGTAACACTTGAAAACATTTTAAGAGGTTAGATCTAAAGATTTTTCATTTTCCCCCCTTAGTGTTGAAGATATACCCTCAATGTGATAAAACACCTCTGTGAACAAGACAAAAAGTATGCAGCACTAAGACAGCAGCATCACTACACCTACTCTAGCCACACCGCAACACATAATTTCATAATGTGTATTTGTTTTCCAGCTATGAATTGTTCTAGTTGCATGGACTGATTACACTTATTTATGGAGAAAATTGCTTTAATTGTTATTACAATTCTTTACCCCTCACTGCAAGCCACAAAGTGGATGTGTCAGCAGCAAAGGACTGCAAGGCGTTGTTGCTTCCACATTATTTTTCACCCTAAATATGATCATATTATCCAAGAAAAGAAAGCTGTGATTTATATATCAATTAATACACCATGTGGAGTGAAGCTGTTGTTTGTAAAGGCTCCTTACTTTAAATAATGCTTGATCAAGGCAGGTGAACCTAAGCAGTACATCCAGAGAGGTGAAGAAGGGCTTCCTCATTACACCTCTCCCCATTTTTGTGGTGCCAGCAGCTGCTTAAAAAGTCACTTCCATCATCCTAACAGACCCCTGGTGTGTTTTGCCACCATTGTTTAACCATCAATTTAAGCTTATTGGCTTACAGTAGCAAGGAGCAACTGCAGAGTGTAGAAGTAAGAATAAAGGAAGAGTTGTTGGCAACATGGTGCAGATCAGCACTAAATGTGTCACTCACTGTGGAGAAGACCTGTGATCCAATCAGAGTGGACTAGACCCACACAGGGATAGGAGCCTTAAAAGGCAAGTCTTCTAAAAAAAGCATCTCAGATAGGAAGAAACACGATCAGGGTCAGTCTGTTTATAAAAACTAGACAGTTTTTTTGAAAATGAATGTTTGTGAACACGTCCTGGCAGTCATCAAATCAAACCAATACACCTGAGTTAAGACAAAATACAACTCCTGCTCCACAAAAGTAGATCTGCTAACACTGGAGTCAGATACAGGCCTAATCTTATAGAGCTATCTGAAAAACCATGGAAGAAATATTACAGAAGCAAAAACCTATACTTGAGCTTTAAGGCTTGCAGTGTGAGTGCTTTGTCTCAGTGAGAATGACAAATAAAAAGCCTGCCCCTTTCCTCTCAGTGCATGCTCCCTGGCAGGAATAACCCATATATAAAACGGAAATACACACTGCTCATGAGGCATTACAAGAAAAAGGCTCAACATTCTGACAAGTGAGCACTAAAGAAAGCTATTGCACATTTCTCGATGCTGGGCTTTATGTATGTCAGTTGCTCCCTCTTGTGCAATGCTGCATATGTTTGTAGTGTGAAGGTATCGCTGCTAACAGGCTGCAGCAGAGAGCTCTGAGAGCTACCTCAGACCCAATAGCACATCAAGGGGCTTAGCTGCAGCATTAGTGAGGTCTTAAGTAACTTTTCAATTCAGCAGGACATAGAGAAGGGACACAGAATGGGACCATGTGCCCTCTACTGGCTGACTGGGGGAAATAAATTTAAGGAGTGTGGAGAAGACTGAAAGATTTTGCATGTCCCCACATAAAGGTAAAAGTGTGAATCAGAGTACTTGACATTGTTAGTGATCCTGTGGAGTGTTAAAGATAAATTCAACACATTTTGACACTTTTTAAGATCCAGAACTAATCAGATTTTGCACCACAGGACAAATTTCAGTGAATGAATGAGGGTACACTGAAATTTGAACTCATAAAATAACCAAAACTGACAGTAGATCACTGTCATGTGGGACCAGCGTGATTATTGTTGAAGGAATATTGAGTAATTAAGACAAAATAGCGTAAAAGATTCAAGTCCTCAGAGGTGTGTGGCATTTGTAAGGTTTTGTCGACAGCCCAAAACCAAAAAAGTGATTAAGATTGATTTAGCAATTCAATAACAGAGAAACTCCTTCACAAAGAGGGCATTCTGTAACAAATGTTAGTGGCTGTGTAGTAATGTAACACATCAGTTAAAAATGAACCCTGAAATGTTAAACTCAACTTTCAAACCACAGGTCACATTAAAGCCAGACAAAGATAAATAACCTGTACTTAAATGCATGGGAGGTAGGCTGAAAAGGGTGTTAATGGTGGTATAGGATCCCCCTTAAATCAAGCACAGTGCAAACTATCAGCTCTGAAATATCCAGTGAGTATGTAGATGCAGCAGGCCAGCATTTCTGTTTGTTTTTTGAGTCTGTTTACAGCGCTCTGTATCCTGTTCATGAGACTCTTTGCAGATTGATCCATCTTACGGCAGCTCCTCATCTTTATGCATGAATTAAGGTGATTTGGAGAGGTTTGAAATATAATCAGAGAAATCAAAAACATTGTGTTGTAATGTCAGGCAGGGCAGTATAATTTGATGCTTCCTCAGGTTCTGGAGTTTTAGTGTACTCTCTTGAATTAGCTTCAGAAAAACCTCAAAAAGAGCAGATATCCAAGCACTTAGTGCTGTAATGCTATTCATCTCTCAGAAACTCCAACTGAGGAGTCCTAAGCAGCACATCAGCATTGTTTTTTATGTGTGTTTATGTGGGTGATGATAACATCATGGCTTGTGTCCACATCCACCATGCATGGAGGCCTTGCCTTGGCGCAAGCAGCTTAGATTTTAATCTGCCTCCTTACAGAACTCTTGTCAGCCCACTTTCCAAGACTAACCACTGACTCTCTCTGTCAAAGGAAGGCAAAAATGCTTAAAAAAAAGATGAATAAATAAAGTGTATTTTTGTCCTTTTGTTATCTCGGCCTGTCTGCCTGCACAAAGGAGGAGGGGGGGAGGGGGGGTTAAGAAAGCGTAAAGGTGCATTCACAGGACAATTTGGCAACCGAGATCGCATTGATTGTCACCTTGTGATCCAGAATAAAAACAGTCTGCACAGCAACTAGCGACTTCACATTAAGAGTTCAAATTTTTTAACTTGGCGATCAGACCAGCAAGATCATGTCCATTGATTGCCGGAGGGTTAACCTCGCCCCCTCATGACCATACACTGACTTTGCATGGAGAGTGGTTCCCAAGGTTGCCCAAGTGGCATTGGGTGTGAACACACCTTTAGGAACAGTGCAGTTATGCACATACGCCAAAGGTTAAATCAAATCACGCAATTTATCATTAACCCAACTTTCAGTGAGGCCCTCCTCAACCAAAACTCTGAACAGCTCCAACATGAGCTAACTGTGCATTAACATCTAAGCTGCCACTCCATCTCCTCAGCACCTTGGTCTTTACAAAGCCTATGTCTCTTAAAGTTTGCGATGTGGGATTAGTTTTCTGCTGAACCTAAACTGACCGAGTTTCTAATAAAGGATAAATATTTGACACCTTTTCATTAGGTTACACTGGTCACAGTATCACGAGTTTCTTGCCAAAACAATCCCTCAGATATTAGATTTTGGCACGTGTTTCAATCCTTTTGTTTCGGCCTTGCTCAGAACAGGCTGTTTAAGTGTAGTTTTAGCAATCTTAAATAAAGAGAGCTAATGTTAACTTCATCTTTACATATCCATACTGTGTAATATTATTGCCTTTGTTTGTTGTCTTGGGTGTTGCTCCTCCTTCCTCTATTGTTGTCAGAAAACTCCAGTCAAATACCGTCATGTAGCCTGTCGTGTCTATAGATCACATCCCTGAGATTTCATAGCTCTGATTGCCTCTTCTGACACAGTGATCATGGAAATAGATAAAATAAATCATGCAGTCTAATCTCAAGATTATGTCAATATTGTACATGCCTCAATTACTTTTAAAGCTTCGAAGATCATTTTCTTTGCTTTTGCAATCCAATAACCATTATACTTTCACAGCCACTTTATAAGTACTCTTTGCTATTACAGAGTTACAGGTCCCTTTTTACCCTCAGAACTGCCTTGATGCTGCACTGCATAGATTCAACACAACGCTAAAATATTACAGAGAGATTTTGCTCCACATTGACATAACAGCATCACACAGTTGAAGAAGGGTGTACTCATTGTCGTGTTCAAGAAACCAAAATATGATCTGATTTAAGCTTTGTGACATGGTGTCATCCTGCTGGAAGTAGCCATCAGAATATAGGTTTACTGTGGTCACTAAGGTGTAGACATAGTTAGCACCAATACTCAGGAAGAGTATCAATACAGTATAGTGTTTAATTTACTCTAAAGGTTTACTAAGAGGCTCTCTATGTACCTTGGTTATAATGTGCGGACATGTGTGTCAATACTGACTTTGGAACATCTCAAACCCCTCTGGCCATTCTCCTCTGACCTCTCGCACCAGAAAAACTGCGTCCTAATAGATATTTTTTTCTTTTTTCTTTGTAAAGCTTAGTGATGGTTGTTTATGAAAATCCTTCCAGATGAGAAGTTTCTGAACTCCTCAGAACACCCTGTTTGGAACCAAAAACATTACTGTTCTCAAATTCACTTCAATCTCCAAAGTATGTTTGACAAAGATAGTCTCGTAGTGTAATGTAAACTTAAAGACCTATTACAAATGAAAGAAAGGCTATTGAACATTGTTGTCAGATGTGCAGGAAATTTGTATTATTCTGTGAGCTAACTCTATTTACAGGAGTGATTAAATGTGTGAATGTGTACAGGTTCAGTAGATTTAATTACAGCTAGGTTTGAATTATGGTAGGTGTTGAGTTTAAATGGAGTCTGTGGGACATAAAGAAAATTAGATTCTCTGTTTTTTCCATCTTCACACTGCTGATATTTTGCAAATGAGAACAAATGAATTATAAGAGTATTGAACCGTTAAAGTGAGATGTACAGTTGGGCCCCTGCTCATAATTGCTTTTTCAAAGACCAGCCTTGGAAGTAATTAGAGGTTGGAGTAAAAAAACACTAACCATTCAGATAATCAGCCTGCCATTAACACCTTGGGGGCTGCATTCTGTTATCAGCTTGACCCTTTCTTCGAAAACACTCCTCTCCCCTCGGCCTGATTTGCAGACTTTTCTATTTAGACACAAAGTGTTAGTGGATTGATTAGTGCAAAGGTCAACGTGTAATACTCCCAGCATATTTGTGGCCCAGGAAGTTATTGACCAAAACAAAATGGATGGAGTCCTACAGTAATTTTCTGCAACTCTTGCTGTTTGGCTGCCCAGAGTCGAGCAGGGCAAATGACTCTCTTTCCTGTCCGAACAAAATCTACTTTTGATGTTTGACCTTTTGTGGCGGCCATTGACAAACTTGTGATTGAGAGTGAATTTCATTATGGAGGGAAAGTCATCATTATTGATCAAATGGAGGCAGGTAGTAGGAGGGGAGAAAGGGGCTGACAGCTGTATTGTAGGAGATATAATCACAGTCACTAAGCTCAAGACGACCATGTCATCAAAGGCAGTTCTAGGTTTAGTCCCAATGTTAGCTAAGATATGAAAACACAACCAACAATTTATACGTTTTAATTATGATAAATCAGGAAAAAAATCTGAAGATCACAGAAGTTGATGGTATCGGTTGTCCAATTAAAGGCTAACTTTTACTTTTTACATGAAAAACAGATATTTTCCAAGTTGGTGCACTAACGAATGAGGAATCAAGCATGAATTTTATTTCTATGGAGTCTGACCTCAGAGAGAAACCAACATAATCCATTGTGATGCAATCTGTGGATTATGTGTTACAAAGGAAGTGGCACCAAGCTCTAATCCTGACAAATTTTATGTAGACATAATCAGAATATTCCCCCCACCAAAACACAAACCAAAGGTGACAGCTAAGTGTGATCCTAATACTACAAATAATAATTATATTAACAAGCAAATTTTTGTTTATTAGGTTTCTTATTTGGTACCACATCACAAAGAGCAGAGCTATTCATTCAAACACATCAAAAATACATCAAAAGACCCATATAACTGGTCATTTTATTTTAGTAATACTGTAAGAGGAGGGATTCTCCAATATTATTGTATATACATTGCAGTTATAAGTGATTGTAATAATCCTTCCTGGTGCACAAAGGTCAAAGTGCCTAAAAATAATTGCTTGCATGAATATTCCTGTTAGGTTATCATAGAATGTAAACATACGGCAGTTTGTGGTGCAGCTTCATACTTTTATCAATGCTGGGTGACACATTTGTACAGAGTAGCTCTCCTTGTTGGTCACATGACTATCATGGCTATCATGCTTTTCACTTTTTACACATGACAATGAATACTACTCTCAAAGATGGCACATTGATCTTGTCACATTATATTGTCTGATAAAATAAAGTATCCTACCTTATCCTTTAATTTGTGTTGTACTATAATTCTGCCATATTGTATTGTATCATAACAAAAAATACTGCTCGGTGCTATATCTTTTAATGACAAATCATATTGTCCTGTATCAGATCACATTGTGAAGTACTATGGTACTATATCATATTGTAACATTATTTCAATCATATGTTGTGTTATCTTTATTATTATTATCAAGGATAGCATTATTTTTTGTTGTATTGGTAGAAGTAGTATTAGTAGTTGTAGTACTAGCAGTTATTCCAGAAGTATTACACATTTCTTTATCTAGATAAAGTGGCTTCCTGAAGTATTTCTTAGCTTTAATTTTGGATAATTGAATCGACCACAAGGTTTTACTTTTTGAGACATATTTGTATCTAATCCATTTAACCTAACCTTACATTTAAATAGAATTATTCTTAGACATTCCAAGCCAAAATTGGTTGTCTCCTTCCTTGTGCAGAGCTCATCATCATTTCCTGAAGATTTCTTCAAAATCTGTGAAGAACTTTTTGAGCTATCCTTCTCACAGACAAACAGACGGATAGACAGACAGACTAGTGTGGGCAAAAACATAACCTACCTGGTGGAATCAATGAGTGCATTAGTCACATAGTCATTCATTTCATTTCATATTAGTTAAAAATGAAATGTCATACGTAGAATTTATGACATTTTAAACTGATTTTCTTAGTTTTCCTTAGAAATTGTAAAGGTGAAAACTAAAAGACTGGAAACTGAAATGGCCTCAGGTAAGATATGGATTTTGTTCAAAATAGATAATAACATATTTTTCCAGTCATTTAAAATGAATATGAATTGATTTAAACAAAAGGGAGATGGCAAGATTACTATCACTCAAAACAAGACACCTTTTTGCTGTTGCAGGACCATATGGTCCATTTTCCATTGGCAACAGGTACAAGGTGCAAATAACTGTGAATAATATGTCCCTGCTTTCACAGTGCCAGTGCCTCGACAGTTTTAACGAAAAAACAATACTTGGCTTTCAGAAGTCACGCAATTTTATTTATGGTTAATTTAATTTATTTACAGTATTTCAGCTTCAATAATTGATGCACCATCCATGGATCATTCTTTTCATAAGAAGAGAAGACAGCATCCTGTTTAATTTTGTTATTTTCCCATTAAAACCTGAGGAAACATCAAAGGCAGAGCGATTTAATTAACAATGTGGAGAGTCTGTGTACAGCCGTCTGCATTTTGCAAATTACTCTTTGCTGAGAATAAGAGACTTATCAGGCACATACAGACATCGCTGCACACCTCAAAAGAAGTTGTGTTGACACAAGGAAGGGGGAAAATACATGTCTCCCCCAGACAGAATTATCCACTTCACAGGTATTTTCAGTTTACAGTTTCCAGGTTGGAAAAATTAATACCCTTTCTTCCTCTGCCAGTAGAGTTTACAATTCTTTGTTGTGCGCTCTGTTAAGTGTGGAGGGAATGAGGGAAAAGACGGGGAGTTAAGTATTGTATGTGAAATATCATTGTGATATGTTCCTTATGGCACAGCAGTTCCTAATAATTGTTTTTGACGAGGAAGTGTTTCTAAGCTGCCTCTTGATGATTATTCCCCTATTTGCACACAAGTGCGGAAGCTCTGTGGCTGTTTATCTCTGCTGGTGGCTATGATATAAAGTATCCAAACCCCCAGAAAAGGCTCTTAGCATGTCTAGAGTATAGGTGAGTCACATTTAAGAAAATAAAAGGTTGAAAAATTGAATGCAAGGCTTGTATTTAATGATTTTTTTTCTTAATCTAACCCTATTCTAACTTTTTTTTAAAACAACTTACATCGTAATACAGAGCTAATGGTACAATTATATAACAATCATTTACTGTATAAGGAAATGTTATGGAGACCATAACAGTGAGTTTTAAAGAGGCATGATTGTTTGTACTGCTCTGACAAGGTAACAGTAATATTTTCCATTTTCATTATTTTCTTCATCAATTAAGGTTTTCCTTTTTTTATTTGTGTGACTATATTTAAAAATAAGCAACATGGATGTTCTTTGTATAAAATATGATCCTGATTACGGACAAAAAAGAAACTTTTCAGAACTGATCCGTTACACCAATAATGCATGTACAAAACCCAAAACCAGTGAAGTTGGCACGTTGTGTAAATCATAAATAAAAACAGAATACAATGATTTGCAAACCCTTTCGACCTATATTCAATTGAATACACAGCAAAGACAAGATATTTAATGTTCGAACTGGTAAACTGTGTTATTTTTTGCAAATATTAGCTCATTTGGAATTTGATGCCTGCAACATGTTTCAAAAAAGCTGGCACAAGTGGTTAAAAAGGCTGAGAAAGTTGAGGAATGCTGATGATTGGATATAAAAGCAGCTTCCCTGAAATGCTCAGTCATTCACAAATAAGGATGGGGCGAGGGTCACCACTTTGTGAACAAATGCGGGAGCAAATTGTCCAACAGTTTAAGAACAACATTTCTCAACGAGCTATTGCAAGGAATTTAGGGATTTCATCATCTAAGGTCCGTAATATCATCAAAAGGTTCAGAGAATCTGGAGAAATTACTGCATGTAAGCGGCAAGGCCGAAAACCAACATTGAATGCCTTTGACCTTCGATCCCTCAGGCCGTACTGCATCAAAAACCGCCATCACTGTGTAAAGGATATCACCACATGGGCTCAGGAACACTTCAGAAAACCACTGTCAGTAACTACAGTTCATCGCTACATCTGTAAGTGCAAGTTAAAACTCTACTATGCAAAGCCAAAGCCATTTATCAACAACACCCAGAAACGCCGCCGGCTTTGCTGGGCCCGAGCTCATCTAAGATGGACTGATGCAAAGTGGAAAAGTGTTCTGTGGTCTGACCAGTCCACATTTACAATTGTTTTTGGAAACTGTGGTCGTCGTGTCCTCCGGACCAAAGAGGAAAAGAACCATCCAGACTGTTATAGGCGCAAAGTTCCAAAGCCAGCATCTGTGATGGTATGGGGGTGTATTAGTGCCCAAAGCATGGGTAACTTACACATCTGTGAAGGCACCATTAATGCTGAAAGGTACATACAGGTTTTGGAGCAACATATGTTGCCATCCAAGCAACGTCTTTTTCATGGACGCCCCTGCTTATTTCAGCAAGACAATGCCAAGCCACATTCTGCACGTGTTACAACAGCGTGGCTTCGTAGTAAAAGAGTGCGGGTACTAGACTGGCCTGCTTGTAGTCCAGACCTGTCCCCCATTGAAAATGTGTGGTGCATTATGAAGCGTAAAATACAACAACGGAGACCCAGACTGTTGAACAACTTAAGCTGTACATCAAGCAAGAATGGGAAAGAATTCCACCTGAAAAGCTTCAAAAATTGGTCTCCTCAGTTCCCAAACGTTTACTGAGTGTTGTTAAAAGGAAAGGCGATGTAACACAGTGGTAAAAATGTCCATGTGACAACTTTTTTGCAATGTGTTGCTGCCATTAAATTCTAAGTTGATGATTATTTGCAAAAGAAAATAAAGTTTCCCAGTTCGAACATGAAATATCTTGTCTTTGCAGTGTATTTGATTAAATATAAATTAAAAGGATTTGCAAATCATTGTATTCTGTTTTTATTTGCGATTTACCCAACGTGCCAACTTCACTGGTTTTGGGTAAATAAACAAAGGTGAGGCGTTTATTTCTCGCATTTAAGCACATATAGCATTACAAATTAAATGGCTGGGGGTTTTTTTGTTTGTTTTTTTACAAACTTGATGTACAGAATTGTTTTAAAGTTAGTGTCAGTGTTTTCATATTAATTAGTACATATTAATAGTCCATATTAACTGAATGCATTCTTAGTGTTCTTTATTTGGTCAAATACAGTGCACTTATGCAAACATATGAATCACTGAGTGTAGACAGTGCATTTCACAGATTATTTCAACACTAATTTTACCCTGGAAGGAACAGTCACTCTCTGGCTTTATGGCATCATCTAGGTCAAATGCTATTTTAAAATGTTATTTTTATATACCACAGTAAATAAGTGGTTGCCTCATTGCATCTCACAGCACCTAAATATGAACCCAAAATATGAGTGCTTTGAGTACATATCATAGTTTAACCCTTTTTTTTTTTTTACTTGGACTTGAGTAAAATGTGATTAAACAAGAATTTTCTAAGATCACAATCCTCTGCCAAAGCGTTTCCAACATCAGTGAGTGAGTTTAGGTCAAAAAAGTGGAAAACTGCTCTGTCTCATGCAGAAATTTCTTTGAAAAGAACGACTGGGTACACATCTAGATTTGAATCATCACCAAAATCTAACCACTCGTCTTCTGTACCATGGCTTACAATCCCTGAAACTGACATTCGTTATTAGTTATGAGTTATTAGGGCAAAAATGGAAAAGTGCCCGGTCCTGCAATGTCAAAAATTATAGTAATTACAGTTAAATTACAGTATATAAAAAAGTTGGATAAGCATCTACATATGTTTCAATACCAAAAACAGATAACTCCTTTCTTTAGCTATAACCAACATTTTCTGAATATTCTGTCAAAATCTGTCCATAACTTTGAAATGTTCCTACTAACAAACAAACTTGGAAACGATAAGTCCCTCCCTCCAATTGTATGTTTATGGTACTCTTTCTACCCATGATCATCGCTTCCCTGCTTTGAACTTATTCTTAAATTTGGCTCAGAAACATTGATGGAGGTTTTCCAGCAGTGCAGATAGCTGTTCAAAGCGTCTCAAACACAGTGCATTTTCCCAACTGACCACTGTTGTCATTGTTGAGGTATGATGTCTGATTATATTTCCATAATGAATTATGAAAAGAAATGACTGGGGTCACATTCCCGCAAATTAGAAAATGAGTTTATTCTCCTTGTCAGGGAGATGGATGGTTAACAGCCAGCCTTTCTTAGGTCTGACTTTAATATGTGGACTCCCTGAGAGCCCCTGTAAATAAGAGTGGATGTGTGGGAGTGAGAGATAATGAAAGCAATGCTACAAAGCCTGCTGTACTGTAAAGCGGCGCTGGATGACGCCCAACATAAAGTCTGCTTTTTTTTTTTTTTTTTCTTTTTTGGACTGTGTTCCCTAATGCCTTTTTCTTGTTGTGCAGACAGCTTGTGGAGGAAGTATCCTGCTCCTGAGTGTGCTTTAATAATAAAGAAGAATACCTGAAACTGTCCTCTGCAGATGGGAGTGAAATCTGAAAAATAAACAGTGAGAAGAGGAAGTAGAAGTGGGAATAACAACAGAATGAGAGCAGAGGAGGGGGAGAAAAATGTTATCTCCCTTCTAACAGGGTGACACTTCTACTCACTTTTAAATTATACCTGTGTTTTGGTGCAGTGTTCCTCCACCAGCCTGACATTTCTGGGTTAAAAAGTGCCTATTACAGCTCACCATTGCCATGTTTCCCCATAAATTCGCATGGAGATATTTCCACAGAGATGATCTTTTTCCTTGTTATGAGTGATCCTGCTCCTTAATTCCGGTCATGAGCAGCCAGCCGCCACAGGTGAAAGGAGGCGAGGAGCAAAAGCAGAACAAACTCACAGTGCAGCACACTGATAGAAATGTCACGTTTGATGGAATCACTTTAATTACACACACGTACTAAATCGTTCGGTAGCGGCTGTACATCCTTGTTGGCTAATGCCAGGATTTGAGTGACATTCTAATTCACGTGATTTAATGGCAGAATGAAGAGAAAGCATCTGGTGCTTTACCGTTTATTTTAATAATCATTTTAATTACGGCTCAAATCAATCACAGGCGACCTTTTGTAGCATTCCATGAGCAACACGTTTCTTGCGGAGTGGAACAATAAAGCCATCAAAACAAGGTGACAGAAGCCTTTTTGAACTGGAAAACAGCTGCTTACAGCATTTCCTAATCATTGCTGCTAATTATAACAGCAATGTTAAAAATATCTGTACCTGTCTTTGCCTGTTTTTGCCTTGTTTTCGAGCATGCACACTGACTGCAGATAATGCTGGGTAGTGAGGGAGGGGTGTGTGTGTGTGAATGTCATCAATCAGCATTAACCATCAGCTCTGAGCTATTGACTGATGATTCACCATGGCAGAATCTCTACTGACTCGAAAATGAAAGGCAGCGGCAGCAGCGGCGGCGGCGGCATGAGGCAAAGACACTCACTTGATTGGCACCTCATTGAGTCTGGCAGGGGAGCCTTTGATTGCACTGGCTGTCAATATCACGTAATTGTTTTTTCTTACATACATGGTGCCCTTGCTTCTTTTTGCAGCAGGGTCAACTCGTCTTTATGCCTGAATGATATTAAGCTGATACTTTGTGGGGGGTTTTGTGCCCATTATTTTGAAACATGCGCTATTTCTGCTCCTATAGTGATGATTTTATGGCTAAATGTACCCCCTTGTTGATGCATTGAGCGAAAAAAATTATATTTGTGCACCACCACCAGCCAATATGCCATAGTAACATCAGTGCATTAAGATTCATAGCCCATTCTAGACGGCTAGATTAGCTGCATATGGCAGTAAATCTGTCCTTCACAGCCACCCTCGGGTGTATCTGTGTAGCCAGTTATGCCTTCAAGCTTTAATTGGACCCCTTTCAATTATCACATTAAGTGTGTTACTGGAATACGTACACTGAGCGCACTTCAATCTTGACAAGTGTGAACTCAGTGTGTATCCTCTGAAGTCTGGCTTAAAAATTGAGTTTAAATTTCTCCTTCAATGGGACCCATGGGCGCAGGAAGGGGCTGCTCTGGCCAGAGAAAGCAACCCTGTTCCCTCCACCCCAAGGTCAGCATGGGGATGATTTAATTGAAATTGAAAGCATCAACCTGATAGATTGGAATAATTAGCAATATCAGAGGGGAGAGGAGAGTAGAGGGGAAGAAAGGAAAAAGAAAAAGGACAACAGGCCAGAGAGGAGAGAAGTTGTTGAGTTCAGAAAATTAAGCGTCAGTATGTTTGAGCAGCCTCAGGGGCCATAGCAACAAGACAAACTCAACCAAATAAATTTAAACAAACTCACTTATGTTTGATTAATCTAGAGCAAAGTTGTAGTAGTATAGTCAGTGCACCCTGGTTGGTATTTTAAATATATTTTTTTTAATACAGAAGCATTTTGTGGCATATAAAATTTAAGTTTTTCATTTTAAGTTTTCCCAACTTAAGTTTACCAAAATTTGCCCATCACACACAAGATATTATTCAGTTCTTTAGAATACTTTAAGTATTCAGCTCCCAATTTTTATTTCATGAACAGTATACCAATCTGAATAATATAACTGAATATGCAATTCAATTAGAAAGTAAAGTACAAATAATGCAGAATAAAACGTGTATTCTGGCTGCATAACATGGCAGTAATCCAACATTAGTGAAAAGGTCCTGCTTAGAAATAAGGTAGTGGCATTTTGTTTAGAAAAAAAGTGGTGTGCAAAAAACACAAAACTCTGTAAAGGAATTTCCAAAATTGTCAGGTGAGTCATTGTCATCTGATCTGCATCAGTGGTTTGATCACTACCAAAATGTAATCACTTCTGTCTCTGAAAATGTCATGAAAATCTATTTAGAACTTATACAGTGATTGCCAAACATGTGGAAAAGTACTTTATCTCACTGTTAAGAGGTTCTTTTGGTGGATGAAAGTTGGTGGATCTACATCCATAAATCTACTACCACCTGATCTAAATTCTGTTCTTTCCTTTTGGCATGAACAATATCCATGAAAATGAAATCACAACTTGTTTTTAACTTTGAGTTATCTTGTTCACAAACTAACAAGTGCCAGCAAAAACACGACCTTGCAAAACACACATTGTAAACCCAATATTGACATGACAAAAACAAAACCTTCAGTGTGAAAGCAAACACAGGCATTATTGTTTTCATGCAATGACAATATGACCTGTAAAGGAAATATGAAAGTATCTGTCTCAATTTTTTTGAGGTTGAAGAAAAATGAAATACTGTCTGTGATCATTCATTTGTATATAGAGTAAATGATCTCTTCTGATACTTCTGAACTAGGCACAAGGCCCACACTCTGAAAAACACTAGAACAATAGTTATATCAGTGCTCAGAGGCTGTTGTCCTCAGCATGGGTAGCTCGGGTTTGAGTCTGGCCTTCAGCTCCTTTCCAAGTCATTTTATACTCTCCCCTCTCAGTTGTCAAGTCTATTTTGCTCTTTCTTTATTTTGCTACACTTTTCTGTCATTAGTGTGCACTTTATACAGCTGCTCAGTCTAACTCCAACATTGGATTTGCACAAAATACACCTAATGGACAGTTTTTTTGTTTGTTTTTTAAATAAAGATTCCTCAATTAAATACAACAAGCAAGCAGAGGAGCTAGGCAACATGTTGGCCTAATTGAGATTGTGCAGAGGTTCCACAGTGTCAGAGGATGGTGGTGGAACTGGCAGTCAAACATAAAGTGTCTTGATAGTTGTTTAGACTTTCTGTCCATTCGATCAAGGGTTCTAGACCAGTAAATAGGGACACTAAGGTTGGTCGTCAAAGTGTTTTTTTAATGGGTAACGAATACATGCTTGGCTATACGTACATTAGTCAAAATAATTTATCACGATAGTCAGTTTTGGATGTTTTTATTTAACCTCATATAAAAATTATGTTTTTATATTACCACATTGATATGGAAAAAGAATGGGAAAAAATGCAAGACAAGACCTTCACTGTGGTCACATACCTGGTCTATGACACAGATTTTGATTCAGACTCTTTTGGATAGGAAAACTGATTACCACATGATGTTATGTTAAAAATGTCTTGTGATTTATAGAAAAAAAAATCTCCTTTATTACAAAGATGAATAACAGTTGGATCAAACATGTCCATTATGTAATGATGTGCTTGCAGAGTGTTGCTATACATGGTCCACAACTATGGAAAGGAGTTGGTTTGGCACTGCTCTGTCCCCAAGGCTGAACGGATTTGAAAAGAAGAAAAAAAGGAAAATTACTAGAAAAGAAAAGATTACTATTGACCTGCTTTTAAAATAAAAAATGCTATGTGTGTTTAAAATGACAGTGGCTAACAAACTGTTAGTAAAGACAACAAAAATGGACCGGAATGCAATGCAGTTGTTTCTTATCATTTTGAATCAAAATGATCAACGCTTTAGCCTGAGCCATGAGGACCAACTTGATCAGGTCCTTGAATTAAGAGGGAATTTCCCAATTAAGGGGTTACAATATGACATACATGCTGAAAATGTAGTAGCTGTCACCATGCTGTAGTCCTAGAGGAGCTTAATTATAGCTTTAAACTCCCGGTCAGGATCATAAATAAATATCTCTGCATGTAAAAGATAAATAGTTTCCTCAGACAAGGGCAGACTGATCAATTAATTGAATAAGCTACCAGATTGCGTCAGCCATACTGAACTCTCACCTTGAATGCATTAAAAAAATCAAATTTATTGCAAACAAACATCCTGAGAGTTGCTGAGACTGGCACAAGTTCAGAAAATGTTCATGCAGCTCATGCACCCTTGTGTCCACTGTAAATAAACTATTGTGCATGCACAGCCCCCAATCTCACCCACCTTGTGCTCTAGCCTTCTCCTCCCACCCGTAAAACAAACTCCAGCGCCTTTCAGCCCTGGAAGACTTCTCGAGTCACTTCTGGCCGGGCCAAACATTTCCGCACCAGTTAATAAAGGGGAAATGAATTGTATCAGTGTTGCTTTGCTCATAGTGAATAGGAAATTATCATAGAGATGGGTATTGGTGCCTTCACACACTGAATTACATGGAGAGTGAGCCTGTTTCTCACTCCGTCTCACACACATACACACACAGCAGCTTGAATAAACTGCAGGGTAAAATTGGCTCAGTGATGTCATCATAGCTACGGCAATTTTCTCCCTCAATTCTACAAACACGCTGATACGTCAGTGACATTTAGTGCCTCTTTTTTTTCCCACCAAACTTCCGTTCCCTCCACGCCATCCCAATGCTCGGCCATGGCATGTCAACATTAGAGTCGATACGGCAAGCCAGGCAGAAGAAATGTGACATACCCTTGCCCCTTTGTGAGTGTTTGTCGTGTTTGAGCAGGACTAAAACAAGTGACACCAAGAGAATGGCACCCGGGGACAGACAATATATACAAGTGTCCTCAGGGCCTGACAGCCGCACAAAATCAAAGATGTAGGGTGTTAATATCTGATAGTTAGCGCTCAAGGCTAAACAGCATAAAAGACATCGAGGTCAACGGGTTCGCAGCAGTCTCTGGAGCAAAGTAGTGCGGTGGCTATTTTCACCGACTCGTCCTCTGTGGACTGTCGGAGCCACTGGAGGATTCTCTTCATCATCACAGTCAGTACACTATCAGAGGACCTACTTTCTGCTGTTACCCTTTCATTTTGTATAATATTTTATACAGTGGAAGTATTTAGAGACCATCCCAGAGGCTGTAAGACAAAAGGGAAACTTGAGATGAGAGCTTTTATAATTAATAGTAACAAACCTCCTATCTTCATGAAATTTGACCAGTTTTGTGGATCAAAGCTCCAGACTGTAACTTTGACTCCTTTAGAATAATAGTTTAAAGTCTGTCTCATAGCGGGGTCTTAAAACAGAGTGAATATGTTTTTTTAGACTTAGACTGTACAACTCTTGAATGTGAGTGAAGTGCGTAAGTGAGTTCACCATTAGGAAAACAAATGGGCAATAAGAATGGTAGTTTGCATATATGTGCTTTCCCAGTTTCATAAAGCTGAGGCTACGATACGAAAAGGGGACTGTGAAGGATGAGGATCGGAAAGAAAGCAAGGAGCCAGACCTAAGCAAGATTTTCTCTATTGCATTTCAGGCATCTTTATATTCAGCAATTTGATCTTTACCTCTGTTGTATTATTTTGGCCTTGCATTCTGCTTTATTACCTCCTGGATTTGGCACTTACTCATCGTATGATAGTGGCAGCTTTAGGTTGCACGATAGCAAACACAGAGACACACACATGACATTTTTGCTTTTCAATCATGCAAGTAAATAAACATAATATTTCAACTAAATGAAAACATTAATCTGTGCTTATATGAATAAAATACCACTGAATGCCCCAATGTCAAGTTTTTTTCTATTTGCTTTTAAGTGTTGATCCTATTTTCTCGTAACTTTTAATATGGAATGCACCAACTTGCTCCAGAAATTTGAATGGCCTCTTGTAGACAAATGATTTTTTTATGAATTGAGATGGTCTGCAGTTTTATTCTTCACAATAACAAGCACTTAGACCTTGAAATATGTGAAAGCAACTTTTAGAATATAAATAAAAATGAGTTACACAACACTAAATCTGTGAGTATTGTACATTACAGAAACAAAGTGTCCTCTGGTCAGATGCATCACTCTCTGATCAAACCACTGCTACTCCTCACACATCTCTTCTGACCTCCACGACTCTCCTGATCCTCTAATTTCTCAGGGGCCTGAAGTGGAGGCTCAGCCCTGTCTCTAACATACATTCAGAAAGAGAGAGAAATGACACTACTGAACAGACAGAAGCTTACAACAACATTTTACCAACTGCCTTCACTAACATGTTGGTGTTATAAGTCTTAACAGCTGATGGAGTTTATTTGTTACGTCTTTCTCTACAAATGATGGTCCAGAACTGCTGTGATGTGTTGCTCTGCTCAGTCATCATCAGAATCTTCTTTCTCTCATGTCCCAAAAGTTCTAATTGTATTACTTTATTTACATTAATTAATTTACAATAATTGTCAAGTCATTTTGATTAGCTTTTTTAATCTAAAAAGTTGTCTGCATACTAGCGTGTCCAATGCAACAGCATGAAACACTAAAACTAGCTTTGCCCTAACTTAAAGTGCAGCAGCCACGACCAAATATGCCAGTTTGTAAGTTTGGCCACTGTGACTGTGGTGGTGGCTGCTTCCTTGTTAAAAACATGCTGGGATCCAAAGTGTTGCAAATCATAGCATCAGAGGTGAAAGCAAGCCGGAACGCACCGGAATGCCGTGCCGGTAGGAAATATACAGACATTTTCTTCCAGAACGCACTGGAATGTCTCTAAAAAGCAATTTTCACTCATGCATACAATGACAGCCCTTTCTTTTTTCAAGCAAATTTAACTGACATAAATGTACACTGTACAAGCGTGAGAGCATGGAGATATTAGCGCAAAGAGCTCCTCGCGGTGCCGGTGTGCGTAAAGATGCACAGCTCCCAATACAGTCTAGTATCAGTCAATCAATCTTTACTCATAAAGGACTTTTCATACATAAAATGTAACACAAAGTGGTGAACATTCACATACTAGTGCAGTGGTTCCCAACCTGTAAGTCGAGGCACAAAAGTGGGTCTCAGAGCTATTTTCAGTGGACCGCGTATAAATCAGGTAAGATTTTTACCTTCCCCTAAAGAAAATGAACTGCTTTGCCATATATTACATTATGTGTCTGAAATGATGCTCGCGCACAAAAATTTTTGAGTTGCACAGTTCCTGCAAGAATCTTATCTTACTTTCACCCCTGGGTAGCATCACTATGAAACAGCTTTTCTTCCTCATTAGGACATAATCCTGTATCCATTACCACCAGGGCACCTCAGTATAAGGAACTCTTCAACTGTTTAAATGACAGCTAACTGTTGGCAGTAGGGATTGAAAACTTTTCATTGTAAAAATAAATTATTTAAATTGAGCTACACAACTGAAACTGAAAAGAAATTTAAATTGTAATGAAAAAGACATTTTAATAAAGATACCTTCAATCTGGTGCCAATCATTATTAGTCAGAGTTAAATAGAGATATGTGCTACTTTAGCTCATGCTCCAGTAGTTGCCTTGTTCCACATGGTCTCTCCAACCCTCTTTGTGTCTATTGTATCTGTCGCTCATGCTGTGGGGAGCGTTAGCTGACAATGCCTGATCTCAGCATACCCCAAATAAAGTGCGTAGTGACAGAGACATTAACACAAGCCACTGAGTAGCTCTGTGATTTTTAGTGCGAGCGTATCTGTCAGCAGGGCCTGGAGGAGTAGAAGGCATCTATCTGAACTTTCAGCGGCTGCTGTTTGGGTGGAGGATTGTAGCAGTCAACATCAAAACAGCCAAAGCAAAGCCGTGATTTATTGAGAGTGCCGCTTGCGCCTTACTTTCATGTTTGCCGGTGATACATTATTTGACTTTTCTTGTGCTTTCAGGAACACAGCGATGCGGATGAATTAAACATGTTAAGCAGGAACAGGTCTTTCTCTGAAAGCCTCACCCTTTTCATGATAACCCCTTTTTAGACATTCAGCGGACTTATCACAGCGTATAAATAGGACAGAATTCATTATTCAAGGGAGGTTTCGGTGAAAAATTAATAGTTGTCCCCGGAGGAGGCTCTGTGGCGCTCCGGAAAAGGAAAACCTTTAAAGTGTACATGCACAGGGGGATGTGGGGAGAGTGTGCCCCTCATACTAAAACCTTTACCATGCTACGCTACACACTGATACTGCAAATATAAGTTTGCTCAGCTTTAATGAGTGTGGCTAATACCGTACACAGTCTGCATTCATTCCTAAGCCGTCCTCAAAATATTTGGAGGCTAGGGGAAGAAAGAGGACACAGAAGAGAGGGATGGTTTGAGTGTCTGCTCCTGACACTGACACCTCATATAGATTACACATTTTCAGGATTGCCTGGGGGGACAAAACATCCAGGCTTGAGCTGCTGACATCTGAAGAGAGGCTCTCTCTCTCTTTTTTTTGAGCACAGACTGAATGATTTCACTTAGAAATACATTGCTGCACAATAAACACACACCCCTGGAAACACAACAACAGAAAAAAAAAAAGCAGGGAACCTGTACAGCAGGTCTCCCTCTCAGCTCTGTCATATAAGAGATTACAATTTCCAGCATGGCCAGATCACTCATGCACTGAAATCACGCCGCCGCCGGTGCTGAGTGGTTTTCAGCCTGCCAGTTATCCACTGAAAGATGGGCTTCGCGATGCCTTTGTATCCACTTCCTATCTGCCTGGCCATGGAGGCAATAACAGTAATGTATGGCTAAGGGAAAACAGAGCTAATCATCAATGACTGCAAGATATATAGCGTATGCAGTGGCACCTTGTTTATTACCCTCTCCTCTCCTGCTGCTGCATCCATTGGCGATGCAGACAGGCTGCCACATCCCAGAGCTTCTTCAATGTTAATTTGATTCATTCTTGTTTTCCATAATAATTGGGGGCAATGGGTCAGCGTGATGAATTTGCTTGTTACATGACACAGGATGTAGCGCACTGAGGGCTGCATCAGTTTGTCTCTCCTCTTCAGCATCTCCTCCATCTTGCTGTTAAATCCCGCTCTTTGCTGATGCAACAGGTTCAATTCTTCAAGGAGGCCTGTAATACCTCAAATCTGCCTCTAATTTGATTTTAACGGGGAACCTAAGAGTGTCATAAGTGACATTTACATTTTTAGATCAGAGTCATTTTCTGAAAACTCATGCTTGTTTGGATAGTATTCCCACTGGAACAATCCAATCTCTTTGCAAATAACAGACAGCTTTGTCAGGTCGCACTTAAAAAGTCCATTTTGGTTTCTCTCCTGATCTGTTAAAAATATTTCCACTTCCCTTTTCATTCCCCCCAGTTTTATTTTCTTTTCCCAGGCCTCACATTATCTACACAATATGGAAATTTGCAGACATCCATCCATGTGCAATGAATTTTAAGGTGGATTTTCAGTTTTTTTAATCTTATAAATATGCATTTATGTATTGCTTCCTTGTCGGAGAGAGCACAGCTACAGTATATCACAGTATTGTCTGCATACAAAGAAAAGACGCTTCCTTGTAGTACATTTTACAAAGAGTGCTGGAGTGTGTCTGTGTAAATGTGGATGTGTTTCTACCCCATTTCTCCTCGCATGAGTGTGTGGGTGTGTTTGTGTGTGCGTCACCACCGTGATGAGCGCTGATTGCAGATTGTTATGGTGTTTGCACCTCTCATCTATCTGGCCCATGCTGGGTATTTGGCCAGGCCTGATTGTGTTGATGGTGACACCGGCGTCTTGTCCTCAGGAGGGGAGGCCCAATAGTGGTCCAGCCATAATGAAGGAGATGTAATCAAGCAATGTCACACACACACGCTCTCTCACACAAAAAAAGAAAGTCAAGTGTCAGGAACAAAAGCTGTTTCAGTGTTTCCACCTTCCCTGACTGTGCTCTCTGTTGATGGAAATCACACAAATGCTGTTGTTGATGTCGGGGTAAACATTTTATGCCGAGGCAAAATGGAAATTTTCTGTTTTTTTCCTTCTGCAGACAACAAAGGTGACTCCAAGATAAAAGAATTTACATCAAATTGAATCAGTGTATTGTGCTGGCATTGTATATTCTAGGTGAAGAAATGGGTGCTTCAACCTACAACCTACTTTTAATCAATGGTAACAAAAAAGAGGGGAAAAAAAGCGAGCGCTCGCTCTGGGCTGTTCAAGGGATCCTTTCTCTTTCTTTGTGCACTTTGTCCCCACTCTGTGCTTTGTCATTTGTTTTGGTGTTCTAATCTCAGCCAAGTCAATAATATTCTTTGTTGTCTGAAATTGTGTGTCGGGAACAAAAAGGCCTCCTCCTTTTGTTGAAAGTACCTGTCTGTGACTTTTCACTCTCTCTCAGACTCCCAGATAAAGTAATCATTAGATGTTGTTTTCTGTCTGCAATTACTTTCAGCTACAATGGGTCAAACAGTGGGAAAGCAAAAAGGGTCGAGAGGAGACAAGGCTAGATGGATTACAGGCAAGGAACTGTATAGGTCCCGCAAGTGCTGATAAATACGTATGTGGCTCGGAGACTCAGCGCGTTCAGTAAATGCATCAAAAGTAATTAGTCTTGGGTATATATGGACAACCTTGCTCCCCTCTTATCTACATGGCATTGTCTCCTTTTAAAAAAGGTCATCCATTACATCTGGCACTATTTGTTTTAAAAAGTTGAAAAGAGGAGCCAATTTGGTATATCTCACTTTGAATCACTTCAAGAATTTATGTTTGAGCAGGGGAAATTCACTACACCATTATGGAAGGTAGTTCATTACTTTTCTGTGGCTGATGAGGAAAGCCATTATGAAGACAGGCTGTAAAGAGATTGTTACACTCTTCATTCTGTAATACAGGGGCAAGCAATATCTTTCCTTCAGATGACTTTAAAACTGTGAGCAAACCAACATAAACTAGGTAACATATTAAAAGCACAATCATATGAAACCAACCAGCAATTGATGAATTGTTTCAAGAGCTGAACATTATACCATTTTAGCAGTGCAGCTGAAATGTGGGCATGTCAAACCGTCACATCCCAGTATGTGCGATGCCAGTCATGTAACATGAAATATAACATGCCGTCATTTGTTTTCTTTTTGGTGGAATCCAAAATCCCACTGTGTATTATATATTGAAACATACTTTAACCAGGAAAGCTTGAGGCTAAGAATTTAGTTTACAAGAATGTGCTGGCAAGATGAGAAACAGAACAAGTTACAGAGATAAAACAATTACTCAGATAAACATGCGTGAACCAACAGATTCGAATCTCTGAGCAGAGGGCTGAGTCAAAGCATCTATGACCTGAAACTTCCTCCTCGGATGTCTTCAGTCTGCTCTTAAAGATTTAAAACGACCAGCCCCTTCAGACCCCAATTTCCTGTAGCAGATTCCAGTCTGCAGGAGCAGCAGTTCTGAAACTACTTTTTCCTACATCAGAACAAACTTTTAGTCTAGACAATAAGAATGTCTTGTGACTGTGTGACAGAGCGAAGATTGTAGCTTTCAGGGGATGAATCCAGTACGTATGTATGAAGGAAGCAGATTAAGTTTAGCCATATAAATAAGGACATCCCAATGTCTTTGAGTGGCCTAGGAAGGCCAGCCAATTTGATCACACAGAGTACAAGATGAGTTTGCCCATTGCAATTTGCTATGAACCTTCAGCTACATGATGAACAGTACCAAAAGATGCAAGACACTGAACAGATTAATCCATATAAACCATGACCATAAACGACCGGAGGTATAAATGTCGCAGAAACACAACTTATTTCCTAAGTATATGTTCAATCACAGCTTGAACTTCTTAAGAAGTTGCTTAATATAATGCTTGAAGGACAGGAAATCTTTAATTCAAACTCAGGTATTTATAAGATAAAACAGATTCAATAACATCCCCCTGAAACATGACGACAGAAGGCAGGTTCTATGACTTTTACTTTGACTTTGAGAACATCATGATTTCTTTCCCTATTTACAATAAAAGGCCATCAGATTTACCAGAGATTGGCAAAATTTGGACCAAGAGCCTTGTGTTTCCTGCACATTAAATGCACCAGCTGAAGATGACTGTATACTCTGAGTACAGATATTTTATATAAAAGTCATTTTTATTCAAACTTAAGTAGATTAATAATGTGCTACTTTAACCTGCACTTGTGGGTTAGAAAAAATGTCAAAGTACCTTTAAATTTTTTTGGGTTCAAATGTTTTTTTCTGTCCACCCCAGTTTTTTTTTTTCATAAAATGAAATAATTACAATCTATGTCTGTAGAAATTACAGTTTTATGGCATGTTTCCTCTATGATAGCCTCAGAGAAGTGAATGTAGTCACACTTCAGTTACTTGTCTGTACCGAGGGTCTTCTCCTCACCTCTGTCACCGCCTGTTCAGCCACTCTTTTCCCAGCTATGATCACCCCTTGCCCGGCTTCATCAGCAGGTCAGAGTCTCTCTGCAATGGCGTGTAAGAAACAGGAAAAGGGTGAAGAAAGCAGGCAATTCATTGAAGTATCAAGACTGTCAAGTTTACTGTGTGACACTGACTTTACACTTTCATAGACCTCAGTCTTAATTTCATTTTTATTTACTTTAGTAGCTGACTATAGCAAAAGAGTCAACAAGAAAGCAAGAATAGATTTGCTGACTCAGCAGGTCAAAATCAAACCAACAAATGTTACTGAGACAAGTTGTTACAGTCATACAACCCATAAAACAACAGTTATCAAAAGACAGCAGCCCTTTTGGCTGCAATGTTGCTGGTCCGCTGGCATGTATCATCCTGTTAAACTGCCTCTTCAGCCTTTAGCATTAATTAAGGCACATTATGGTAAAGATTGAAGTTTTATTGTGGTTCTCTGGCACTGCAACACCCAAGGTATATTTCCTGCAATGCTGGCTTACTAGCTGCAGATGTTACAACCAAGTTATAACAACCACTTGTGACATAAATTTAGAGTCTTTAGAGTTTCCTCTAGGATTTTTTAAGCTGTGGCGGTGGGCTGCATGAGAGGCGGACTGCCACACTTCATTGCGCCACTGCTGCAAATGAGAATTTTTATGAATAACTATTTATTTTGTCTTTATCCAGGATAAGAAATATATAATCAGAGTACAATTAACTGTTAATCTAGTGGCAAAGCTTGTAAGGTCAGTGTCTAAAATATAAAGCATCCTTTCACTGCCTGACCCTCCTCCTTGGTAACTTTTCTCTTTTGTGAAAGCAATTTAAAATACTCATCTGAAATTGCAGCCAGGGACCAGTCATTAAGGACAACAACTTGATATTAGCCTAGGTCGTGCTGTAACACGTGAGGTACAAACACACGGCGTAAGTTAAACATTACCGTTGGTGGCAACGTCAAAATTTGGGTCGTTTTCACAGGCTTGAATGAGAAATGCATTAATTACCTTGAAATACCTTTCTCTCACTCTTTTTTTTCTCTCCTTACTTTTGCTGGGTGCCAGCTCTGCTTCAGGGTCAATCAGGTGTGCAAGCAGCTGTAGCACTTACCCCCAAATTCCACATCAAGGGAATGTGGTATTGCTCTGACCACATTGCTTGGTCACAGGGCAAAAGATCCTTGGAGAGCCACAAGCTCTCGTGTGAATTGCAATATCTAAGGATAACAAAACATTTCATAAACTGAGAAAAGAAATAAACTTTACTGGTCCCAACTATACAGCTTTTTGATTTATATCACTTCCATCTGCCTATATCCTTGTAGAAAGGATGTTTGGTGTTAAATATAATGTTATATATTTCTGTAGCTCCACGATTCACTTCTTTTTGTCCATGGTGTGGTGTTGCCTCTGGGACCCTCTGACCATCTGTTGACCTCGTGCCTCCGATTGGGACGTAATGCTAATTTATTGAGGTAATTGACATTTGGGAGTCTTTGCATTGTGTTTTATTTTAAAAGTACCAAATACTCCACTGGTGACTTCCTTTTATGGTGCTTTCTGAATGACAGTGAATTTATGAGATTTGGAAGTTGCCATGCCGAAAATAGACCTGTAGCGTATCTCAAGTGCCATGGCGTACATTGTCGCTGAAGTGCGGGCAGTGGAAAGACTCAGATACACTGGGGTGGGAGCCAAGTGCTCCGCAGTACAACTGAAGACGTGGCATGTTCCCTTCATGTGGAATTTGCAGAAAGGTGGTTCTGAGGCTTCGTTGCAAAAATAAAGCACATAGGAACATTTTTATGATATTTGAGATGTTATTTAAAACTAATTATAGACAATAGTTCATAAATAAAAGGACATATATATGTTGATTCAAAAATATATAACTTAAATGTGTTGTCATGTTAATAACCCCCCTCATTTTTAAGGTGTGTCGGCTCTTATTTTGCCGTGGCGTTGTGCCACAATCAATTACATGTAGGGGAAACCCTGCTCTCAACAGAAACATGATGAGATTCGGCACACCAGTGACAGTATTTATCAGTGCATGTGCTCTGTAAACTTCCGTCGCCGTTAGACGTGTTCTGTAAAGAACATCCTGTGGGCAGTCATGTCCGTGTTTGTTTTCTTCACTTTATAGTTCTGCTGGAAACCGAGGGGAGGGGGTGGAGTGCAGCGGAGGAGAGGAGGAAGTGTGGCTAACAGCCTCTGAACAGCCCATTTGTTTTGAATTTGTTTAGGTGCTCCAGTGCGACACCTGCTGGACAAAAAAATAAAAAATAAACTAAGGTTAACTCACAGCTTTCTTTAATTATGCATCAGCATGACAGGTAAGCTTGTTTTCTGTTTAAGAGTAATGGTGACATTTTTTAATGAATTACAAATGCAAGATATCTACTTTAACGGCATGGGAAACAATGCCTTGTGCTTTGTTTGTTGTTCAAGTCTGACTTAAACAGATGGACAGAGACCTAGCAAGGCTGCTTAAGCTGAGCACTAGCGATACAGATATTTATTTGAATTTTTCTAGGCCTGCTCTGGCTCATTGGCTGTATATTGTCCATGTGTCCAATAGTAAAGTTCAGCACTGGCTGTCTAACAGCACAGCTCTTTACAAAACTAAATACATGTCAGCCTTCTACAGAGCACCCTAACCTCTGGAGCACAGTTGATCTTTCCCTTGCAAAGATCACGGTTACTTTTTTATTGCTGCAATTGAATATTTACTCCCTTCTCTATGCCCTTGTCATTGGTGACAATGACAGCTCTTATTGCCTTCGCTAGGGATTATACTGTACCTCCTCCTGATAAAAGTAAAGAAAATCCAAACAGGGTTTGAGTCAGACGTGCATAGAAAAGTTAATTTTCAGACTCATTGCCATAGAGACAGCCTTTTCTTTTTCTGGGAGCAGCGGCAGACCTTGTTTCCCAGCCTGCATATTCTTATTTCATTGTTAAAGTCATGTATATGCAGCACTTATAAGTATTGCATACAGTATTCACTCCTGAAGAGAGCAGACTCTCACAAGCTCTGAAAGGTTCTTGAATAGAACATGAATTTATATGCGAGTACACATCATCAAAACTATGAAGCAGTCATAAGCGTGCATCATAAATATGAACCCCAAGAAAGCAGGAAGATCGGTGGAATGCATCAAGCGTTTAAGCGGCCTGTCTTGTATTTGTGATTCTGTGAAAGTGAGACATTAGTTTCTCCTTCAAATGATGATTGCTGGAGTCGCGATGAAAGTAATGGCATCTCTCGTTTTCAGTGCAACACCAAGGGGTTTTAATAGCGCTATTATTATTAATGGCCATCCATTTGCTTATCCAGATTGTACGTTTGGAGTGAGCGCAAGGCCGAGTGCAGTGATAAAGTCTGGGTAATTACAAACCCAATTATTTCTACTGACATTCTATTTCTTGGAACATTCTTCCGTTTCTGTCCATTCTGGTCTCTCTACAGATGTGTACCCGAGCTCATGGGCCAGAGCTCATGAACCCTTCATGTCCATTTCTTTCCTCTCACAATCAGTCTCATTTAAGCCAATACCAGACACAAAATATGATATCAATAATATTTTTGCACCCATGACAGCCTCTGCACTTGTAGCTCTCAATGACAGTGTGTGAAAAACTCTCTGAAAGACGAGTTCTTCATTTGAAAAACATCTCATAAATGCTAAATCTAGACCTCACTGCATTTTTCCCTTTATTCCTGGCACAATTAAACTTGTTGAGTCTAAATTAATTGACACTAAGAGGCGAAGGACTGTAGGTGATAACGCTTTAAGGTGGTGAAAGGCTTTATTTCTCTTGGCAGAGCTTCACTGTGGATTTTGTTTGAACTTTTGCACTTTTGTGAAGGTTTAGTGAGTTGAAAAAATAAACTTTTGAGCTTTCAAGTATTTGCAGGGAATGTTTAAAGAAAACAACTATGCAGCATTGTGACAGGCCATGTATCACAACTCAAGACAATAAAAGAGAGCAAGGAAAAAAAAAAGCACTAGGCCTAATAGACAAAATACAAGACTGTTGCAGTTTGGAGCTACCTTGCAGTCTGTAAATGTAAGGTTTATACAAAGAAATACATCTGAATACACTGATGACAACCTAAAAGGCATGTTAACGCTCCCGTCTCAAGTTGTTTGCAAATACCTTTGAAGCCATACAACAGATCTGCAGAGCTGAAAAAATGCCTGATAGCTCACTTGTTTCTCATATGTGGGTGTCAACAGGGTAAGTATGTCCCTAAAAAATGTTAAATCCAACCATTAATTTCAATGTTGTTACTTAAATATGGATTTTTTTGTTATCCGTAGTGATTCATCTGGCATAAACACATTCTTTAACATATTTCCTGAAAAGATGAACTAGTAATGTCACTAGAGTACAATTTTGACCCTTAGAAAAAGTGACAAAATTCTGTTGGTCAATTGACCAATCACATCAAATTTCTTTTCACTTGTTTACATGATGGTGGTGTCCAATTAGAAGGAGCCTAAGGTAAACAAGAAATAAATCAATTACTTGAAAGAGACAGAAAAAAGGAAAAGGAAATATGAATGATGTGATGAGGTCAATGGTAACAACTTCCAGAATTGGCACAAACAATTGTATTTCAGAAAAAAAATGTATAAGTATTTTTTTTATATTATATTTTATATTTTTATATTATATGTTTTGGTTGCTGTAAGTTTGTTTGCATTGTTTTATTTGTATATGTATATATAAATTCAGGCTTGGTAGGACCATATTATGATGTGAAAAGTTCCATTCCCAACACTTACCAATGGCTGTTGGCCTGATAGACGACTGAAAAATATTGAATGGTCCCCTTGGTGTGTCAAGTTAAAGTACAAGTGCGTCAAGAGAAAAATCTCTGCCAAGGCATTTCCAAACTGCTCTATCTGACACTGTTATCCTTGTAAAACTCTTCTGGATGTGCGTCCAGATATGGGTCACCACCAAAATAATGACTTCTTCCATGTTCCATCACCAAAAGTTTTATTTTTTTCATAATTCATTCCAAAAAGTCTAATTCACCTTATTAACAAACTAATATAAACACTTTAACAAACAAACAAATGGTAAATTGTAAATGAATTTAAGTTTATTAACATTTTTCCGGTCTCTGAAAACTCAAAGTGCCTTTACACCACAGTTCACATCTACCCACTTACAACCGTTCAGTCTCACGATGACTGATAACTTCATTTTGTCTCATTTTAAGGATGCTGGGGTCTAGCGTCAGATTAGGGCAATAGTGGAACTGGGGGTTACTGGGTTTCAATTTTTGTTCTGAAGATTCTGGAATTTTGAAAAATAGGAGATATTGGCCTAGTCATGCTCTACATGCATTGTTTGGGATCTTTATCTGTATATGAAAGAAGGTCTTATAGAACTTAGTGTGAAACAGTTTAATTACTTAATTGTGTCATGTTTAGATTTTGCCCACTAGTCCTGCATCATCATGAGATGGTTAGTCAATAAAAATGCCCTCATCTGTTGTTCAAAAAGTTAGTTTATCTCTGACTGTACTGTTGTGTAAATTGTAATATTCAGGCTAAAAAACTGAAAATACTTTACCAACTACCTCAGCACGATGAGTCAGGGGCCTAGTCCACCTTCCTGATGGCTGTTTGAGGAATTTAATGGCCTAGATGCATGCAATTATCCTTTTAATTAGCAATAATGAGTTTGTGCACACTGAAATAATAAGTCAGACCGTGGTATGTGTGCAGACCTTAATGTGAAGCTCATCAAGATGTAACTAGCTCTGTCAGTAAATATCATCAACTGTCATGTTAAATATCTCATAGCATTGTGGGGAGAGGTCCTGTATCAGCCGGCTAATATGCATCCTGGCCTGTGCGAGTGTTCCTGCCTGTCAGAACATGGATTTGCATTAGTTGAGTTAATGACCATCAGGGGAGGATAAAGAAGTGGGATTGAATCTGGTGTAATAAAGAAGGAAAATATAACAATTAACTACCCAGCTTGGTAATGCAGTTCTCAAGCATCCTTACGGGACAGAGCGTGCGCTGTTTATCATGGCTAAATCAGATCATTAAAAATGTATTTAATGCTAAAAATGTAACCAGTTATCTTTATATCTGCAAGTGAGTACACAGTAAGTCAGCATTAGGATGCAGCAGTGTGGGCCTGTGAAAATGTGTACCATGGCTTATTATTCCAGCAATGCAACATGAATTCATATCCAAAGCTGGAATGGGCAGACCAGCAGCAGCTGTAGGCAGAATCCTCCTACAGCATATTCGCTGATTAAAATAGAAATCAAAAAATGAAGTGGAAACACAGGTGTGCCATGTAGAACGCTTAATTGTTTTAAATGAAAGCATTAATTTGTTTTCTGGGATGTTCAGGATCAGAGCTACACTTAAGAGGACATTATAATCATTGAATCATCAGCACACCCACTGATTGAAATACTCCACTCAGGGTCCAACTGCAGGTAGACGGTTAGTGTTGTCAGTGCTTTTGGAGGTGTATTAGACTTTTGTTGGTGTCAGAGTTTTCAAAATGACTTTACTTTGTTAAAGGTTCAAAAGTACAATACAATGAAAAACGTATTCTGATCAATAGTGCTGTGTCACACCATACCATTCAAGATAACATCCATATAATTTTCTGGAAATGAAAAAGTCCCATATTGCAACATCGATGATATTCAGCATAAGGCTTGTTACCTCATGCTCAACAACACTGTGGAGTAGTTTTGGAACATCTAGGATGCAGCGGAGATCTGGGGAATCCTCGCTGTCCACTGACATTGATATCATGACGAGCCGAACAAACAGTGTCATAAAGTCCACAAAAGTCGGCAATATTCCTCCATACTGCTCGTGCGCTGTAATCCAAGTGTCCTGAGATGCGTCCACCATTTACTCGAAACGACATCATTTAGCACATGTCTATAGCCTAAACAGTACTACTTGGCATTTCTATGATACACTTACGGGTGACTACGGGAGCCGCGGCTGACCAAACAAACGAATGGGCACTCTGCAATAACTAGGAGCGTAGAACAAGAAATCCCACATTCTGCTGTGAGCGACGGAGCCGTGGACAGACACAAGAGGGGTCAGCAGAATGTGGGATTTCTTGTGTTCTTGTTTCTTGTTCTACGCTCCTAGTTATTGCAGAGTGCGCGTTCTTTTGGTTTGGTCAGCCGCGGCTCCCGTAGGCACCCGTAAGTGTATCATAGAAATGCGAAGTAGTACTGTTTAGGCTATAAACATGTGCTAAATGATGTCGTTTCGAGTCAATGGTGGAGGTTACCCGCTCAGGACACTTGGATTACAGCGCACGAGCAGTATGGAGGAATATTGCCAACTTTTTGTGGACTTTTAAGCACACTGTTCGTTCGGGCTGTTATCTAAGTCATTATATCAATGTCAGTGGACAACGAGTATACCCCAGATCTCCGGCTGCATCCTAGATGTTCCAAAACTACTCCACAGTGTTGTTGAGCATGAGGGTGAGTAGAAAATGAGGCCAAATCGTTGTTTGGGTGTAGTGTTCCTTTAAGCTGCTGCTCTTTATCAGACAAAAGTGACTGAAAATAATGCTAATCATACAGAAAGAATTAGAGACTGATAATGATGGCTGAAACAGGATCACTGTAGTTGTATAGAATTTATTGTTTATGACAGTTAAAGCTTAATAATAAAATAAAACATAATAATAATAATAACAATAATAATGATAATAATAATAATAATAATAATAATAAGAAGAAGAATACATTTATATTATTATTATTATTATTATTATTATTATTATTATTATTATTACAATCATAATCATATAATCATTATAATAAATACTTAACAAATAAAATATAATTTCAAAACCTGATGGAAAAAATGAATAAAAATAATTATAAATACAATTTTTTAGTGCAACTTTGATAATAATAAAAGGCACCTACAAACAGCCTGGCCCAAAAACAAAGACGCTTGTTAACATCAATCGATTAATTTTGATCAATGTCAGGTCAGGAGATTTGTCAGGAGAATTTAGGCCAGTTCAAGGATCTCAGACCCCTTTTCCATTTTTCTCCTGTAGCTGCAAGTTAGATTTTGATTTAGCTTTTGGTTTCAAGTCTTGGAAAATTAAGGTATTTCATGACATTGTTGAAAATAATTCTAGCTATAACAAAATAATGTGTAGCTATTCTAATACTCCAAAATATATAGATAATTTAAAAAGCCAAAATGGCAAAAATCTTAAAAAAGTTGTCGCAAGGCCCTTACGTTTATTTATTTTTAACAGTGCTAATCATCACTTTTGATATTGGTGTGTTGGTTATGTAATGTTAAACAAATTAAAAGTAAAAGTGTGCTTGCCAGGCCAGTTGTTGGCGATGTAGGTTTGTAGTGAGACAGTGGTGTTGCAACACATGTACGCTTTCCAGTTAAGACAAACATTTCACAAACAACAATGGCGCGTTGGGGCATGAAGATACAAAAGTTTCTTGTCTGGATGCAAAAGTTTTTTGTCTGGATAGCAAGCAGCACGCTTGGCTTTATAGACGGCCAAAGCTATTGCTGTTGTTATTAAGCCCCAGTCACACATTCCCTTTTCTCATGGCTTTTGTCCACGATTGTCATATTCTGATGAAATGTGCTTCTGTCGTGGTGCATGCCCTACTTGATCTGGATCAGCATTGCACAGTCAAAGATGAAGTCCTTGAAAGGGGAAGGGTCCCGTTTGTTTTGAACTGTTCAAAACTGTCAAGGAGAATTGCTGCCCTCAGTATCCTGGGGTGGAAATCTATTGCAGTCCTAAGGCGAATGGTATTAGTGTGTCATGTATGGAGCTCAATCGGGCTAATCGGGGCTCAATCCAGAAAGTTTTCTGAAGACTATTGACAAGACCTATCCGATTGTGCTCCGTCTGTGTCCCGCTCAAGGCAATTTCACAGCGTTGTTCTTACACAAACCATACGTGACAAAAACCCAAGCCTGGGTTCTGGGCTAATGTGACTCAAGCTGGGCTCAAACAGGACTGATGTTGTGTCAGCGAGATGGAAATTCATGGAATCCTTCTTATATCATTGTACTGGCCTAATTGAAGCGGGACCAATGCTCCAGAAGCGCCTTAGAAGTGCTACTGATGGTGGGGTGTGCCCTGGGGAGACAGTCATTTCTTCCTGTATCATGCCGATCAAACCAGCTTCGCCAATTGTGTACAGTCCTGCCATGAGAAATGGCCATGGGAAATTGGAAAGTGTGACATGCTTGATATGCATTGGGCACCGTTCTCATGTAAACGCAAGGCACAAGCATAATGAAAACTCTGTTTTTCAGACATTTTTATTGCTGTGTAAATGGGGCCGACAAGTCTACCAAGGGCAAAGGAATTTTTCAGGACATCTTGACACCTTGGCAGGTATTAAAGAAAACTCCTGTATCTCTCTGTGCTTTAGCTTCTTTTTTTTAAATGCAAATGCATTTTTTGTCAATGAAAACACACTTTTTGGAAAACACCTGCGATGAGTAGGCTAAATATTGGTTTACTTCACACTTTTCCAAGGCCAAAAAACATCATTTAGGCTTGTAACATTCTCCTTTAGTATATGTCATTGCTATATAACTCCCAATTAAAAGAGAAATGTGCTGTGGTGGACACATCTATGTTCTCATACATGCTCACAGTTGCTCTTTTACAGTGTTGTGCATATAAAACATAGATAATACAAACTCCTCCAAGGTTTGGCAAGACCTGGAGTACTTGTTAAAAGAGTGACTGTCAGCAGGCAACCCTAAGCAGCCTGGGTCTGTGGTTCCCATAAGTACAACAGATGTAAAATCTCTAAAAGACCAACAAAGGCCTGATGATGTGCTTTCATTGTAATGTTTGGACTAGCTGATTAAGAAATAAAGGTAATTTTTTTGTTACTTATTCTCATTAATTTTACTATTTTACCCCAATTTAATGACATGTTTCTTCAACTTTCCACTTTATATTAATGTTTAAACTTCTTTTTAAATTTTCTCTAAAAGTATTTTGACTTCATTCTTGACATTCTGACTATAATGTTGCTATTATACTTTTGCCTTTGTTTCAAAATACATCATAGAAAGTATCTACATCCCCTCATTTTTCCTCATGCTTGACCCTTATACTCTTTCAAACAGAAGAAATCTCTCTGAGCTAAAACCATTTGCCAAGATTAACTTTAACTTCAGATGGCACGGTTAAAACATAACAGTTGACAGACTTTGGGTTGAGGGACTAAATTTGAAGAAGTGGTGCAAAAAACCAACCAACCAACCAAAAAATGCATGTAAGGGACACCTTTGCAATTGGGAGAACTCACTGGTGCATTTATGCAGCTTCATGTGGTTGGATAAAATATAATTTTAAAAACTTCATGTATATGGATGGTATGAAAAAAGGAGGATATAGGCCTTAGCTTTTAGCAATACCCAACTTCAAAAGGATTAGGCCAAAGACTGATCAAAATTTGTCCTTATATTTAAAATCCAAAAGCTTGATGCCCTTTGTTAAATGATTAATTCACACAATTCTCCCAACCTTATGTCAGAGGAAAACAGAAAACTGTATTACACCCACTATTTTCATTTTGAGGAAAAAAAGAACACGTTAGGTGATGCGTTACATGCCATGCGGCATTTTTCACGACTCCCCCTTTCAGTGTTTAATGTGTACACGAGCTGTAATGTTTGACCGCACAAGTGGAAGGTCAGCTGAAGGTGGATGCAGCAGCGTTCGATCTCTGGCTGGCGAAAGGATGTGTTGATGTTGCAGAACAAGATTGCTGTAGGCTAACACTGATATTGACCTTGCATATGACCATAAGATCAACTAGAAAACGAGAAGCGTGGCACTGCAGGGTGTCTAGGAGTACACAACAAGACCATGGATAATATATTAGCTTATAACAGAGCAGTCAAATTAGGCTGCAAGCCATATTGAATGGGAGCATGATTTGAATACTACTTCATATGTATCACTTCATATGTCGACTGTTGTCAGTTTAACTAGGTGATTGCAGGTGAGCTCACATCAGATGTTCTGTTAGCTCTACAGAGGAGCTGAGCGGGAATCACAGTTTTGTTTCAACCACTTCGCCATGAAGATGAAACATCTGAAATGAGAGCAGTAGGTCTGATCCGAGTCGTGCTGTCTATTACACCCAATTGTTTGCCATTATCCCCACTTGTCTGCCATTCAAATTTCCTTGAAGGAAAGTAGAAAAGAATGTTCTCAGCATCAGGGGATTCGGGGCGTCAGTGATGTGTGATTCTTCCCAAAAGCTCCGCAGGGTACAGTTGTTTCCCCTGAATACAAAAGACAGCGGCATCACAAGCAGGCTGCGGCGTACCTCGAGCTGACGAAAGCAGCCAGAGCTGTCAGCGACATCACTCACGCCGCGCTCCCACCCTCCCAAACCCGCCACCGCTTTTTCCTCCCTTCCCCCCTCCTTTTTTTTTTTTTTTTTTTCAAACTATCCCCCCGGAATAGAAAATAGTACAGGCCCATGTCTTGTAGAGAAAGGCTGGATGTGAAATATTGCATATAAAAAATTGGAGGCACTGAAGGCTGTTGACACGGAACTGCTGTGAGTTCAAGCTGTGTGAAGTCACGGAGCCACAGACTACCTGAGAGTATGCTGGGTTAAAGACAGCTTCACCCTTGGCAGCACTGATAATTTAAAGTTTGGAAGGAGGGCAGGAAATCTGGCAAAGAAGCACTTTTGAGTCTTTCTGCGAGGAACAAGACCAATTTCTCGTGTGTCCCTGTGCATGCCTGTGGAATAAAAAGTTCATACCAACAGCGCTGCCTCATCATAAATGGCAATACCTCAAATAGGAACAACCAAACGCAGGAGAAGCCGGACAGAGCGGGAGAGAAAGAGATTGAGTCAGGGCACGGCTCAGACTTGGCTCGGGCCCTATTGTGCAAGCTTGGAGAATGAGAGAGCGGCATCCATTTTTGCCTTAATGAAGTTAGTGACCCTCTGAAAGGTGACACATTTACCGCCCAGGGGGATTTATACACTTCTGCTCCAAGGCTTCAGTTCAATATGGAGAGGACAGATTTGACTCCACGTGGGCACTCCAAATATATCCTAACAATTTATACCCGGCCATTCATTTTCAGACACTGCTCTCGTAATTAAAGTTGACGCCATGCTGTTCAATCTTCGGTGGCACAGAAACACAAAAAGTGAGTGTATTCTTGAATGAACTAGAGTACCATTGCACTGTAGGGATGTAACATTACCTTGCAGACCAATTAAAAGTCGAACTAAAATTGCCGTCTTTTACATTTACAACACTCCATTCCAGCCACCAAACGGCTTTATTCATCTTTCTGTTTTTTGTTTGTTTGTCTTTGCTTAATATTTTTAGCTTAAGGATGAAGCATTTTCTAAAAGGGACAAAAAGACATACAGAGCTAGACATAGAGATTAAGTTAAATGAGGGTTTAGTTAGAAATATTTTTGTTAGACTTAAGACTTGCAAAAATACTTTGAAGACCCTTGTTAGCTATTACGAGATCATATTATTTCTCAAATATCTAATCAGTTAAAACTTATATGTACCACTGTGAGAGAATTTGGAGATCTGTATTGCAGATGTGATGTGATGATATGGTTTATCACAGTATTGACCAATACACTACGCAGGACTAAATATCACATCTTACTTTGAAAATTGTGTTAGCACGGGTCGATTCTTTTTGTAAAATTATACAGTTTCTAATCAGAGTTACTCATATAAAGTAACAACATGGATAAAAAGAGCAGTGATCATCAACTGGAGGCCCCGGGACAACCCAAAGCTTCCCATCTGACCTTGAGAGGATCATCACATTCTGAAAATGTGCTGTAAGAGTTCAGTGTTGTCATAGCTTAAAGTTTATCTCTTTGTCATGTCACTTGTTTGACAGTATTAGCCAATATTTAATCAGGGGTATGAGTGCAAAGAGTCAAAACAAGGGATGGATAACAGGACAGTCCTAGCTGTACGGGTGATAGGGACTGATCTCACTTTTCTTACATAGATAATCCCTGGTCTTGTGTTTGTGACAGTTTTGAGGCGGTAAAAATGAATACAACTAGAAGTGCTCCAAGACATTTTCAACACCGTCAGCATGTTATGGTCAAAACTGTGGGGAAAAGCACTTTCTCACATTGTTAGCAAATCTTTGAGAAATTCCTGGACCTGCGTCTTGATTCAAATCACCACTGAAATCTAATCAGCTCTTCCTTGTGACATGACCAATACTCCCTGAAAATGTCATAAAAAACGTACTAAACATAAATAACATAACTAAATAACAAAATCCTGGATCTGCATCCGGATTTGGATCACCACCAAACTCAAGTCACTCTTTCCAAATATGTTGATCAACATTTCCTGAAATTTTTACCAAAGTCTGTTTATGTAATACGCTCTCTCTGTTCACAGACGGACAAACAAACTATCTGACGCAGGCAGAAACAAAACCTCATCGGTGGAGGTGATAATTAAAACCGAGATACAGAGTCAATTGGCTGAATGCTTGCTGGTGAACCAGAGGCTGAGGCACAATGAAATCAAATGTCCAAATTTTAAAAATATCTAAACAGAACTGCACTTCAAAATACACTGAGGTATCAGCACTGTCCTATACCACATGGCATTATACATATTACTGATAAAGGTATTATAAAGTTGTAATTAACTCCCTATTCCCATTATTTTGGCATATAAAAAGGATAATGGCCGGCTTAAAAGGAAACCTTTGACATCAAAATTCTAATGTCGTGGGTATTGTAAATAAACAAAAAACAGTGATTTTTTTTCCCACTCTACCCACCCCCACTCTGTTTAAAATTTGTCTCAAAGGTGTAACTAAAAATTCCAGATTCTACAGACCACATAAAGTGAAACAGTGGGACAGAAACACCAGCCAAATTTCCAAAATTACCAAGCAGGATCTAAACTGCAGGATTCACAACAGTGTTTGTCTTTTATTATCATGGTGGAGAATTTTGAAATGAAAATTTTAATCTCTTTCAGTTCAAATTTTTCTCTGCAGATTTAACATCTCTCAGTCTCATGGCAGTACTTCAAGGCTTAACTTGCTATTTTGTCTTTTTTTCCAGCAGTTGCATTGTCCACTGGTGAGATTTGTATTATGGAATTTATTTTACCAACAGTCAAGGAAAAAGGGACTTTATTTGTATTTTCATGGTCAGAGTTTGAGAAGAACATTATATTTAAGCTGATGGCAGTGTTTTGTCTTTTTCCAAGCTGGAACAAAGTTAAATAACAGCGATATAACTCACAGTGGCAGGCTAACATAAAAGGTACACCGCCTCTACTGGGTTAGCAATACAGATTCAATATAGTTTGTCCATTTTTTATTTTAAATTGCAGTATTCACTGAGTTTTATACTGTGATGCATATTTTAAATCATAACATCCCTTCTACACTATGCAACACATACATTTTGAATCAGTTGAATGCAGTGAAACAATAAACCAGGTGGTGAAGGTTTCTGTGGAGCAGTTACACAAAGCAAGCAGAAAATGCGTGCATGAAGGGAATAGTCGTCCCTGTGTACCAGGGTCTTAGGATGCTTAATTATTTATGGCATTCTTACTTATGCAAATATACTAAATAATTTCTACATGACAGCTTGAAGCTGAAGCCTGGAGGAGCGATGTGATGTTTGAATGAGGACCGTCTCTCCTCTGCATGGCCTAGGAAACATAACACTGCTGGCTCCTGGTTGCCTTGGTGCGCACTGTTTTACATTCTAATTATCTGGCTTGACAGGCTTTATTGCTGAGGCTCAATGCTGAGGTCTCATCCCAGACTCATTTCACATGTGATGTCAGCACTGAGATAATGAGATAAGATAGTTTGAGTGCTTAGCCTTGCCCACATCTGCATCCCCTTCTCAGCCCTCCCACCCCCACTCCCCCACCTCTATGTTTGCATACTGTACACTATCACAATTAGCCACGTATGTTAATTGCATCTGAATATGCTAAAGATGCTCGCAGGATCCAAGGATAATGGGACTTTTTTCTCGCTCCGCAGATTTGAGTTTTCTTATTTGACCAGATTTATTTTGTATTCTCAAAGATCAGAAGGGTTTAAGGTGTGCCACACTGGCAAAGATTAAAATAAACAATGCTTTGTTAAGATGTTCATTAAATATTAAATACAGTAAAGCCAATGTGAGTCACAAACAGCAAGACATTTTTTGTCTAACACTAATTAAGCTACGGGGAATTCCTTGCATATTGTAGGTAAACAGAGCGAAGCATGGGAATAGCAATGGAAATTAAATGCTTCGACGCTGTTTTTCTCATTACGAGATGAAATAAAACATTTACCTCTGACTTTCATTTGCTAAAAGGATGACATTTTGTGGGTCATCCACTGATAAACTTTCCTCTGTTTGCAGTTTGATTCATGACTTCACTTCACTGTTTTACAGCACCGAGGGGGGAATTGTTGCTCTCCAGCATCACTCTTCATATTTTCCAACCAGTTTGATTGACCGTGTTGTTTTTCTCTCTCTTTTATTTACAGCCATCGAGGTGAACCTGCAAAAAGCCCTGGCCGAGGCCTCTGAGACCTGCACCCAGGAGTGTCTGATACTAGGCCACTCCGACAGCTGCTGGATGCCCCCAGCCCTGGCCCAGTTCCAAGGGTCCGGCAACAACAGCCCCACCACCACCCCGACCACTGTCGCCATCACCGCCACCATGCCCTCGTTTGGCTTCCAGCAGAGCTTCACCCGAGGTGCCAAGGCCAACATGGGCGGCATGGGGATCATGGATGGGCGCCACACGCTGGGTAGGTCCGTGCCCAGAAAGGACGACCTGGACAAAGGGATGAACCGGCCGCAGTTCTACAACACCTTGGATAGACACTGCAGCAAGAAGGAGGACCCCGTTAAGGTCATCCCACTGGCTAGCTTCACCTCCCCCGGGCCGCAGACGCCCACCGGAGGAGGCAGCAGCTCTTTCTTACACGAGCACCAGTTGTAAGAGTCAAAAGACAGACCTCATATCCCCTTGAAACACATGTGAACTCAACTCATAGACGGCTTTTTGTCAGTGACTCTATGCTTGTGTGGAGGTATGCATCATTCAAATAACTTTGACCAGCTCCGGCTCTATTTTACCCATGAAGACACCTGAGAGTGGACTCCTTCGCTCAGACTGAACCACACAGGATCAGTCTGAAAAGAAATGTAAAGGTCTGAAAATAGCAGGCCCCATGTATAATTAATAAAGGTAGTTCTATACCAAAGTAGTTCCATCACAGAAGAAAAAGAGACACTTTGCTTCAGTTTGGTGATGTTTGCTTAGTGATATGAAAAGGCAACTTTCTTTCTGTGTCCTGCAAGACCATTTCCACACGCAGGAGAAAAAATGCAAATGCAGCGCTTTGTGTTGAGTGAGCTAAATTGGGCTAAATGTTAATTATGAGCTCTGGTTGGATGGTGTTTCTGTTCATGTTCTCGTGAAATATTGCTCTATATAACACGCAGCACAAACTCCTTTGACGGTGGAAGATGCTTCTTTTTTCTTGGCTGAACACATTTCAGAAGTCTATTTTGGTCAGGGGACTGCAGAGGGATGAGAACAAATAATCTACAAAGCATATCTAGGCCAATGGTAGACAACACCTGTAATCTTTTTGCATTTTACATTTTCACCGCAGACAAGAACATACGCAAAAACAACACTATCTACTACACATTCATGCCCAAGAAAGATGAGTTCCATATGGCGGTTGCTCTATCTTTGCCAACTCTATTAAGAAAATGTTCTCTAAGTATCTCTGTAGCTTAGCCTTGAAAAGCGCCGACAGATGCGCTGTGGAAACATACCCTTTGTTTCCCTTCCTTTGTTTCTATTTCTCACATTTTGCTGCTCAGAAACACACGCTCAATAACAGCTATGGAGCCAATTATGAAATTCTCAGTCTAATTACTGATGCGTGATCTCTGTAGTGATCCTTAATGTGGTTTTTCGAGGTCTGGATCAGTTCTGCTGGCTGAGGAGAAGCATGCTCTGCGTAGACAAAAACAAGGAAAAGGTGACTCCAGCATGAGCACATACACCCCCTGTACTTCTGTTTTATCATTAATAACACACATTGTTTTCTGCTTTTATTTACTTTTTGGGTGTTTTAATGCAAATCGGATTGCTGCAAAGTTTCCGTTTTCATTTTTAACTGTTGACACTGAAACAAAAGAGCAGGGTGGGAGAATTTCCGCAGGGCCCAGAGTCGAACTGAATTATTGATGTTAATGTTATTTTTTGCAGTTATCATTAGAATAGGCATTGGCACTGTTTGAAAGGACCTCCCTGCAGGCTGCCCCTCACCAGCTTTTTTATCATGCACACACTGCATCACTGCCTGTGTGTGTAAAACCTACTGATGATGATAACGACTTCGGACTAACTTGCCGCCGTAACAGATTGGGCGCGAGATAATCTATCGCTACAGCAATAAGTGACTTTGCTGATATCCATTTTTCTTTTCCCAGTAACGTCCCAGCCAGGTGTCTACATCATACGCTATATGATTCATGCGATTCATTTTCTCCTACCATCTTGCAAATTGGGAACAGGCCTAAATCTATAATGCAGCGTGGCGTTCTCAGGGGAATGCACAAGGCAAATTGTGTTTGCATGCTCTTAGCCGCCATACCTATTCTCCAGCATACTTTGGGTCAGGACTGGTGTCATTATAAAGAGGATTTATCTGAGACTCCGTGAAATGATCACTTAAAGGAACACTGTGTCAAGGACGCAGGAAGGGGCAATTCAATTTCACCTCAGTCAATTACAAAAATGAAACTAACTCCAAACAAGCAACTCAAATAAATCTCCTCTTAAAGACCAGTTGATGAAATGCCCCATCCTGATGACCAATTTCAGCTCATTCACTGACTCTCTTTTATCCCTTTTTATTTTAGAAGATATGGATGATAAGGAGTAAAAAATGAGGCCCCCTTGGACCATTTGACCTTTTTTTTCATCATCGTTTGTCTTATTCATTGTTATGGAAAAACAACTGATGAAAATACGTACCTTATCTACAGGAGACAAAGTCAAATAGAGCATGTGATGTTGAGGAAATTTTTTGAACATGGGAATTAAATCCAATATTTCAAAGGTGCGTTCACACCGAAAGTGACTTGGGCGACCTTGGGGACGATTCTCCATGCAAAGTCAATGTACAGCTGTGATGGGGTGGGGCCAGCCCTCCTGTGATGCGACTATCGTGATCTGGGTAATTTTGTCACACTTCCAGGTTGCTTTGGACGCGTGACCAGTCAATCAACGTTTTATGGTTTGTAGATGTGTGAAAAGGATACAGTTGGAATATTGTCAGCTAATAAAAACAAAAAAAATTATACATAATACATGATTTCGGTGAAACTTAACTGGGTGTGATGTCACTGAGTGATGTGACGGTCTTAAAATTAGCTCTTTATGGACTGGCGACGTGACTTGGGCGGGCGACTTTGTCTCTGTTGCCAAGTTGCATTTGTGTGAATTGTGTGAATGCACCTTAAGGCTCATTTTACAACAAGCCGAGTGAGAAAGTAGGGCATGTGAACTGAATATAAAGCCTTGGCATTCATCCTCAATCTTCATCCTGAGTCCTTAATGTAACATAACAGCATAAAAAACAAATCACAACAAACAGTTTAAAGCTGCTGAAGAATATATCTGATGACTGTAGGCAGAGGCAGGCTAAATCTTCATGGGCTTGGAAGTGAGGCAAAACACATTAACATCAATAAAGTTGGCGTATCCGTTTTAACAGACTTTACAAGAATTTCCATTCTTGTGTGTGTCTCTCTAAAAGCAGAAGTGCCCCTCAATTAATTAGAAAACAGAAATTAACTTTAAAAAGACATCCAACATTGCTTCCCATATGGAGACCACTTGATGAAAATGGATCTTAAAGGTTTTCCTCAATATCTGATTTTATGTTTTTACTTCCCTTTTTATCTTATTCTATTGCCATTGTACACTAGCTGAGCAGAAAATATAGATCTAAATAAAAAAAAAACAAAAATAAAAAAGGAACACACACCAGGATTCTAAATACAATTTATTGTAAAAATTTAGATAAAAGGTGTTTTGGATTCAGTTAATACTAACAGGGTGAAAAAAAGAGAGAAAATCTTTCTTAGGTTTTAAAAGTGTCAAGTCAGGAGCCGTTTTAACTCTTAACACAGACTGTAGAACTGTAGAAAATGTTGAACTTCATGTAATCCACCTCCGAACATTGTTCTATCATTGGTGTTTGTCTTTAAAAAGTAGAACAGCTTCTCCTGGCCCCTCCCCCTGATTAAATTTCCATCTTCGAATAGCCGAAAAGAGCTGATCACTTACTCTTTTTCATCACCTTTTGCTTTGTGTGTTGCTCTTGTGCATCAAATGAGAGAAAAATTAATACATATTACATCAAAAGAATCAGCAATCAAAGGGAAACACATGATAGTGTCAAAGAAAACTTTAAATTCAACTTTGAAGTTACAATCAGAAGTGTAAGAGTTAGGGCAAGTTGACTTAAAAATCTTAAAAAGCTTCAGGTTCTAGAGGTGAAATATCATAATCTGACATGTGGCACAATTAAACCATACTTTAGGTCCAAATAAATCATCTATATCATGTAAAGCTCAATATATAAGCAGATCATTCATCTGAGAAAGGTGGGATGGCGACTCTGAATAAACCTGCTAAAAAAACAAACATGTTATTTGTGTGTCTCTGAAATTGACCTCATTTCTGATCCCCCAATATATAATGAATCTTACTAAAATTAAAACTTGGATTAATCCCAGTGCTAATTTTCTCACTTATTAAAAACACTTCTATCGTCCTTCATTAATATGGTACATCAAATGACAGAAAACAAATGCATATTTAATCAAACGGATAAAAAATCAAAGTGAACTCACCTCATAATGTCAAAGATGTTTTTTAAAAGACATAAAAACAGTTTACAATAAGTAAGGTAGCAAAGAAGGGCACAGGAACCATTGTCTTTAGGTTTTTATACGTGACATGCCTCAAATCTTTCTCACCCTTTACCTCAGTCCCCTGTAGGTAAAACAGCTGTGATGTGCTTTGGTGAAAATATAATATAGAGCTTTAAAACTAGCTCAAGCAAACGCCTCTGTTTAAACAAAAACTGCTCATATACCAAAAGTTTTGTGCCACCTTTTGACTTATTTTGTTGTCATGACAGACCAAATGATAGAGCAAGGTGGGCCATAAAGGGAGCAATGTCTGGAAGATTATTTGACTGACAGGGGCCATCAAAAATGTTGTTATTGGTTATATTTTCTATTTCATTTATCATTGTTTTGCTTACAGCCTTTGAGATCTATTTTCTCTTCAATTACAAAAAACTTCTTTCTTATTATTTGCAAAATATAATATTTCAGTATCCATTGTCAAGGGTAACGCCAATAAAATAACATTTATATAAAATAAGAGGCCCTTGAAACAGTAATGTGAATGCTTTTGCTGGATCAAATAGTAATAGCATGTTAAAATTTTGTTGTCTAAAAATCTGGTTACAAATCAAGACAAATGTATCATCAGCAAAAGTATAAATATTTTACAGTTTAGTTAAAGATCAGAGATTTTTAAGGACTACTTTTAGGCTAAATACAAATATTTTAATGCTTTAGAAGGACCACATGCCAGAAAGTTTTTTTTTTGCACATTGTTTAATTCATAATTTTGTCTATAATTTCATCAAACGATTGTTTTCTACTCAATTAAAGCTAATTTGTGTCTGCAAATTTAATAACTTAGCTGCAATAACTACAAAGTGTCCATTTATACGTATATTATCACTTTGTTTTACAAATGCTTTGTTAAAGAAACTTTATGGAGTTGGACTGGAATTCGGCCCAATCTGATATATTTTCCTGGGGCCCAAAATTGCTGACATTTACCCAGGATGGAACAAAGTAATATTTAAGTTCAAAGATTAAAATGTTTTGGTCATGAATATATAACTACTGCGAAAAAAGAAGAGCAAAAGACCAGTTTAAGCAGGAAATTTGGGGTTTAGTGACAAATAATATCCTTCTCTATTTTTACTCAAAGTCCCATGTGGTCTTGATAAAATATCTGTGCCCTGCTTTCGACCCTGCATAAACCACAGCTGAACAGCCTTACATAGAGTGCTCTGTTTTTGTGTATGCTTCTTTAAAAATGCAAATGAGCTCCTTCTTACTCTGCCTTTCTTTTCTCTAAGGAAGGTCATCATAATTAAAGCTGCGTGCTCACATAGCTGGTTTTGAGATCCGTGAGTGGAAATCGGATTAAAGGGGTGGAGTTAATTGTAATGACACATTGTGATGCAACAAAGAGTACAGACTGAAAACAGATGGTCAGATTTCATATTTCCAGAAACTGGTGGATCAAAATTAAATGATTGGGTTGGCATTTTTCACATTTTTAGGCGGCAAGGTATATGTGCAAAAATATTTAAAAGTGGAATATCATGATATGACCCCTTCGGGACATATTGCCTTTATTTCACGAGTCACTGTCTATCTGCTATTTAGGTGGAAGTTTGCCCTTCTTCATACAATCAAGGACAATCAATGAAACACTTAAGAGAATTCACTGTCACACTTTAATAAGAAGGTGATTGTTTGAAATATGTTATTCAATCACATGTGTACAGTAAGCACAAGATTACCTTTCTGTAACCCTCACTGTGTTTTAACGTACTCTGCCCGTATAACTCTTATGTACTGTAATGTTGCAGCCACTGAGGGATGACTTTTAGAGGGAATAGTTGCATGAATGTATCTGTAGGATGTCGCTTTTTGATAATAACATGACTCCATATGTCAGCTATTGTCCTGTTTAATTTCATCATTTGCCCTTTTAGAGGCTAAGCTTGTAGTGTTTTGTTAATTTTTGAGAGCATACCATATGAATGTGCATTTCATTCATCATCAGTATAGTAAAACGGATGCAAACTAAGGAGGAATGCGTGGTTTTCACTTTGCATGATTCTGCTCTCACTGTTGCTTTCCTTTTTTTAAACTGAAGACTATTATTTTTTACATTTTTATTTCAAAATGTGTTATAATTTCTTTCCATAATTTGCATGAACTGCTTGGACTTCACATGGCATTTTTGACTGTGGGGTTCATGCATCCATCATCAGATTCAGTGTCAGTATTGATGTTTACTGCTCAACCTGTTTGTCTGTCTAATGGAACAAAACTAATGTTACACAGTGTACACATTCAGATTTGTGTAAAAGTGTTGCGTACCACTTATGCCTCTGCATACACACAAATATTTAAACTGTCAGACTGGATTTCAAAATGTACATAGCAGTACCCTGAACAGCAATGGTTTCAAACTGGAAATGCTATGGCTAAAGGCTAATTACTGGAATTTGCAATGTTTAAAAAGCAGAAAAAAGGGAAACATTTGAAATGATGAGATGACAATCTCTGTGATAATGTAAATGGATACATATGCATAATAATGACGAGAGTGTGTTTGAATGTGTTTTTAGGTGACTTTGCGGGGAATGTGTGCGTCTCCTTGCATGTGTGAAAGGCTGAGCGTGTGTATCCTGGCATGCACCTTGCCAGAATATTTTATGTACACAAATGTATCTTGTGCAAAAAGTATATGAAAATATAAGACTTACGTATATGCTTGTAAATTAGTCACCATTGTGTGAGTTGGAATTTGCTTTGAGAGGGGGCTTCGACGCTTGCAGGCAAATCTGTATCGGTCAGTTAAAGCTATACAGTCTGTGTTGTCATGCCTTTGTAAGATATCCCATTGAAATCTATGAAAAAAATGACCTTCCATATGGTGAAATGATTTTTCTTGTCATTGACTTTTACTTGAGCCATTAAATATTGAGTCCTCAAAGTATCTGTGGGTGGTGCGTGTCCTTCATTCTCCATTGTTGTGCTGTTGGGTTATTCTGAGAGCATTGTCGTCTGAGTGATAGATGTGACGTGAGAGCATACTGTCGCTGTATTTCAATTATGGCAATTACAAGGTAATGATATAAGACCCATCAAATTGGACATGGCATTTCACCTTCATCCTTTGTGGAAATGAATACCCCAAGGGAGGCAATTCAACCTTTGACATATAGTTGTATATTTGCGGGGAAAGAATAAAAAAGGACCCTTATTAAACTCGGAAATACCACAGAGAGCACGCTCATTAAATGGTTCTACTTCCACACTTCAGGTAAAGGACTAAGACTTATCATGTTACTATCTCACTTCTCTTCTCTCCTCTTAAAGGGCAGCTAAGAGTTAAATATGCTTGATGCTTCTTTTTCTTCCTTCTAACAGAATGGTCGTTGTCAATACAAGCTGTGATTGTAAGGCAATCAATAAGAGTTAATCTGCTAGCTTCTGTGATATGTGCCAAACAACAATACATCAAATATGAGCACAGGAGTTTTCAAAGTGTAAGAGATTGAGTCTTTCCTGGAAGAGCAAAAAGTTTACTGTGTTCGTAACCACGTTAACCACTGCACACTCACATAAGATAAAATGTTTCAGAAACTGATGCCTTGAAAGACTTAAACATCGTTAAAAAACTGTTGTTTTGGAACATTTCCTTGATTCTTTTGTCATTTCTGCATTCTTTTACACTTTCATTTTCCTGAAAAAATATTGAATAAAGTAAATCTTTAATTTTCCAAATAAACCAAAACAACCTTGGGCCATCCGTAAACATTTAATATTTTAGGCAACACCCAACTTTGTTTGATTTTTTTAAACAATTCTGTCCATGTGATTTTAAAAACAAGCAAAATAGACCCCAAAAATGGACAATTATACAGTTCACAGCCCTTTTAACCCTTAGACTGGACCTGTAACAATGACTTTTTGCTGCTATGCCACTGTATTTTAAACTCTGAAGTCCATCTTTGTCTGTTTTCCCTTATTCACCTCTTTGAGAAGCATTTGTAATACCAATACGTATTAACTGCTTTGCACTGCTGTGCATGAATATAACTGTTTAAAAACTACAAAAAAATCTGGTTTGAATTGTTGCTGCAGGTGTCTCACACAGTAAGATCAAATATCAGAGATAGAAACATCTTTTAACATATTTTCAGATCCTCTCACAGTTGAAGGAATTAAATTTGACGATGAAAATGTCTTTTTGATTCCCTTGAAAGCTGGGTCAAGGGTTAGACATCTAAATTTTGCTCTCTGGGTTGTTTTCATACCAAAAAACTAAAAATTTGTTACAGAAATAAAGTAACTCCATTCATGTCCAGGTTAAGCCTTTACAGGTCAGTCAACCAGGAGGTTGACCTGCATACCTTCTTCTCAATTGGGTAGTCTGAAAATAAAATCCTGAAATGTTGCTAAATTAAGAGGTAGGGAAAAATTTTTTCTTACAAATAATTTGTGGCAAATGCATTTCATAGTTTGGAGGCCAAATGGTTAAGCAGTTTAACTTGAGCTGAATACTTTTTGAAGCTATCATCGATCTACTTTTATCATATGAACATCATGTATAGACTAGTTTTAATTTTGTAAATGAACTTATTGCATATACAGTAATTAACTCTTATGGAAGCTACAGTTGTTGTCATGAACTGATTACGTTAACCTCTCTCCACTCTAAAGCAATAATTATAAACCTGCTTTCTCTTACGCAAAAAAACTCTGTCCATATTTCTATAATTGTACACATGTTGTCCTCATTTAGGGGAATTTGGCTCAGCTGTTTACTTTCTCCCTGTTTAGTTTCTCATCCTACACCTCCCTGAAGTCCTTTTGCAGGCCCCGAAGGAGGTCCACCCCACACTTTGAAAACCATTGCACAAGGGAGATGACCCACTGCTTCCATTTTGTGTCAGATTATTTTGTGTTAATTACTTAATCACTCACGCAAAATATAGTTAAAGTGATGAATGCAGATTAATTGCACTCTGATGAATTGGACAAGTGTCTACGATGGCTTTATAAATTTAAGGAAATGCACCCTTTTTGTATTTTTAACTTTTAATTCTATTTTTAATAGTGGTGAGTAAAGGAAATTTAACACAAGTAATACATTATGGACTTTTTTCAAGACCCTTTTCACACATTTTAAGATTCTGTTGCATATTCAGTTTCTCCCTGATTACATCAGACACACTTTTTTTTTATTTACTGTAAGATTACACAACTTGACAGTCTTAGGCTGTGATAGTACAATCATCAGGGTGTTATCTAAATTTCAAGTTAGGAGCAAAGCAACGCAAAAAGTGAACTTAAACTTCAACACCTTCTGTCGTTCCTCATAATTCTCATGTCTTTTTGAGTAGTTTGATAAACTCATCAAGTTTTGAATTTTGTTAACAGACATATGTTCAAAGACACATTTGATTGAGTCACCCTGCACAGTAGGGCTGAACAATTAATTGCTAAGTAGATTAAATCACAATATGGCTTGTTGCAATTTTCAAATTGCAGACAGTGCAATATTTTTAACCCAACATGAGCTGAACATTTTGGCATTGTGATGTAGTTTCTTGCAATTTCATGCCTATTTTAACCTTTTTTAACCCAGTTAATACAACTTTATGCCTATCTTGTTCCCATTCATCTTTTTTTTTTTTTGGGCCACTATCAGACCATGTTTGGAATTTTTACATGGTTTTTGAAATTTAATCCCAATTTTGCTGCTATAATCAATTTTCCTTAGTCACTTTTGATTTTTTTTTGCCATTTTCTTTTGCAATTTCATACCAATTATCCATCTATTAACTTTTTTTCTGCTTTCATACCATTTTTTACCCAGTTTTTACAATTTCATACCTATTTTGCTTCTGTTCTTCACTTCTCCACTTTTTCTCAAATCTTTTATCCTTAGATTGATTTAATGTCATATAGGTTTTACTATAAAACGATCGACTGCTTATGTTTGTTTAAGAATACATAAGATGAGGAACATTAAAACAATCGCAGAGTAAATCACAATTGCAATATCGGGGAAAAATATCGCAATTAGATTATTTTCTCAAATCGTTCAGCCCTACTGCACAGGACACAAAAATCACTCCATTGACCAAACATTAAGTAGTTATAGCAAGATCTGCAACTTCACTACCAAATGACTCACCTCCCACACACTTGAGCAATGATGCTGGTGGTCTTTCAGGGATGGTTATTTAGATCATTTTTTATTGTCATTAGAAAAGGAAAAAATGACAGGTAAAAAAAAACGTCATCATAGAAAAGTGACGTCCTTCTCTCTGATAATGATAGATGGCTAAAAAGTCGAAGGTAGCCTCTGCTCTGGATACCAAATAGATAAAAGTCCAAATCTGTTTTAACCGCATCAGTCCTTTTATAAAAAAAAAACAAAGCAAAATTGTGTCATAATCTACTTCAAACTCCACTATATTTGCAGGCTAACTCACTATTATACTTGTATTACTAGATTCTTTTCTGTTTGCTTGTCTTTTTTTTTTTTTACTGAAAAATAAGACAATGAAGGTTCTTTTCAGATCTATGGAGCTGATGAAAGCTGCAGAGTCAGGTGATAATTTCCTGCGGATGTATTGACAAAAAGCACTGCTACATGCAATTAGTCATGTGATCCATTGTTAATATGAAATTATTGATCATGGCAGCGTAAAGTGTAATTTACAGTGACATGTACCAACTGTAGCCACTGCAGTATTATCTTTCATTCCAAATATTGTAAGCATGATATCATGCTATAGCTATAAAGAAGCTTTTCATTTCACATCACCTGTGATCATTTGAAAGCTGTGTGAAGCATAACATTCTTGTTTTCACTCTTGGAACACTTGGAGCCTTTAAAATTTGGCTGATGACACCATTTGAGTGTTAAGGGCACTTTGATGATTTGTGTTTAGGAAAGGCTGAGCGCTCATTGATCATTCCTACATTTCTGATTTGGTCCAACAATACAAATCAATGAGCTTCCCGTCACAAGGTCGCTCCACCACTCATTAGACTGTACAGCCATTATCATAACAGACCAAAGACTCGAGGAAGAAGCCTTTACATTTCAAAAGAGAATCAATAAAGCACAATAAAGCTTAATTTCAGCCTTTTGGTTCTGGAGCCAAAGACTAAATGTATGTTTGATGTAAAAGAGGAAAATGAAGCAGAGAGTGCATCTTTTAATTCATGCAGTTTTACTGCATAGAGTAACAACTTCAATTCTTTGGATCAGGGTCATCAGTGTTGAATGCATCAACCGTGATGATGAATTAAATCAGAAATCAACACTTTTACATCTGTTGATCATAATAATCACATGCTATGTTTTTTTGTTTCTTATTTATTTATTTTTGGTTCACCATAGTTGAGTAACAGACCACCTTGGAAAGTCCCCACTTCCCACTGATGGTGAAGAAGGACACCTTTGAATGTCTCATTTCACTTTAAAATATTCCCAGACAAAGCAAAGCATTTGGATTTGCAACATTCCAGTGTCTGTCAATTCCATTATGCAAAGGTCCAAGCTGAATTGATTGTTCCTGGTCAGAATGTGTCTACAGGCATATCTGCTACATTTACATGGCAAAGAGGCAGTGGCTTCAGGTGTGGGTTACTAATGCTGAAATTGAGAAGTGACTGCAAGCCTGATTGGCCCACAATGACTTCTGCAGGTAGAATATTTGTTCAGTTACATTTTGATTTTTCTTTTTTAGGATCTGTCCTCCCCATTCACTTTATTGAGTGTTTCTGAGGAATATTTTATATATATCCAAGCTATATTAAGATGACTAAGTTGTGTCAGGTCAAGATAGCTCAATGGAAAAGCCACAAGTATTTTTATTTTTGCCCTGCAATTGGCTGGCAATCTGTTCAGGGTGTACCCCGCCTCTCCCCAATGACAGCTGGGATAGGCTCTGGCTCCACAAAGAAAACATTTACATTTTTAATGGCAAATCCCATTCATTTACGGCATTATAGGAGTTGTAGTTTATTTGCAAACTGACGTGTAGTTTTTAAAGCCTATGTCACTACATTTCCCAGCTTCCCTTGCAATGCTAGGGGAGGAGTTCCCCACACTACTCCGTCTGCTTTCACAACTACCGCTCGTTTGCAGTCCCTCCAGATGTGCCTGTTACACTGGAAGCAAGGTTGCTGATAATGTCAATACAGAAACAGTCCATCATAGCAGAAGTCTGTGTGTGTGTGAGTAAAAACCCAACCCCAAAAGTCCACAAAGACTTAAAAGTCCACCTAGCATCAAAGTGGCGTGGCCTTTTGCTGACCGACAGGCTGGCGACATCGCCCACGACATCAACATCTGTACAAGCACTAGCAAACTGGTTCAGTAACAAGTAACAAGACCTACTACTGACTAGGTCACTCACTTGGATGGTATTTAAACAATTATCACACTTCTTACAAATTGATATTTTTCATTCCACAATGTACATTTAAAATAAATATAAGACAATGTTGGGTGGAAATCACAATGGATATGGATAGAAGAGAGCTTGTTGGTGCTCTCGGAGTGCTTTTCTTGTTGTTATTGTTAATCTGATGTGGTCCAACAAAATCACAGCAAATTAGCCCTCTTGCGATACTGTATATACAGAATATGTGGCCCTCTTGTCTACCAAAGTTTCCCATCACTGGTTTATGCACTCGTGCTGGACAATCTAATAGCTCAGACAATCATAACACTCACATGCATGCTTTCCAATTTAATCTTCATCATGAGCAGTGGTGGAGGCTTACTGCTTGTTACCTCTGCCAGAGAATTTATGTTTTCGCTGGGGTCTATTTGTTTGTGTGTATGTCTGTTAGGAAGATTACACAAAACCTACTGGATTGATTTCCATACAAAATTTACCAGAGGTGTAGATTGATCTGAGGAAGAAGCCATTTCATTTTGGTGCTCATCTGCATATTTGTCTGGATGCAAAAAAATGCCAAAATTTTAGAAAAATCCTGTAACTTCACATTGGGCCATATTGAAAAAAAGTCATATCTCTGACAACACTTTATGGATTTGCTTTAAAATTTACAGGATAATATACACTACTCACAATAAGTTAGGAATATTGTAAGAGACTCAGTGGATTTAAAACATAATGTGTTTGTTTCACTTCAGTGATTTTTGGGATAGGGAGGCAATTGTCTTAGGGTAATAGACACACCTCATTTTGTGTTTTCCACAGAATGATTTCAGTGTCTTGAGTGCACCTTACCTATTGGGGCCGATATCAAAATTACAAAAGACAATCCTTTACAATGTGGCATCGATTTCATCCTTCTGGGGGTGTAAAAAGCTGGGATTATCAGTAAGTCATTCACAGTTCATCATTCAAGCAGCCATACACACACATCACTTAACGGACGAGCAGTGCCACCTAGCCATTGCGTGCCTTCAGGTTGGTAGCAGGCAGTCAGATGTTGCTCGTGAACTTAGTGTGTCTCCGAGTGTCATCAGCAGACTTGCGCCAAGACACAGGACTACTGGCAGTGTTTGTGACAGACCAAGGAGTGGAGCCCCACGAGTGATGGACCACATTGATGACCAGTGCCTAAGAATTGATGCACTCAGACACCGTTATGCAACTACCACACAGCTGAAGGTACGATTACAGGAAGTGAGGGGTACGAGGGTGGCTAGTCAGGAACAAGAGATGTTGCTGTCAAGCTGTCATTGCAGCAAATGGTGGAAACATCTGCTACTGACTTTGTCAATTTTGTTTATTTGGGGCTATCTTTGTCATTGTCTAAATTGTTGGGGTAAAAATATTAAACTAATGAAAATGGTGTTTCTTCTCATTCATTAATAGTAATATTAAAGGGAACTATTACTGCTTTCATCAAAATTCAGACCATTTAGGAATAGCACTCATATAAATAACAATATCCCTAACTTATTGTCAGTAGTGTATATAATATACAGTGCACAGCATAAATGAGTATACTCCGCTATAAAAAGTAATGTATTAATCAATATCTAAATGAACAAAAGAACAATTTCCAAAGTTTTGACAAAGCTTAGTTTAACATGACATTTTTATACCAAAAAATGAAAATGAGGGTAATATGCGAACGAACAATTAGTTTTGCTCCCACTCTTTTGATTTGGGTGTACTCATTTTTGCACCCTGATCTTAAATTGAGAAAATTACTTTTTCTGTGCAACTTAAACGATCTTGTTTGCAATCAATGGCCTGTTGAAGGAGCACTGTCTGGTAAAGTATACATTAAAAAAATTTGATTTTGAAAGGAAGGTTTTCTTACAAAAGGTGAGCACTGCACCTCTATCATGAAGGTACATTTAATCTGGGTCTGATCCAGACTGACCTAAAAAAAAAAAAAAAAACACATTGAAGTTTATGATGGCAGATCCCATCAATTTCTCTTGGCTGCTGTAAAGGTTTTGCCTCCTGTACGACATTGTAGGAATTTGCAAACTGACATCGTTTCTCAAGCCTATGTCGCTACATTTCCCCGCTTCCCTTGCAATGCAAGTGGGGGAGTTCTTGACATGGACACACATCGGAGGAGACTTCCAATCAGAGCAGAAAGCCACTGCCGTAACTACTTGGCAGAGGTCTGTGTTCTCAGAGTGCTTTTCTAGTTGCTGCTGCAAAGCTTTGGGGTAGGTGCAAACACATAATACTGTTTGGGTATTTACTTTCTATCTATAATCTTACTACCACTCTACTTCCTAGTATTTTTTTTAAATAAAAAAACTAATGATCGCACCCCCATCGCCAAAAAAACCCGGCCACCACCAACAGAAATTCAAAGACATATACTTTTATACTCTGCAGAAATTTGGTCAAGACAGCTTAGTGTGAAAATAACATGTTAACAAACTTCAAAAGCCAACTGAAGCCAAGCTAAGGGGAAGAATGTTAGCCAGAGGCAGGCCCTACTGATCCAGACCAGGGGTTATATTATGAAAGAATATCTGGGGAGGGGCCTTTTGGTTCCTTTTTAGGGGCCCATCCAAGCCTTTGGGCAGCCCTGCTAAAACACATGTACTATGTATTTGTGCTTGTACTCATTCATCCACCCACTTCTGTATCCACTTATCCATCCATCCATTCATCCAGCCATCCATGATGCCTCTGAGGCAGACTCTGCAACAGCTCAAACAGCATTCCCCTGGGCTACACCTGACACCCCCTCACCTTAATGCTACATCCACTGTTCTCCTATGAATACACACAAGCACTGAGAGTGGAAACCTACAGTATAGGGCAGCAGGGTTGATGTTAGCGACAACAAGACATGACAGGATCTCTTGCCACGGACTCCTTTCTCGTGTGACACAAAAAGCTGTGTCATGTCCCTCGTAACACACCAAAGGCTCACTGGACTGTGTCATCTTTCAGCGTCTTGAGCATATGTTCAGTCCCCAATCTCCTTAAGAGAGGCGGCTGTGACCTGGCCCATTAGTTTTCCATGGTAATTGGCTAATAATGAGACAGTGATGGTGCAGAGGATGTCCTCGCTGTCAAAACACATGCATACCCAGCTACACAAATCTGCATTTCCAGTAATTGCTGTATATTTGAACAGAAAGGACACGCAGCTTGTTTGTCCCCTCAACTCACACACACACCCTGTTCCCATGTGCTAACAAGCCAACTTAGTGTAAAGCTACTTAGTTCTCAAGGTGTCATCTGTTGAAGTGTCAGGAGAACATATAGAGATTGTCAAACAGTACACTCATTTCAAATTGTAATTAAACCGGCCATCAGGTACCTTGAGGCTGTTTAGTCAACAGCAGGGTACTAATTACTATAAGATGACCTTTGGAATAATATCTGGTGAATTATTCATAGTTGAGAAAATTGCTTCGGAGACATGCCAATGACATCCAAGGGATGGCTGAGTGTACACAGAAAAATTCCACTCAAAGATTGCAGCCTGGCCATGAAAATGAGGTCAGCAGATGGATGAAACTAAGCTTTTTCAGTCTAAGAAAATGAGATGGTGGCGATAAGCCCTGAAAGACAAAATTATATATTTTTTCCCTGACACAAAGAGGAATGTCACAAACCAGAAAATAGACTGACTCATGTAGAGCTAGTGTAAAGGGTTTGGACAGAGACGATAGGAAAGCTTAAGATCCAATATCATCCTGCTGTGAGAGCTGACACACGTCTTTAAAGTGGACTCAACTATGCTGACTGCAGAAAGGAGCATTGTCACTGTCTGCTCGCTTCAGTTTTTAAATAAGAAAAAACACTTACTTGTAAGTAGTTTATGGAGCATGCATGGAAGGATTAACACGGTAAACTGTAAAACATTGTGATGCTCTTACTTATATGGGAGGAGTTTGAACAAGTTCCAAGTACAACTATTTCATGCATACAATAAGTAGATCAAAAGTTACCCTGGGAGATGGATTTTTATATGGCTTTAATATTTCAATTTATGAGAATGTGTCGCTTCACATAAAGTCATGAAGTAAAAGCCCTGTTTCTCTTGTAAACAATTTCAATTTTTCACATTATCATTGAGTTATTTTTGTTTGAACTACACACATAGCTTTCATAAGTCGGCCAAAATGAACATTAATATATATAAATATATAGAGAGATAAATAAATTAATAAATAAAGACGTATCTATATATCTATATCTCCATCTATGTATATATCTATGTATGAACATAACACCAAGGCGGGGCTGTGTGTCGATAATATACAAAGCAACTGGCCAACTGGCCATCTGAGGAAAAATCCACATGCCAATGTGTCTGCATATGCTAAGCTGCGTGCTACTGCGTTCTCTTTGGCAGGACCCCACAAGATTCAAATGCAAGGACATAGGGCCTAGCAACAAGGCCCGGACAATATGAAACACTGGCAACATGTTTTAAAAGGTTGCTGCTTGCTATAATGGAGGTAAGTTTTTCTTAAATGCTTAGTCATGGCAGCTGTACTTGCTGTTAAAGGCGGCATATACCAGTAATGTTACTGGAGATAGTAAGTCAAGTTTGTATTTACATACAGTGACTGTATTACAGCTGGCTGTAAATAAAGAAATCTTGATAGTGTCAAACATAAAAAGAAACAATCAATAAAAATATCTGTTACCGAATTTTAATGAGAACTAACAGCAGCACTTTTAAGACTAAAAGTTTGCATTTGACAGGGGAGATCCAAAAAGAACAAAATCAATGACGATGTGTGGCACTGTGTGTGTGCATGGGTGTGTGTGTGTGACACTTTGAGCAGAGGTGAGAGGGTAGAAGATGCAGAAGGAGTTTGCTTCAGTCTCCTTGAAATTCAGTTAAATAAACCAAGACACAAACAGAAATAGATCAATGACGCAAAAGAAGGATGCCATGAAAGATTAACAGCTGAAAGTGAAAATGTTAATCCTGGTATACGAACATGAAGTTTTTTTTGTGTTTGCTATTGTCATTGGTCAAAAGTGGCAGAGGTTAACAGCTTCAATGACAATAAGGGGAAGACCACCCAAGCCAACCCACAAAGGGCCATGAGACCTAATGGAAAACTACCTGTTCAAAAAAGAAGAACCAAAACCAAAAGTTAGACAAACAAAAACCAGTCCAAACTAAAGTAACAAACCCAAAAAGCTTTCATAACTTGGAAATAAAAGTAAAAGTCCACTGGAAAAAAAAATAGGAGGGAAAAATAACCTGCTTACCAATCATCTATAGAGCATATGTGAGAGAGAATATGTGCCAACTTTGTGCCCCTTTATGCTACTTTTAATATCCCTCGTCCCCTAAATCCACTCAAGTTTGCAGAAGTTATCAGTTTGAATCAGTTTGGCCTCTTATCAGCAAAGTAGTTAAGGTGGAAGTTGTATAAAATTAAGACGGTCACCTCAACCATAAAGCAGTGTGGATACACTAAATTAGCCATAAATCGTGTCTCATAAACTGAATTCTATAGTTTAAAAAAGAGAATAATTTAAGCTGTGATTTCTTAAACTACCGTGGACTCACATTTCAAAATTCAGGAGTTTTATTTGATTCAGACATCACCTTCACATCCCATATGAAACGTGTTTTAGTCCATTTACACACCATTGCCAAATAAAATCAGCCTGTCAGACTTGGAAAAAGTCCATGCTCTAATTTTCTTCCAGACTTATTTATCATAACTCACTATTCACTATTAGTCAAAATTGCCTCTCTTGCCTCCAACCATGCAAAATCAAGAAACTTGGCTTATTGGTCGAGCTCCGAGCTACATCGGTTACTGTTTAAAACTCTTCAACCCCTCATTTAATTTCCTTGTATATTAGATCTCATACATATTTACTCATTTTCTAATAGGAGAATAATGTCTGTTTTTTTTTTTTTTTTTTTGTAATTTTGTTTTTTTTGTTTTATATATATATATATATATATATATATATATATATATATATATATATATATATATATATATATATATATATATATATATATATATATATATATATATATATATATATATATATATATATATGTATGTATATATATATATGTATATATATATATACATATACATATATACATATATCTGTATATATATATGTATATATAGATATATATAGATATATATAGATATATGTACAGTACAGGCCAAAAGTTTGGACACACTTTATCATTCAATGTGTTTTATTTATGTCCATCACAATTTGCATTGTAGATTCTCACTGAAGCTATCAAAACTATGAATGAACATGTGTAGAATTATGTACTTAACAAAAAAGTGTGAAATAAATGAAAACATGACTTATGTTCTAGTTTATTCAAAGCAGTCTCCGTTTGCTCTGATTACTGCTTTTTAGACTTTTTGCATTCTCTTTATGAGCTTCAAGAGGTAGTCACCTGAAATGGTTTTCACTTCTCAGGTGTGCCTTTCCAGGGTTAATTAATGAAATTTTGTGCCTTTTTAATGGGGTTGGGACCATCATTTGTGTTGTTCAGAAGTCAGGCTGATGCACAGCCAACAGCCCTATTAGACACTTTTAAAATTAATATTATGGCAAGAACCAATCAGCTGAGTTAAGAGAAACAAGTGGCCATTACTTCAGTGAGAATCTACAATGTATGATGTGTTCAAAGTTTTGGCCTGTACTATATATATTTATTTATAGGTTAATTTAAAACAAAATTGTTTTGACCACTCACTGTTCTTCTTTGGTCCTCTTGGTCTCATTTTACTTTATTGGGTTCTTGTTTTGCTTCAGCGAACATACATAATTATTTTCATGCTTTTTTCATTTACATTGGGAGATTTTGTTTATTTTAATAAAATTGCTGACTCATTTCTAAATAAGTCATGATTCATTTGTGTACTCCATTGATATACCACCAAATGGGGGTACAAGAGACAAAGAAATACAAATATTTGAAGAAAGGCCTTCAAGATTAAGCAGCTTAATAACTATGCAATTGCAGTTATTACTCTTTCAGAATTGAAGGTTTCACCTTTTCTTTTTCTGCCCCACTGATACTCTACCAAAAAGTATAAAAAGAACAAAAGAAATGGATATGTTTAAAAAATGCTTTCCTTGGAAGAGAAGATAAGATTAAAAACACTGGGGAATACAAATAAGGAGGAAGAAAGATGAACCAGAGGCAACAAATTTCCACACACTCATCCTCCTGTGGTGACACTCAACACCACTAACGGCGTCTTCTCCCCGAGCTTTAAACGTTTCTGTGGGGTATTCTGCACAGATAGGGCAGAGGTCCTGAAGAGTTTCTTTTCCATCTCTGCTCAACCTTTAGGGACACTTTACAGAAATCACTCCTGGGAACCAACACACTGCACTCTCCGCATCTCTATGCAGCATAAATACATAAACAGCAATCCTCAGTGCTGCAAGAAAAAGAAAAAAAAAAAAACAAGTGACAGTGGATGGACCTCAGTGTATGAAAAATGTGGATGATTTGTGGCTGCATATCCAATTGCTTGCTTTTTTCTGTATGGGCTGGCGTCCTCCATTACGACAGTGTCTCTGTTTCTGAGGCATAAGCAGTCCCTGTGTGCACCGGGCACCATGACAATGATGTTAACCATATGGCCCGGCCCTCAGAATAACCACATTCACTATGATCTCAGTTGAGTATTTATGGGAGGTTCTGAATGAGGGTCAGAGACAGCGCTCTTCACTGCCATCATAGAGGACTCCAATGATTAGTCAAAATTTGGGGTAATTGGAGGTAATTAACACTGACCTTGTCCTTTTGGACATTAGAGAACCAAAGCCTTGCCAGAAAATCTCCCTCTGCCATTACAGAGCAATTACCGACAGGAGACACTGGACTGTACTGCAAAATGAAGTCTGTGCAGCTGCGTGGGTTTTATTTTGGAAGACACATTTCCGAAAACCTGATGTGAGAAGATTTCGGTAGGATAAAGGTCATATTGTTGAGCTCATTAATGCAATGTGCGTTTCAAAACATTGAACTGCAAGATTTTCTTCCTAATTATAATGATACTTTTAATGTTGAATGCTGGTACATGCTATTTTTCATCCTCATTTGGCTTGTGTGAGTGTCTTACTTTATTCAAAACACACTTTTCATTAGTCTTTAAACAAAAAAGTGTTATTTACTCATCTGCAAACCTACTAACATGAGAAAACAAACCTCCCCCTCTGTTCCTTGCTCAATCTTGTGGAAAATTCAAGTTCAGACAGTATGGTTGAAGGGCATTCCCTGATGATGTATGGACCACCTACCTGGTGGGAGAGAGATTCTATGAGCCAGTAGTCAGTTCAGCCTACAGGTGGCTCCAGTGGAAAGAGCAACTTGATACATTTCTCTGCAGCAATAGTAAATATTAGAGCGAGGCACTGGAAGGTCAAGCAGCCATGTCCACTTCCTCAGAAGGTCTGGTCAGACGATTTGTGAGGTTTTACACAAGAACAGCTTGCTTTGAGCAGGGATGGAACAGAAGGGTTGTTTTACATAACAAAATCCAATTATCCCTGTAGCTTTAAGAATGTGATTTTGGAAACAAAGTAAACTTCTTAGAAAAAAGTAAAATATGTGACCTTCCGGCTCAGAATTTAATTTCATGGTGTTTCTGCCCCCTTTTCCTAACAATCCACTTAGTTACATTAAATGTTATTGAAGGATTCTAAATCCCAGATGAAGCTGCTCAAGGCAGCACAATGGTTTATACATCAACAGTCCCCATGTATTTTCCTCTATTGCTTGTGTCCACAGGGATGAGGAAAGAAGGAGATAAACGAATGCCCTGGGAAGAATACATTTTTAATTTATTTCTTTTTTGCTTGTCTAACTCAGCAGTTCCTTTAACAAAGTTAAAATAGTTGCATATCAGGAAATCAACATTTCTGATTGGTTTTATTTCTGCTTTTAAAATGGACATGCAGCTTTCTCTGGTTCATGTATGAGCTTCATATGATGGGCCTTTGAGGCAAACTCATCAATGAAAAGCAATTAACTTCCGTTTCTACATCTGTAAAGTAAAAGCATTTGGTACATTGTTTAAAGAGATAAAAATTGGCATTTAACAGATGTAATGAGAACAATGACATTGGGACACTGTGCAAAGCAGCAAAAAGTCTGATGCTAGCATTCAGTACAGACAAACTGTAATCCAGTTTTGGTTTCTTCACCTAGTTTTTCAGTATTTTTCTTGTTGTTGTTTAAATGCCTTAAACTCTTTGTGCCGTGGTGTTTGATTTTTTTTGTCCTCTCTTTTCATTTTCGACCTCTGCAATGTTTTTGTTTAACTCTTTGGAGGATGTTGTTAGTTTCAAACATTTTGTTTTTTGTTGTTTGTCATTAACTTCTTTTAATTGTCCTTTGTTAAAAACACTGTCTCTGCTATTTTTTTGTTTTTACCTTCCCATGCTTTGTGGTCTTTGCTTCAGACCTCTATTTCTATCTTTCTTTATATATTTTTATTGCTTCTGTTTTTCCTCCATCATTCATTTAACTTACTGTTTTTTGTTTGTTAATCTTAAACATTTTATCTGTTATTTATGTTTTAAATCAGAATCAGAATCAACTTTTTTGACAAACAAGAAATTTAACTCAGGTAAACTCTACTATTAAGCACAGACAGAGGGTACATAGTGTCCCGATCAGTGATTAGTATAGATGGTACCTGCTTTGGTGTCAATTTAATCACAACTCAGCATCATGTTGTCTTTCAATAAGTAACAAACATCAATGATGAAACCATTTCTCCATAGAAAAACTTTTTGGGTTCCTCTCCCAACAGGTTTTAGCAAAAGTGTGTCTTACAAACTGGCTCATTTTGTAAACTGAAATCCTTGGCAGCACCAGTCCATGACATCATGTGAAGGGCAAATACAAAATAAGATCAGAATAGTCATCCGATCACTTTTGAGAAAGGTTTTTAGATATGCTGCCTTCCTAAAACCATTTCTATGAGCTGTTACTCATGTGAACCAGTGAAATATACATATCTGCAGTATAATGTGCAACATGTTGCCTATCTGGCATGTCAGGCAAGAATAAAATATCTATCAGACAGACAGACAGACAGACAGACAGACAGACAGACAGACAGATAGATAGATAGATAGATAGATAGATAGATAGATAGATACATAGATAGATAGATAGATAGATAGATAGATAGATAGATAGATAGATAGATAGATAGATAGATAGAAATATATTAACACAATAAAACTTGTGCACGCCGTGCCACTTGCAGTGGGTGATATCGGCAGCTGTCGGTAGGTGCAAAGCAACAGCGCTTCAGTGCATGGCATGTTCCCTCTATGGGCACTTTGTGGGTATATTTTATGCTCAAACACACAGGCTTCTGCTGTGATGGACTATTTCCACAATGACATCAGCAACCTTCTTTCGAGTGAGTAAACAGCACGTTCGGAGGGGCCTTGAGCAAGCAGCGCTGCCTGCATGTTTTTAGAACATTAATGGGCTCACAGTTATGTTAGTAGCAGCTGTGAGTTGTGGAAAACTGGGTTGTTTAGGAGAGTCTGCTGATAAACCAAGGCTTCATGACAATGCCAGGCTATTTGCATCAGCAAAACGTTTCCTCCTGTCCTCTGTGTCTGTGAGCAGAACACTGCATGCCCCAGCTTTCACTGCTGATTGGCTGATCACTGCTGACTCTGCGTGTAACCAGAGTGTGTAACCAATCAGGTGGTACTGTGGGTGGGACAAAAGACAGCCCAGTGTTAAACAATGGGACTTCATCATAAGCGTTAATATTTTTCTGTCATGGCAATCTGGATCAGACCAGCATCAAAATATAATGGCTTCTGTCTTGGACCAAACAAAAATGTAAAATGTAAAAATGTCATGCAAATCCATCCAGTAGTTTTTGCGCAATCTTGCTAGCAGACAAACAGACAGACAGACTCTGGCGAAAACATATCCTCCCTGGCGGGGGGTAATAACTCTTCTCCAAAAACAAAATGTCCTTGCTCTAATGCTAAATTAGCCAACCGTGCTGTTAATGCTCGTTGTTGAGTGGAAGTTCGAGCTCTTTCTGTGAACCATTTTTATTTTTCTGTCAGAAATAGAGTCCAAACCTTGACGAAGCAACATTTATAAACTGACTCTGTGCAGGGGCAGCTCTGTCTGTCTCACAGTGGTGCTTTGAGCTAAATGCCAGCTAATTCAGTGTTATCAGCCAATTAAATGGCTGTTATCAGTTGTTATTAGGAGCATGGATATGAGGTAATGGGCCTTACTCTACCTCTTGATAGGCTGAGTGGGCTGTTATCATGTGCTTGTAGAATGACCAATATTTCAGTCCCTCCTCATTTCTAAGTAATCAAATATTGTTGATGAGGCAGTGGCCTAATTTGTCTGTATATGACTCTGGCCATGTCCACATGTAGGTGTTTTTTTTTTTCCAATATTGTGTATATTTTGTCTTCTGTCCAGTTTTTGAGGCACTGAAAACATCTCCACAAACTCCTGCCAAGTTGATTTTTAGGAACACAGTTTTGGGTGGCCCCATGTGAACAGGAGAAATATACGCCTGAGCCTAAAATGTCACAACTGGTGTTGCCTTCTCAGAGTGATGTCACATAATGCAGCATTATTTCTTATGTTTACTTTCCACAGTCTATATACAAGGGTTGAGCTGCAGTGCACATGAAAAATAGTAATGTTGTCTCCTTTGTTACATATTTAACATCCACTGTATGTACTAAAATATCCATGTTTTGTTTTTGTTTTTTTAAAGCTTCCTGCTACTTGAATTGGTGTCCGAACACTACCCTTTCTATTAAGTAGTGTGTAAGATTTTCATGAAAGGAACCTGCATCTGTACCTTGGTAACTCCCAGATTTACTTGTGTGTATTTTTGACATAGTAACCTTTACACCGTTGAATGTAATCATATACCCCAATGCCCATATGTCCTACTTGCAGCGTATAGTTCTGTGCACCTCAGTCTCTAAAAATGATTAATGTGTCAAATCTTTAACTTTGCAGTGTGCACGCATGGCTTGTTATTGTGTTACAATCAAACAGTGACAGTTTATGCTGTCTTTAATTTCTGCTTTTAATCTTGTCTGATATAAAATGCTACCAATTATGTTTGGTTCCTTTACAGTGCGGTTATTGGTTTTGGTCACGTACTTGTGCAGCAATCTGGTTATCAAACTATGCTGTCATTGATCTTAGAGTCCTTACAATAAAACCATTTCAGTTCAGTTAATTTTTTACATGTATTGTCTTGGTCACTATGAAATATTTAAAATAGTATTGATTATGGTGTAATAAATCAATCCAGGAAATTATTTTGAATCTTTTGTCTCTAATCACTTTATGACATTAGAAATATGTGTATACTACATCTTTTATAATGCAGTAGTGAAGCATGCAGACATCTGCCCTCCACTTCAGAAATATCAGTTTATCGTGAATGAATTTAAAGTCATTTCATAACTACAAAACAAACAATATAAACCAGTATAAAACAACTTAAAGCACGTACCAGTAGGCCTATGCTAGACAGATTTGTAATTATTTGTGTGTTGTGTTTCTGTGTGTATGCTTGCAAGATGCAGCTAAGTTCCCTTAAATCCTTCTGATTCTGCTCCCGACAGTCACAGGACACAGAAAGTTGTGCTGTCTCCACACAGATAGAGAGAGAGAAAGACTTAGATTAGTTTAGAGAAAAGCACGTGTATACATTTTTGTAATGGTGCTCATTTAGAATCAATTTTTCATAGAAGATCTTGATACCAGAGAAGACTTATAAAAGTATTAATCCTTTGACACTATGGTGTTGACATTCCCATCCTTACTTTCCACTCAGGTCCTTGTCTGTCAGCTACAACACTAAAATTAAAGGATAAGTTCGGTTTCTACAGCTTTCATATTGTTTATAGAAACAGTGCTTCAGGAGATATTTAGATCCAAAATCAAGCAGCGGACATCTGTATAATGGTAGCACATGGGGCATGTATAGCGCCGCTCCTAAAACTGCATTAATCCCACCCACCCATGTTTTCGTGACTGTGCTGACCTCTGAACTGAAGACTGCTCCCTGGCCAGCTGTTCTTCTCTTTGCCTCCGCGTCCTCCTTTCGATGAGCTCCTCATCTGTAAACTCTGGCTCAAAACTGTAAGGACACCCTTCATATTCAAAGTTCTCGTCCACAACATCTTCATCAGATAGATATTTGGAGAAGAAAGTTGTTGAGTCGCTGGCGGTCGCCCCTGAAACAATGAGCCGTACTGCCATATGTAAAGAAAGTTTTCAGTTCAGAAAACTTGGTGAAACTAATGAGTTTTTGGATGATTAATGCAGTGTTAGGAGTGGCGCTATACATGCCCCGTGTGCTACCATTATACGGATGTCCGCTGCTAGATTTTGGATCTAAATATCTCCCGAAGCACTGTTTGGATCAAGAAAGCCTTCTGGGTGAGTATATTGTTCTACTTCATTCCATAAACAATGTGAAAGCTGCAGAAACCAAACCTATCCTTTAATATGTGCATCCAATGATGAGGTCAAACTACACTATATATATATATTTTTTTTTTTGATGGTCACTTTGTCAGATTAGGAAATCATAGAGCCATCAAATCACAATGTGACTTGGCTGACAATCATGACAGACTGCACAGAGGCACCCAACTACAGATTACAACTCGGAACAATACAAACAAACATGTTATAATAATGATACTTTACATTTGTTTGTCTTGCCAAATGTAATGAAGAACATATAAGCTTGATGCTAAATGTTTTAGAGTAAAATTACCACTGTATTTCTGCTTTTTCTTTTATAATTTTTTATGATTTCTCTCCTATGAACATAAAATAATGAGTGAGGTACTGTTTAGAGGATGTGTATTAAAATATATGAGGGAATCAACAATTTTAGTAACTTAATGAAAGAAAACAAGTAGGTTAAACTTTATTTGTTTTGAATTAAGTGTTTGTAGAACAAAGGAACCATCACCTCCACCTATAAACCAATATCAAGGAAAGAAAAAAGGGCACCTGCATCAAAATATGTTGCGATAAATATGTTAATAAAACAAGCTCATTGGTGAATCCTCTCAGGGTTTTCCTGTCTAGGTGTAAAAAATAGATGATACGTGCACGGCGTTGGCTTTCCTGATAGGTAATAAAGAGAAACTAAGTTCATCTCGTGCCCCTTTCGCAGTGAGGAAGTAGATCAGAGAAAAGTGCTTCTGCTGCGAGTTCTTTGTGCGTATCTAAAGACAGTATCACAGGGCAGCCACTGTGCCTGACAAGTCTGTTCACGTTCAGCACACAAGCAGCTTTCCTGCAGTTAAGGCAGCAAGTCCCTGAAGCTCTTCCTCCATGGAGTTTATTGTCAGAGTCTCTTCGATGCGAGGACGCCTCTGCCTCCTCTTTGAAATCCGGAAGATCAAACAAAACAACATTGTTGACGCAGGGTCTGTTGTTTTTGTGGAATGAATATATAATTCATTTCCATGGTTAGAGGTTTCTATTTGTTGTTGTTTCGTTGCTAGAAAAACTAAATTGATAATGACGGCGGTAATATATACCCCACAGTAGACTGTTGACTTTGCTTTTGTGTGAGCCATCTATCTATCTATCTATCTATCTATCTATCTATCTATCTATCTATCTATCTATCTATCTATCTATCTATCTATCTATCTATCTATCTATCTATCTATCTATCTATCTATCTATCTATCTATCTATCTATCTATCTATCTATCTATTATGTAATGCATAATTTATTTATTGTGTGATTTCATCTTCAAATCAAGGGTTGACCATTTAAAAAATAGACTCTGGAACTTTGGTAAAGAGGAAGGATTTGTCATGTATCAGAATTTACAGGTGTTGTGTGTTTTGTTGCACAAATTGGTCACTGAAGTTGAGCTATGATTTTTTTTTAAATGCATACACAAATTACTCCATTTTAAATGGTCTAACTCTTGGATAATTATTGTGTCTCATTTCTCAGTGTTAGTGTGCAAACATTTCAGGAGAAAAAACATTTTTTTGAAATGTTGTATTTTCTACAGCTCCACTTTACAAGGAAACATAAACTTGCAGGAACACAATTTTCCAGTTAATTATATCTCTTCTGTTTGTTTTGTTTTGTATAAGTGTCATAATTAAGATGCAAAAACATATGTTTTTATAAAAAGATCTTAAATTATATAAAATCAAGTGCAACCTCTACTCATATGGACCCTCTAAGATCTTTTTACTTAGTAAGATTCATGCGTGACGATCAGGTTCTACACACAGTCTAAGCCAGGGGTGTCCAAACTATGGCCCGGGGGCCAAATGTGGCCCTCTGCCCACTTTCAATTGGCCCCTGAAACACTTGAATGAAGAAAGATATTGTAGTTACAGCTGCCAATACCATCAATCTATACAGATTTTTTGCCACATTTACTTGTCAAAGGGTCTCAGTTATGCTACGGCGGATTGGCAAATTTAAACGCGCGTAAAGTCTGTGACGCGCCGAGCTTAACACCCGAAGCTTGACGCTGGACATTTTGACAAGCTGAGGGACGACGTGCGTCCTGGCGCAGGCGCAGTAGAGAGCCGGAGCCAATCGGACTCAGTGATAACCCGTGCAGGCAAATCCAGCTGGAAACGAATATTTACATTTACTTCCCTTCAAAACCTGTCTCCTCGGCGACTTTCACCCAAGCCTGCTCCTTTTTGTTCCGGTCTCTAAAGAGTACACACGCCGAGTAGTGTAGCTCCGGATGATAGCAAACAGCGCAGATAAACCTCTCCTCCATCTTTGAGAGGGGGTTTGAGCAGGAGCAGGAGGCCGGGGCGTCACACGTCATTAAATCAAACCTGTCTCCTCAGTGACTTTCACCGAAGCCTGCTCCCTTTTGTTCCGGTCTCTGTAGAATATACACCGAATAGAATACCTCCGGATGAAAGCAAACAGCGCAGATAAACCTCTCCTCCATCTTTGAGAGGGGTTTGAGCGGGTGCAGGGGGCCGGAGCATCACACGTCATCAAATCAATGACGTTGGGGGGGAATGTCATCGCTGATTGGCTGCCGTGCCACAGCGTCACGCAAACTGGTGTCGAAAGTTCAATATTTTGAACTCGAGCATCGAGGCGTTTGGGGCATCAAAACGCGTCTAACGCTCCAGACGCGCCGCGCCAAATGCGTCCAATGCGCCGCCCAGGGCGAATTTGCGTCAAGACGCGTGTTTGCATTGACTTTGTATGTAATCTCGACGCTCGTCCAGGCAAATTCGCGTCCAGTGTGGCCGTACCATTACAAGGATATTGCAATACTCATCTTCAAGCTCCAACATTCTTGCAGTTTACTCTTGTTTTGTGTCTGAAAGTGATGATAAGTTGACAGTGACTCCGATCTAAGCAGCTCAGAAGATCATTCTCGCCCTGATTAGGTATTAATCTGGAGTTAGGTTACAAGAGTCACTTGACCGGTAATAACCCACTCTAATCCCTAGAACTTTAACTTAAAAGCACTAAAAGTGAGGGGAAGCAAGTGGCTCAGTCGTTTATGTATTCCTTTTTATGCGGCCCTCGATGTAAAAAGTTTGGACACCCCTGGTCTAAGCAAAAGGTAAAAAATATCTGAAAGCCAGTTTGTTTCCATAGATAAGTGAACCACAGTTGTTGCTGCTTCAGTGCATGATAAAACCCTGCACTGCAACAGTTGGGTGTAATAAACCAATCAGAATGTCATTTCTCATCCTTTTAAAACCACCATTGCTTACTGGCTGGTGCTGTTATTTTTATCATCGGTGTGTTTGGTTCACACTCTGGTCAGATCATTTGATTTCTCTTCCTTCATATATAATATTTATTAATTTATTTATTTATAAGAAAGCCCCATTTAAATTAAAAATCTATTTTGCAAGTCATATAGTGAAATATTTCTATGCTTGCATCAACTGTTACAAATCTAACTGAAGCATTTCTTTCACAAAGGGCTACAAAATATTTGACATCCAAGGGTTTCTGTAACTATTAATAAACACATTTTAGGATAAAACTGGCAGGTATGTGTTTTCTATTGTTCTTTTCTTCCCAACATTAAAAAAGTAGGCTGTAATCACACATGTAAAACATCAACTTTAACTTGCTGCAGCATTTAAACCCTTTAAAGCCGGGCATCCACTGTGCGATTTTTGGCCATTTTTGACACGATTTTTCACCCGTGCGACTGTTTTGGGGATCGGGCCGAGTTTTGGCTCAATCGTGCGTCTCACATCGTGTAGTATACACAAGGTAATGAGAGGCGATTAACACCTCACAACCACCTCCCGATCGATCAGATGTTTGAAATTCTGGTCGCCCCTCGTGAGGCTATGTCATGCTACACATGCGCAAACATAGATATGGAAGAGAAAACAAATGCACAAGACGGTGCAGCATGTCATCACAGAGGACCTGGAACCAAGCAATGGAGGATCAACTTGTTGAGCTGTGGCAGGCACAGCGGAGCCTGTTCAGGCAATGCGTTTTTGCTTGTTATTCATTCGCATCTGTGAGCATTCGAACACTTCCCACTTCTTCTTCTACTACTACTTTTAACGTTGCATAACACCGGATACAAGAGACCGGCGTGTCGTCATGGTATTATAAGGCTTAATTATATTAGTTATTCATCTGCTGATGGTTCGTGAGATATTTTGGCAGCCTGTTTCTGAGACTGTCATATTGTCAATCACTGGGTTAGACACGTCTGCATTTTGGCTATTTAGTTCTGTTAATCTGGCAACAAATCCATTGGTCAGTTTTAAAACTCAAAAGGCAGTTGGACCAAATTCAGCAAGTCCTTTATTTCCATCTGTACTGCTTGTTGAGTTATTTGCTAACATGACTAATAGAAGGATTTCTATAAAAAAGGTAAAACATGGAGACGCCAATCAAAAAGTCTTAAAGTCTCTAGTTATTGGGGTTGCTTTGATAGATGCATGAACATGAAACAAAAAAAAAAATCTTAAAATCATGACACATTTATTTCCTCCTCACATTAGCTCCATTTGATATGTTTCTGGGAAGCCGTATAGTGAGCAGTGGACGCCCTGATGTGGCCCAAGGGCCGCCATGATGATCACTGCCTGAGGGTGTATTTTGGTGGGAGGTTAATGAAGGCTGCTAGACCTGTTCCTTGGTAGAACTAAACCCAAGACTCCAGGAGATTTAACATCCTAATTTTAGCTCATAAACCCATGCTTCCCAAGACAGAACCTTCAAATCGTCAAACATGCCCATCCTGTGTGCTCCGAATGATGGACAGCACTGGTGTGAAATTTGTGATTTTAGCACCCAGGCCAATTATGTCGTACTGTGGTCCTTTAATCTCGTACCAAAAGGAGTATTATTCTCTCCAATCAACCTTTACTTTCAAGAACATCTATTGAACAAAGGCAAGCCGAGGCATGGCGGGCTGAAAAAGAAAGAGGCACCAGAGAAAATCAATATGGCAATTATGTGTGCAGATAACGGACATCAAGGTGTTATTTGGAGTGACCGAAAAGAAGAGGTGACATGAAGCCAATTCAAATAGTGTGAACATTTCATTGTCTCACATCTGGCGCTTCTGGCATGGATTTAGTGTCACCAGTCTCTTAAAAACCCCACAGTGTGTTTCTGTTGTTCCTTCCTTGCATAGAGCAGCTGAATTAGAATTATTTAGCACTATCTAATCATTGGACCCTTCTTTGTGTTTGCACGCAATCACCAGGCTGTGTTTAAACCCAGTAAGCTATTATGCTTTTATCTGCTGAAGAAAACCCTGACAGCATATGCAACAAACACAGCATTTAGCTAATTGAGATCTTAGACAACAGAAAACCACACATGCACAAGGGAGAAAGAGAGAGAGAAGCATGGGCAGAGTGCAGAGGGAGAGAGGACAAGGAGACAGATAAACGCACACACATACCTCCTCCACCCTTTTACCAGCTCTAAAAGAGGTCACCTCCAGTTCTGTCAAGCTTTGCAGGTGGGTCAGAGATCTGGATTTGATAACTGGAGGGAGTTTAGTGAGCAGACATTTGACAAGCATGACAATGCTCTGACAGCCCTCATTGGGCCATGATTAATGACTGACATCCCTGTCGCCCATCTCATCCTGAATACAAATGCAGTGCTGGGGGAAAATTAGCCTAATGTGGCCTATAATTGGCTGAAGGAAGTATCAGTATTTGCATCTGAAACAATGTGTTATTACAAAGATGATGAAAGAGATGCTGAAGCTCGTCTGAAAATGACCTGCAGCTAATGCTACTAATTTGTAGAAACACAGAGATATTCGCAAGAGTTGATGGTGGGTGACTTGAGTAGGGCTGGGAAAAATGAGCCAAAAAACACAACAGAGTAAATCCTGTATCCATAAAGAAGTATTAGAAATGGTTAAATGGTTGTTACAATCTAATGATACAAATGTTATTAGTCTAATAGGTTCGGGTATGGGTTAATAAATAAAATTTATTTTTTCCTCCTAACACAGTTCACTGATCTATAACTTCACGACTGCTTAAAAAGTAATAAATACATAAATAAATAAGATAACACATTTATGAAAAATGACCTTTACAATTTTATCAATATTATTCATCAGAAGAAATCTTAATTTTGGATTAAATGTACAATGAACTTATTTTCTCTATTAAAATTCAGTAGTTGTAAATTCATGCCTGCAGCCACTAATACAATCACCTGATGTTTAAACTTCCTGGGAATCTCATACATCTCACACTACCATCCACTGAATAAAATAACTTTGGAGGAATCCCCTTATCGTGGTTTTCAGTCATGTAATTTCAAAATATTTATCCAGAGTTCAAATCCGAACTGTGACCACCATCATAAAAGACAATCAGCAACCACAAACTAAACAGCACAACAGCAGTGCATTGTGATGAGTCCAAGGATCAGGTGATGACATTTTACTACATTTATGTAGTAAGTAGTTTATGTGTTGGCTGGTAAATTAACTATAAGAGAAAGATTGGTGCAAAATGTGGTTAAACATAATTCAATGGACATACATAAAGATTTTGACTCAGACCTTTAATTAATAATGATATTGTAAAAGACACTGGTTTCACGATATAACTGAGCCCCTATGTTGAGATTTATTTCATTTGATCAATTGCTATATTTTGACTCTTGAACTTTTTGTATAAACTTGGTATTTGAGATTATGGACTGAGTCCATCAATTCTATCAATAATTGTGTCGAGTAGTTTAAATACATGGACACATGCAGTTTACTCATTCAGAGCTATTTCGAGGTTGTTTGTTGGGTAAACAACCATTTTTTTAATGAAGATACATAAAATATTAAAGGTTTGTTTACAGGGGTCATCAATACTTTATTAAAGTTTCCATCTAAAGGTTTTAAAAGAACTATGTTGAATTTCAAGAGCATCTGAATTCTTGTTTTCTTACAAATACTATTCTTTGAAAAAAATCAATTCAACACCCAGGTCTCAACTCTGATAAAAACTACATCAGAAAAGGTTGGACACTACAGCAGGAACAGCAGAAGTTTCAGACAAACAGTTCAGAGTTAATTCTTGTCTCTTATCATCAAAATGTGCAGCCAAAACCATACACACTGTCATGCCATGAGCAAAGAATCGTCCTACAAATTCTTGTTTCTCTAAATGAAAATTCAACATGTCAATAACCATTGCAATCCTAATTGAGAGACAAAGTATCCTAGCTTTGTTCTGAATTTTTTCATTTTTCAGGAGTCCCTGTAATTATGTTGTAATTATTTTTCCTCCTCATCTTTTTCCATTTGCAAAAACTTACAAAACAAACAACACACGAAGTTAAGTAGTAATTAGTGTCCCTACCTGATCTGATTTAAATTGACTTAAAACAAAAACATGTCTTTTTGAAAACATAAATTATAAAAAAGTGCAATATGCTGCTCTTACTCAGTAAAAAGTCTGTGTAACATGTCCACTGCCACTCTGTTCCCTCTCAATTTTCACTTTCAAAACAAAAACATATTTTTAAAAAATAAAAAAAATTATGAAAATAAATTAAAGTACACTGTTTTTACAAGTTATTGATGGATCATTACTACAAATGGCATTAAAAAAAAACAAGTTAATATTGTTGAATAGGGTAATTTGAGCTACATGCCTTACCCATCCCAGAAAATAAATTGATAATTGACACTGAGTCAGTTAAAAAAAAGGCTGTCTCTGAGTCGTAAGCCAAACATTTTATTAGATGGCATTTTTCAAGTGTCTTTTTGCACAGAGTGGTCTATATAAATAGTAAAGAACTCTATATATGCTTCTATGGTTTAAAGATGGTCTAACTAACATAAGACTTTTACTTCAAAATCCATTTAAATGTAATTAAAATAAAATTATAAATTATGTTTTTCTGTATAGACTAACATTGATTTAATTGATATCTGGTCAATTAGCATGTTACCTTTACTGTTACCTACTTACTATATTATACTTGTGACGGCCACAGGCCTTGAGGGACATGGGGTGTGTGTGTTCCCTTTTCTTGCCTCTGTTTCTCTTGCAGATTTTCCTGGCCTGCCCGCCCCTATCCTCTCACCTCTGCTGTTCAGCAGAGTAGCTGAGCTTCCTGGTCTGCCTGCCCCTCCCTCTCCTCTCACTTCTGCTGTTCAGGAGAAGCAGCAGATCTTCCTGGGCTGCCTGCCCCTCCTTCTCCTAATTTAGATTGGCTTCACCTGAGCTGAGCCTTTAAAAGCAGGGGGAAATCCAAGATGGCCCTCTCTCCCTCCTTGGATGGCTGGTGCCAGCCAGGCACCCGTCTTGGCTTTTGGTTTGGTTGGGTTATGTTCTGTTTGCCTTTGTTGTATTTAACACAGAGTAATGTTCACACACATAGTCTCACAGCACCCAAACACCCTCACCACACTACTGATAACTGACATAACCTCATATAATTAGTTGTTGAGTTTTTCAATAAATTATTTTCTTTATTCAAACGTTGTCACTGTGTCGACCTCCCTTCTTTGTTATGCTCTTCAACGAGCTGGGCATAACAAGTGGGGGCTCGTCCAATTTTGAACCTTAATATAACCACTGGGGATGTGTTTGTGCAGTTTGGCTGGGTTGGGAGGCTCACAGTGACATTTTTTCTTTATGGTTAAGTAAGTAGGGTTGGGACTGTCTAGTTCTCTAGTGTATTTAACTGTGAGCTGTAGCTGTTGTATCTAGGCAGGGGTTATGCAGTATATGACTGTGGGGATGATTGTGGCTGGGTAACTGCACTCTTATGTTGTCTGGCTGGAGCATTTAGTGTTTCCCCCAGATAGGCTGTAGCAGTTGCCATCTCACAAGGAGAGGTTGCTGGTTTTTTGTTTTCAGGGCTGTTTGTTATTTTTGTGTGTGTCCGCGTGGTTAGCAGCAGTTGTCTCGGGAGCACCCCGAAGTATTGGCTGAGACAAGTCGTCTCCCCAATACAGACGGTTTGTAGGTGCATAAAAACCCACCGCCAGTACACACATGAAGACTAGGGTTCAGTTAGTCAGTTTTGGGTTAGGTAGTTAGGAGGGGGCGCTCCGTAATTACTCATCTCCCTGCAGTTGTATATTGTGTAACTCAGACTGCCTTAGCTTGTTCTTTTTGATTTGTTGGCTAAGCTGATCAGTATAACTTTGTTGAACATGGAGGATAAACATAGTAATACTTTGGTCTCTGAATTTCTAAAGCGTCCATCACATAGTACTTTAACTCAGTTCACAAAGGCAGATTTAGTTGATCTGGCAGTTCATTTAGGCTGGTCAAAACCTGACAAAATACCAAGAAAGGCTGAGGTAAAGGGAATTGTTGAGGGGCTGGCTGTATCTGCCAAACTTCTGGAGGTGGTTCAGGTTCCAGCAGCTTCAGGTCAAGTCAGTGCAGAGTTTCTTGGGGGTACTTTGTCATTTGATTATTTACAGCTAGAGAAGGAGAAGTCAAAATTAGAGAGGGAGAAATTAGAGCTAGAGTTTGAAAAGGAGAGAGTGAGGGCTGAGCTAGCATTAGAAAGGGAGAGAGCTAAAGTGGAGCAGTTAAGGCTGGAGTTGCTTAAGGAAGGGAGCGCACGTGAATCATGGTCTGCTGCTGGTAGGAGTGGGTCTCCTGGTTTTGATGTTGCTGAGAGCTTGCGTCTTTTGCCTAAGTTTGATGAAAAAGATCCTGACACATTTTTTACATTGTTTGAACGTGTTGCACAGGTTAGAGGATGGCCAGATAGTCATAAAACTGTGATGTTGCAATGTATATTTACAGGTAAGGCCCAGAGAGTTTTTTCTGCCCTTAGTTCTGTTGACAGTGGGGATTATGCTAAAGTTAAAGCTGCAGTTCTGAAAGCGTATGAACTAGTTCCAGAAGCATACAGACAGAAATTTAGGAACTGGAGGAAAGGGGACAAGCAAACCCATGTTGAATTTGCCCAGGATATTCTGACTCACTTTACACGCTGGTGCTCGGCTTGTGAAGTTAAAAATTATGCAGATTTGTGTGATTTAATTGTGTTGGAACAATTTAAAAGTTCATTGCCAGCTCACCTCGCTACTTATATCAATGAAAAAAAGGTGAAGACAGCATCTGCAGCTGCTGTACTTGCTGATGAGTATGTTTTAACACATTCTAGTAGTTCAGTCTGCAGAGAAGTTCAGCTGAGGGAGAACTTCAGGGTGAGGCCTGGTCGGTCTCCAGGGGTCGTCCATGAGCCTGTTCATCAGGCTGTGAGGCATGTTCCAGGAACAGATGGGAAGTTTGATCCAGCCAGGGTATGTCATGCATGCAAAAACAAGGGACACTGGAAGGGGGAATGTCCAATCAAGAAAGTTGGTCAAAAATCAGCTGATTCCAGTGTATATGTGAAATCAACTGGCCTAGTCTCCTCTGCCTTAAGCACTGGTAGGGCTGGGTTGGACGTTTTTCCCCTCAAAACTGCTCCATCACAAGGTATTGATGAAATGTATGCACCTTTCGTCTCAGATGGTTTTGTGTCTTTGGATGGAGAAAATAAGATACCTGTTAAGATTTTGCGGGACACTGGGGCTACTGAGAGTTTGATTGTGGAGAGCATTTTGCCTTTTTCAACCTGTACTGCTACTGGGAAAAAATCTCCTGTCCTTGGTGTTGGGTTGGTTCCTGTGTGGGTTAATTCACATCGTTTTCATCTCTCTTCTGATCTGGTTTGTGGAGAGGTGGAGATGGGCGTTCGTCCTCAGCTGCCGATTCAAGGAATAGACATTATTTTGGGGAATGACTTGGCGGGGGCTAGGGTGTGGAAAGAGAGTCCATTACAAACAGGTGTGTGTTCACCCTTGCAGGTTTCGGGAGAACAGGATGAGTGTGCTAAACAGTACCCCAAAGTTTTTTCTTCCTGCGCGGTGACACGCTCAAAGAGTAAAGCTGAGTCAGAGAAATCTGAACATTTTCAGGCCTCTCAGGAGTCATTTTCTCAGGTGAAGGACAGTGATGAGGGAAAGGAGCAGATAAAATTGTTTGCTATTCCATCATTGTCTAGAGCAGACTGTATTAAAGAGCAAGCTGTAGACCCTACTTTGAAATCTCTGTTTGAGTTGGTTTGCCCAGAAACTGAGCTTAAGAATGATTTTGGTGGCTATTTTCTTAGGGATGGATTGCTGCTGAGGAAGTGGGCCCGGGTAGTGAATGGTGTACAGGTGGACAGTGTTGTTCAGATTGTGGTTCCCTCAAAGTTCAGAGATTTGGTGTTGAGCACCTCTCATGATGGTGTGGCAGGTCACCTGGGTGTAAAGAAAACTTATGACAGAGTGCTCCGCCATTTTTTCTGGCCTCGTTTGAAAAGGGATGTAGCAGTTTATTGTAAAACTTGTAACACCTGCCAGTTGACTGGAAAACCTAACCAACAGATTAAGCCAGCTCCGTTGTACCCAATTCCAGTGACTGAAAAACCATTTGAACATCTGCTTCTTGACTGTGTGGGTCCGCTTCCAAATAGTAAGACTGGATGCAAATACTTACTGACAGTAATGTGTAAAAGTACACGCTATCCTGCTGCCTTCCCCTTACGCTCCATCAAAACTAAGCCGGTACTGAAAGCACTGACTTCATTTATTACTACCTTTGGGGTCCCAAAAGTGGTGCAAACGGACCAGGGGAGTAATTTCATGTCCCGTACATTTTCACAGGTGTTAAAACAGCTGAAGGTTAAACATCAGGTTTCCAGTGCATACCATCCAGAGTCTCAGGGAGCAATTGAACGTTTTCATCAGACATTAAAGTCTATGTTGCGCTCTTATTGTACTGAGTTATCTCAGGATTGGGAAGATGGCCTGCCCTGGTTGTTGCTTGCAATAAGGGAGGTTTCACAGGAGAGCACAGGTTTTAGCCCCAATGAACTTGTATTTGGACACACAGTGCGAAGCCCACTAGCCGTCTTGGCTGATGATTTAAAGACTGCTGAGCCACCTGATAATGTCTTGAACTATGTAAATGATTTTCGTCGCCGTTTACATGTTGCCTGTGCCACTGCTCACAAAAAGCTTAGCTGTAAACAGGTTAAAATGAAAGAGCTTTTTGATCGCAAAGCTGAATCTCGCATGTTTGAGCCAGGGGATCAAGTTTTGGCCTTGTTGCCACTGGTAGGTTCACCCTTTCAGGCAAAGTTTAGTGGGCCATACACAGTTAAGTGCCGTATGTCAGATAGGGACTACTTAGTGCATACACCAGACAGAAGGAAGAAAGTTCAGTGGTGTCACATAAACTTATTGAAGCCCTACCATTCTCCTAACCCTGTCTCTCAGGTGGAGAGTGATCCTGTAAAGTCGGTAGTAACAGTTGGAGTTTTGTCTTCTGAGGATTTTGATGTTCCAGCTGAGCCTATTCTTACAGGGAGACTCAACAATTCTGAGTACCTTAGTCATTTAGACAGCCAATTTGGTTATTTGTTAGACACTCAGCGTGCAGACCTGGTGAATTTGCTTAATTCCTACTTGTCTCTCTTCTCAGATACACCGTCACGCACTAACCTGATGGAGCATGACATAGATGTGGGGAATGCTAAACCCATCAAGCAGCGCTTCTATCGTCTGCCCATGGGAAAGCGTGAGCGGATGGAGAAGGAGGTGGAGTACATGTTAGAACATGAGATAGCAGAGCCAGCATGCTCTAGCTGGGCCTCTCCATGTCTATTGGCAGATAAGGCAGATGGGTCAGATAGATTTTGCACGGATTTCAGAAAAGTCAATGCAGTCACCAAGCCTGACTGTTATCCAATGCCTCGCATGGAGGACTGCATTGATCAGGTGGGAAGTGCAAAATTTGTCACCAAACTTGACCTTTTAAAAGGTTATTGGCAGGTGCCATTAACCCAGAGGGCCAAGGACATTTCCTCTTTTGTGACACCTTGGGGGTTATTCTCCTATAATGTAATGCCATTTGGGCTGAAAAACGCCCCAGCAACATTTCAGCGCCTTATGAATATGGTGTTAGCTGGACAGTCAGGGTGTGCTGCATACTTAGATGATGTAGTGGTGTTCAGTGACACATGGGACATTCATGTTCAGCGTTTAAAGGCAGTGTTCGACAGGTTGGCAGAGGCAAATTTAACAGTGAACTTGGCCAAGTGTGACTTTGCTAAAGCAACAGTGACCTATCTCGGCAAGGTTGTAGGCCAAGGTGAAGTTCGTCCTGTGCAGGCTAAGGTGGAGGCCATTGATAAATATCCTGTGCCAACATGTAAGAAACAGCTGATGCGTTTCTTGGGGTTGGTGGGATATTACCGCAGTTTTTGCTGTAATTTTTCTACCGTGGTCGCCCCATTGACTAACCTCTTGAAGAAAAACACTCCTTTTGTCTGGTCTCCTCAATGTCAAACAGCTTTCAAGGGTGTTAAAAGTTTGATCTGTTCTGCTCCTGTTCTTGCAGCTCCTGTTTTTGATAAACCCTTTCAGATACAAGTGGACGCAAGTGATGTTGGAGCTGGGGCTGTCCTCCTGCAGGAGGGGGAAGGGGGAGTTGAACATCCGGTATGTTTCTTTTCTCGCAAGTTCAACCGTCACCAGTTGAACTATTCGATTATTGAAAAGGAGACACTGGCCTTGATTTGGGCACTGAAGTTTTTTGAGGTGTATGTGGGACCATCAGTGCCAGTCACAATTTATACAGATCATAACCCATTAACATTCCTGGACAGTATGCAAAATGCTAATGGTAGACTCATGCGTTGGATTCTGTTTCTTCAGCCGTATACACTAAAAGTAAAACACATTAAGGGCAGTGAAAACGTAATGGCAGATGCACTTTCTAGAGCACCATGTTGACACCCCAAAGACTCTAACAGTGGGAGTCTTTGTTTTATGGGGGGGGGTGTGACGGCCACAGGCCTTGAGGGACATGGGGTGTGTGTGTTCCCTTTTCTTGCCTCTGTTTCTCTTGCAGATTTTCCTGGCCTGCCCGCCCCTATCCTCTCACCTCTGCTGTTCAGCAGAGTAGCTGAGCTTCCTGGTCTGCCTGCCCCTCCCTCTCCTCTCACTTCTGCTGTTCAGGAGAAGCAGCAGATCTTCCTGGGCTGCCTGCCCCTCCTTCTCCTAATTTAGATTGGCTTCACCTGAGCTGAGCCTTTAAAAGCAGGGGGAAATCCAAGATGGCTCTCTCTCCCTCCTTGGATGGCTGGTGCCAGCCAGGCACCCGTCTTGGCTTTTGGTTTGGTTGGGTTATGTTCTGTTTGCCTTTGTTGTATTTAACACAGAGTAATGTTCACACACATAGTCTCACAGCACCCAAACACCCTCACCACACTACTGATAACTGACATAACCTCATATAATTAGTTGTTGAGTTTTTCAATAAATTATTTTCTTTATTCAAACGTTGTCACTGTGTCGACCTCCCTTCTTTGTTATGCTCTTCAACGAGCTGGGCATAACATACTATACAATATTTGAAATGACATATCAGTACACATGTCCCCCACTTATTGATATTTTTTTAATTTATGGATTTTCAACATTTAATGAGGCTTTTGGTTCAACAGAAAAAAAAATAATTACACATGATGGTGCTGTTGAGTCAGGTCAGATGGGTGACATTCATTGTGCTGGAGAGTAAATAGTCATGGCTGTACAGGAGAGCAAGATGAAAGAAACGCACCATGAAAAGGACATAAGGGATAAGGCTCACCTTACACAGCACCGCTCAGGGACAGCAAAAGCCATAAAGCTAATAATAAACTAAACTAATAAACCTAGGCAACACTTTTCAAGCTTAGTCTGTCAGAGCTGTTTCCCAGTTCTGAGGGATCTGAGAAAACTTCAATCTATTTCTAATTTCATGTGAAAAGATTCAAGGCCTCACCATGTTGAGCGAAACAAGGTCTTTGACACATGCTGGCTGCCATCTTTGAAGTACTACTTTAATAACAGCAACACTAAAGCTCCTCAGAGAAGTGAAGCAAAAAGTTGAAGGGCAGCAGAATATTTTTTAAATAAAAAAACTGTGGCATTTTCAATACACTGAGATGGGTTTCTTATTCAGGTTTATTGAATTCTGTATTTTTCTGTTTTGGTTGGAACTGCAGGCCATCAGCAGGTAATGCAGTGCAGTGCATATTTTAAGTATTGCAATATTTGGCATATTGTAAAAAAAATGTAATCAAAGTTGAATCAGGACTCAATCACAATAAAACCTATCATGGGGTGGCAGGTAATGTCCACTCCTAAACAGCCTTCTTACTGACCATTCAGCTGATGTCTGTGTTTTTTTTGTTTTTTTTACAGTTTGACGCTGCACTTACAACAGGCGAATGAAGTCAAAAGAAACTTGTAACATTTCAGTGCAAAAACATAAATGTATAAACATTGTACTACCCTGTATGTTATTCAAATATTTCTACATATCTTAAACCCTTGATAAACTTCAGCTCTGGTCGTCACTGCCGAGATGCCCTGTCCATCATTTTCTTTCCACTCTATGGGCAAAGGGTGATGAGTTAATGCTCGAACTAAAGACAAGGACGCCAGTGTCGACACATTTTGATTATTAACTCTGCATGCTGCATTATGATACGAGTACCAGATGTATTAGCACTTTTGCAAAGGCTTGACTTTGAGTAGGTGCTCTAGGTGCTTCGAACAAACAGCTGGCATCGAGTTTTAATGAATATGCATAGCGGATTTCATGCACTGACATTTGTCAGGGAGTGTTCAGGCCCAAGCTGCGAGTTCACTTTAACTTCTCAAGGGCATTCGCTTCAAAAGAAACACCTTTGTTGGACAAATAATAGTTGATAGAAAATTAAGTTGGAAATTTAACACTGATATTTGGTTTCCATGGAAGTGCTGAGGCCTTCACTCTCCCAGCACAGTACTGAACCAAGTCAGTGTTTTAGGTGCTTCCTCAATTAGTCTGGCTGCATTACTGTGTGCTTAGCTCTGCTGTAGTTCCATTCAGCTATTCAGCGATGCCTCGCTCCAACGCTGCATGAAGTGAGCAAGAGCTCTAATGAAAAGAATGAATTAAAAGCACAGCCACACTTTTCATTAAATGCCGATCTGTTGTGAGTGCTTCTACTGAAAGACACATGACCATTTTAACACACAGCGTGATTATGGATGTTGTTTCACTCTTTAAAAAAAAAGAAAAAAAATCCAATGTATGAAGAGAAAACTAGAAGTGATGTTTTTTTGACATTCTAAGTGGAATCAATTTGTATATCTGTTCTAGTTTGCATGAACTGCTCAGGGGGCTAATTGAAATGAAATAAACAATTTAGAAAATATTTTAATAATAATGATGACACCAAACAAAAGCATGAAGGCGAGAAAAAACGTTGCCATATCAGTGACTTTCAGGCACGTCTTTGATCTCCTGCTTCGCCATTAAAGAGTAAACTGTAAACTATGAAAGCCACCGGGAGGAGAAAGGGGGAATAATTGTCACAAAGCGACCTGATGATGCTGTCAGCGGGGGGAGGAGGGGAGGCTAGATGGCGGTGGGGAGCGAGTGGGGGACTTCCATGACACCCTTCATCCGCAAGGGGAATAAGTGTCAAAAAGCGGGATAGCTTTTGACGACTGCAGCAATTACAAAGACAAACAATTGGAGAGAAAAAAGTGTGAAAAAAGGAAATGTAGAGTAATGAGCTAAACTTGATATTCTGTATGTGTTATTGCCAAAAGCAGTCGAGGCAGAATGTCTCTTGTGAAGTCCCTCATTATCCTGATTGTATAATAGATATAATCAAGCAACAATGTCCAATTAGGAGTGCACAGACATGCCTCCGTCTGAAAAATGAAAGGGATAAATGAACAATTGACACTGTGAATTTGTTTGTTCGACACAGCAGGGTTGCTTGTTTATCAGAGAGATATTGATAAATCTCTGAGCTTATAGGAATTTAAAAAAGGGCAGCGCTGACGTACAGTGTCTATGCCATATGATGGAGGCTGCGGGATGTGAACAAACAGTCCTTTCCAGGTGGTTTGAGTGATTGCCTAATCCCCTGTAGCTGGATGATTGCAGAGCAAGGTCAGTTTGAAGGCTCAGACTGATTGAGTGCTGTCTGTGGTCGGGGAGTTTGCCGCAGCCTCTGATGCCATTAGATGGACAAGCAGCCGAAGATTCGCCCCAGAGTTTTTCCAACACTTGAACCCAACCTGTCCAAAGTGAGCGGCGGCAGTGTGCCAGTAATCATCAAGGCCACGCTGAAGGAAAAACATCAACAAGAATCATTGAGGTTAATAATAAAGGGCGAAGAAGCAGAGCGTACCGGAAGTTAAGATGTCCTGACCACAGCGAGAAAAAAAGATTTCACAAGTTTCTTTTTACTATGGTTGGCCTTGACATATTGTCAAATAACTGCAAGTTTCATTGAATTTAACACAAAATCTGAACTTCCCGGAATAGGACACTAAGAGTTTTTTTTTACACTTCAGATTTTAAAAAATATTATTCAAACTGTATTTAAAAGCACAAAAAAAATATGATACACACTCTTTCTCTCTCTCTCTGCTTACACATCTATCTATAGAGTGAGAGAGAGATATAAAAAAAAATTCATTAGGACTAACTAATGTAAAAGCATTGATAGTTACTTAAATATTATTCATGTGTTTGAAATGGTTAATTCACCAGTATATAGAAGCTCTTCAACAGAAATTATATTTTTGATGCTGGGATATAACCCATGAATTTTCTAATTTAGTTTTACAAAAAAAAAGAAAGAAAAATAAAATAGAATAGGATTATTTTTAATGAATTATGAATAAGAAGTAGAAATGTCCCGGGACACTGTTGTTTATAGCATGTTTTTCACTTTGTCATTCTGTATGCTCTCAAATAAATGTCATACTTGCAATCTGTTACTTGTTCTTCAATAAAGGTTGTACTTTGAGCTGCCACTCTTTTTCCCCATGTGCGCACGTTAAATGATTATGTTTGTAGGTACAGAGTTCAATCAGTTCCCTAATCACAGGTTGTGCTGGTTCAGGGAGGTATTACTTGTGTGCTACATATTCTGCTGTATGACTTCGAACAAGAGAGGATGTGATTATACGGAGCTGTACCATGAATGTTCTGTTCTCTCTCCCTCTATAGAGAAATACTGTTTATAAATAGCGGTGCATGTATGTGTGTGTGATGCCCTGATCAGGATTCTCTTGACTGATACCAATCACCTCTTTGTGGTCAGTACAGTATGCTTGCTCAGAAAAGCACTACAAAATGGTCTCAGGGGGCACTTCAATACAGAATCTTGTGGTAAACATATCTAAATTACACAGTGAAATAAGATTTATCACTTCTTATTAATTCAAAGTTATTAATTGCATCCAACAGGCCTCACAGAGTAAACAATTTCATAAATAGGTAATGGGTATATAAATATTAATCTAGTTACGTAATATTTTACATCGTATTTCCAATTAAAGGATAAGTTCGGTTTCTACAGCTTTCACATTGTTTATAGAATGAAGTAGAACAATATACTCACCCAGAAGGCTTTCCTGATCCAAACAGTGCTTCAGGAGATATTTAGATCCAAAATCGAGCGGCGGACTTTCGTATAATGGTAGCACATAGGGCATGTATAGCGCTGCTCCTAAAACTGCATTAATCATCCAAAAACTCACTAGTTTCACAAATATTTCATCATGGTCCGCTGACGCTACTCCTCCATTACAGTCTGTGTCGCTCCAGACATGTTTTGTGGCTGTGCTGACCTCTGAACTGAAGAAGAAGAATGTTTGCCTCCCCGCATGCGCAGTACAGCTCATTGTTTCAGGGGCAGACAGCCGGCTACACAACAACTTTCTTCTTCCAGTTTTGTGTAAAATGGATGAATATCTATCGGATGAAGATGTTGGGGAGGAGAACTTTGTATATGATGGGTGTCATACAGTTTCAAGCCAGAGTTTACAGATGAGGAGCTCATCGAAAGAAGGACGCGGAGGCAAAGAGAAGAACAGCTCTCCAGAGAGTACTGCGCATGCGCGGAGGTAAACATTCTTCTTCTTCAGTTCAGAGGTCAGCACAGCCACAAAACATGTCTGGAACTTTTTGGACGATTAATGCAGTTTTAGGAGCGGCGCTATACATGCCCTATGTGCTACCATTATATGGATGTCCGCCGCTCGATTTTGGATCTAAATATCTCCTGAAGCACTGTTTGGATCAGGAAAGCCTTCTGGGTGAGTATATTGTTCTACTTCATTCTATAAACAATGTGAAAGCTGTAGAAACCGAACTCATCCTTTAAGCTTATTTTACCATCTTAACATTATTTTTTCTATCTCAAGCTTAGTCATTAGCTTAAAACACATAATTGTCTTACCCTTGACAAATACCTATATTCTAAGCCAATTCAAACATATTACACTGTTACTGAGTGGTTCTCAAACACATAACACACATAATTGGACACAGCATGCATATGTTGTGAGTAGTTTGTTTAGCTAAGCTGATTAGCTTTTATTATGCTGGTCTCAGCGTGAACTTAAACATAATTTCTGGACTATTGAGTACGGAAGCCCTAAAAGGTCACGTTTTTTTAGCACTGTTTTCTTGTGATAACGACATAATTTCAGTCATTTTCCCGGGATCTCGAGTTATTTATGTCGTTATCTCGGGATAACGACGCTTGTTTTCTCAAGATCTCGACATAAATAAGTCGTTGTCACGGGATAACAACATAAATAACTTGAGATCTCGGGAAAACGACTGAAATTAAGTCATAATCACGAGAAAACGGTGCTAAAAAAACATGGAAAAACCATGGCCTTTTAGGGCTTCCGTAATTGAGCACACCTGAATATAAGCCACAAATTTTTAAAAGAAACAAAATGTAAATATGTAGGCCACTTTCCTAAGCCGCAGCTTACCTCTGAAAGCTTTGTCGTCTTTTTGCATTGAGTCATTTCTTTACTTCCCCAATGTCTCACCATTGATTCCTTGATGCCAAACTTCCGTGAGGCAGCTGTATTTCTTCTTTCAGCAGTCAGAGCAGTCGCCTTTGACTGCAAAGCTGCATCATGCCCATTTATTTGTGTGTTTTCCATGATGAGGACGACTAAAAATGCTGCAGAGTGTATGCCAGGCCAGGCTAGGCCAGCAGATGACGATGTCAATTTGTAGTGAAACAGCTGGACAACACACAAACACTGTCCACTGCAGACAAACTTCCCATAAACACCAATGGTGAGTGGAGTTTCTTGTCCGGACAACAAATGTGTCTGGATATTTCTGTCTGAATAAAAAATGAGCATGGTAAGCAGCACACACATTACTTGGTAGACCACCGAAGCTGTTGTTGTTGTTGTTGTTCCTGGGATGCATGTGTGAAGCTTTTGTGTGAAAGAGCACTGTGCACGTTGGTTTGGCAATCATAATTGGTCTGATATGATGAGGATAAATGTGTAGGTGGCATGAGGCTCGTTAAATTAATAATTTAGCCCATCATTGTTTAAGCCACAGGGTTCAAAGCATGAGAAGAGCAACCGGCTTATAACCTGAAAAGTACAGCAGTTTATATAAGAAGAGCAAAAAGCAAGGAGCAGCAGACAAGTGGATGACATCCACAGGCATGCATGAGGATAATCCACAGGTGACCATATTGGGCAGGGCATAAATGTTAATGTATACCCTTTTTTTTTGTTTTTACACAAATCGTCTCATACTGGTGGCTCATCAATATATGTATATACATGAATATATATGTTTGTATGTATGGATGTATGGATGTATGGATGTATGTATGTATGTACGTATGGATGGATAGATAGATAGATAGATAGATAGATAGATAGATAGATAGATAGATAGATAGATAGATAGATAGATAGATAGATAGATAGATAGATAGATAGATAGATAGATCTACTATTCCATGATATCTCAATTGTGCCTTATTGTTTTTGACATCTTGTCATGTGTAGTAAACCACTTTCAGATTAATGGGCACTTGTGACATGGCCCCGTTTCTTGCGAGAAGCAAGGAACTTATGGTCATAAATGGATTGACATGATCAGCCACAATGCTGTGGTAGGTTGTGGCATTTAAGATATGATCATTTGGTTCTTAGAAGCTAATCATGTGGCAAAAATATCTAATACACCATTACACCACTCCCACTGGCCTGAACTGCTGATACAAGGCATGATGGATTCATGGATATATGCTGTTTGCAACAGATTCTGAGCCTTGGCAAATTGTAGCCTCACTTTTTTGTTCTTAGCTGACAGAAGCGGCGCCCATTGTTCCCTGCCATCGTAGCTTATTTGCTTAAATGTCCACTGTATTGTGAGTAAAGAAAATGTCTTCTGCATCCTTTTGATGTAAGAAGTTGTTACTTGACTCACTGTAGCCTTTCAACAACACAGACAAGCTTGTCTGGCACCAACAACAATACCACAAGTCACTTCAATCACCTTTCTCCCTTCTTCTTTCTGCTTGGTTTGGGACTGAGCAGGTCACCTTCTCCATAATCTACATTTTGACACATCATGAAATCTGCCAAGTGACTGACTGATAAACTGCTTTTTTTGAAGGACAGCTGAAGGGGTGTACCTAATAAAGTGACCAGTGAGTGTATTTGTCCATAAAAAAAACTTCTAACTTTCTTTACCCAGCATTCCTTCTCCACAGATTACAAAAACCTATCCACAGTGCTAACTATTTCTCAGTCATAGGCTTGAGCAGTTTCATTTAAAAGCCTCAAAACACTGCAACTTGAAGTGAAACTTCTAAAAAAACACTATTCTAAAATCAATTTCAGGTGATACAGTCTCACAAAAAGCTTGCCAAATCCTGAAGAGACTACAAATAGCTTATTTTTGAGTTCTTGTTAAGAGAGGGAAAAAAAGAAGAAAAAAAGGACTCCAGATACTCCAGATTGTTGGTTGCATTTCAGGATTCACGACACTCTGCATCTCTGTGTACTTCACATCCAGCCTTCCTGTGTTGTCGTTATCTTGCTTTTTTATTTTACATTCATCCTGTCTGGAGTACAGAGTTGAAAAATACATGATAACTGTGCTATCATCCTCTCTTTCTACCCCATTTTCATTTGCATGGCACCAGATATCAAGTGTTTTCAGCCAGATAAATCGATGCTGTCAATGTCGTCAAGCTGCATCTAGTGCCTCATCAAAACCTGTCTTATTTCTCGAGCTGTCATTTTGATGCTAAAGTGGGTCTTTGGTGTAAACTCCAGCATTTCCTGGGGCTGCAATTGGATCACCCCCCCTACCGCTGTGTACATTCAAATACCGGGGGAAAGTGCTGTTCTGTATATCAAACCTCACCAGTCTACGGTGGAAATCCTTTGTGCGGACATCTCTGTGACAGCTCCTTGGCAACTTGTACGCCTGTGTGCCACAAGCTCCCTAAGCTGACTGTTTGGATCAAGTGGGAAGAGGCAGCAATCCCAAAGAGAACAAAATAGCAGATCCCAGCAGCCCTCATAGGAGATGCTGTGAGATTTACAAGACTAGAGAGGAGAGTGTGGCACTGTGTGTGCGTGTGTGTGTGATGGGAGGAGCATTGCTGTACTTTGAAATCTTTTGAAATGTCAGACAAATAAGAGTCACAGGAGGCATTATGTTTTCCATAATGATGATGCACTGCAGCTTAAGGGTAGCATCAACATGCAAATGTGTAAGATAACAAACCGGTGACATTTGTTGTTTTTCTCCAGGTTTTAAAAAGCTTAGAAATAGATGACAGGCTTTTTTCTCTCCACCATTTGCACTTTAAAGTGTTGGCCTCATCAATTGCTGCAAATTACCATCACATTTGTGCTCTTAGCAAATATCAACTATGCTAAAATAACTCTCCAAAGCTAAATAGGCATGTAAATATTTTGAAAGTGTTTGATTTGATTAATTGATGTTGACACTGCGCGGTTTTAAAAGGATTTATAATGTAATAACAGCAATTATTTTTGACTATAATTCCATAGCTATGGATTTATTTCAAAAAATAATGTCTTGTTTTGGTACTTGCTGTGTTCTTTGTGGACCAAAAAAAAAAATCTAAAATGAAAAGTATTCCAGGGCACTATCTTAAAGTTGTTTACATTTCCTCTCACATCTCTATTCCCTCTTCATAATTCCCCAAAACTGCATGCACACACAGAAATAAACACAGACAAGTACACACACCAGTGTTGAGTTTGGCAGCTGTATTTATGTTCAGTCTTACAAACATGTTGGTAGTACCAACACCTATAGATATTTTTAGACAACAGGTCGATACAAGTGGGCTTTCCCTGTTCTGCAGATTCATTTATTAAAACTGAACAAAGCAGTATATCCCTGTATATGTGCAAACAACCATGCCGGAAAGTGGTGATCTCGGTTTGCTCCCAGTCAACCCATGGAGCCGCTTGTTTGGAATAAAGTCAAAAGCAACCGGCATAAACAGAGAGACGAGTAAACCAACTGCACTGTTGTAGTTGAATAAGCAGTGATAGTAGTAACAGTAATTGCATGACACCAAGCTAATAACAAATAACTACTTGACAATACTGTTTTCGACCCAACAGAGTCACTGTCCATGCACAGTTACAACTTGCAACAACTAGAAAAGCACTCTAGGGTCCCTAATTTCGTGGCGCAGCGCAGGGGGCGCAAGCCTGGCACACCGCCGTGCGCTGCCAATTTGGTAGACCGTCTGCGCAGAGATGGGTGTGACAGCGGACCGGGGGGAGGTGATGGCGCACCAGGGGGAGGTGATGGCGCACCAGGGGGGAGGTGTCGGCAGATTCATGTTGGCGCAGTGACAATTTTGTGCCAAAAACAGTGCAGAAAGTGAGCTGAAAGCTCGCCAGCTTCAACCTGGTCTATTTTCGGCACAAGCGAAGTGCACCCTCCGCAGATGTAATTTGGTGACAGGCGCACATGTGCGCACACGTCAACAAAGCCTCAGAGGCAGGTTTCCAGAGTGTCAGGCACATTTTAATGCAATAAATAATCACAGCAATCACTATTAAATGTAACCGTCTGAACCAGCATATGCATTTGTATCTATATTAACTGTCCTGTCACATCTGATGTCAGATTAAAGCCCTTTGTCATAATGGAAACTTAACCTGACAGCAGCTGGAAGTTTGATGCACATCTTACAAGTCAACAATAAACAGCCTTAATATCTGATACTGAGGATATATCTGGCTTCTCTCATTTCATTTAATTCAAAGAATAGAGGGAGAAAAAAGACGAAGAAAAAAGAGAGAAAATAAATGTATGTCACTAAAGATTTACTTGTGATTTCCCATATTCCTCTAATCAAGTCTTTATTTTTAACGTGATCTAAAAAGATGGATATTTGGTGATGACAAACCAGGAATGCAGGTGGATCACAAGCATTATAAATGGATGAGCCAGCTGCTGTGTAACTGTCTCTTAATTTTATACTCCTGTTAATGACAAAGGAACAGAATACATCTGTCCCGGGGGCTGGCCCACATGGTGACGCACTTCGTTTCCCCCGATGCGCGCCCCAATGGCCAGTCCGTTCTCCCAGTTGCTGAAGTGACAGCAGTTCTGACAGTCTCTGCTACCAGGTCTTGCCAGCACACTGTTTCCGCGGTGGCGGGGATCATTCAGACCAATCAGACGCTGCGCCTTGGCCGCAGTGCATTTAAAGGCGAGGAGAGGCGGTCATTTGATTGGTGAAGACAGCACTCAGCTGTGTTAAACCCACTCGTGCCTTTTCTCCTCCCTCTCTGGCACTTGCGCTGAGGGGCAGGGACAGAGGCGTGGATGTGCTCCTCTGCGCCTTGAGTGCGCCTCTCTGTGGAATGAAAAATATGAATCTGCAAGAGGTGTGCTTATTGTTGATGTAAAAATCATGCATATCAAGCATTATGGTGGTCTCTGCTGTCAAGCATTTAAATCCCCACTTCTTTATGCACTGAGCTTGTTTATATCCATTTCACATGCCGCTCAAACATTGATAAATTTGTCAATCTGTATCATCTTTCATGAGCCAATTTACATCCACTAAATAGCCAGCTTCAAAATACTGCTGTGTATGCATAAATCAACCCAAAAGAAATAATTAAATTTGTATATATTTTTGTATTCATCTGAATCTGAACAAAGCAGTAGTGCTGTAAGTGTGAAGACCACCTAAAGTCCTTTGCACATCAAACACAAAAGTAAATAATGTTCTTTGGGATCCATAGCCAGTCAGTACAGGCTCTTTCTGACTGCAGCCAATTATCTAAGGTTTTGCATGTGGTAAGCTCACATCTGACCAATGAAAGCAATCATTGCTGGTATTTGTATCACAGTCAGTCAAAACTTTCAAAATGGCAGGCTGCTTGATTGTCTGCTTTAATTAATAGATCTATTTATTGTGTATTCCATGTGGACATCACAATTACATTGAACAAAGAGCAAAGCAGAGTGTTTTAGCACATGCTTATTCGCAACACTTGCCCACAGGAGACTTCTGAAATGATAAAATAATAAAAGTAATGAGGAGGGAAATGAAAACATGTAGTGTACAATAACTTTACAGCAATAAAACAATAAAAATGATTGTCTACTCATGTAGACAATCATTTTAGGTTTGCAAATAACAGTATGTTTTGCAACAGTCTCAAAAGACTCAAAAGCTAACCCAAATGTTATGAGTTTACATTCATGCAGCCAGCTAAATATAGGTTTTGTTGTCTTTTATCATATTTTGTAGGCTGAGTGGAAGGCCCAATACCCCCCAAAAATGTCAAAATGTGATTTTTTTTTTTGCATAATATGTCCCCTTTAATGTTGATCTTTAGTCTTGGATTAGTGGGAAGGGAGTTCCAATGGTTTGCCCCTTTAACAGAAAGAGTAGACTGACAAAATTAAGTCTTGTATCTTGAGACAAGGCAATCACCACTGGTCTAGGCTTGTGTGGGCCCTTTGTGGTCACTGTGACACCTGGTGATCAGTTCAGAAAATAGTCGTGAAATTTAATTATTTAGACTTTCAAAGAAACAGCTGAAGAGTACTAAAATTAATAAAATTGTCAAAAAGTGAGAAGGTTGTGTTTTCTTAGGAAGCAGCATTGATACCACCTCATTGGTTTCCTGCATGAGTTTATTGCATGCTTCTTTATTGAGATTATGGGTTTTAATGTGGTTGAAGGAGCTTGAGACCATGATGTGGTGAAATATGACAGATAAGAAATCAGTGCAGCAGTTAGAATTTAGCCCTTCCTTCTTGCAGATGCAATTATATCTGATTATCAAACTTCTAAGTTCTTGTCCAAGATGATGCAGAGGTACTTGACTCATTCACTTCAGCAACAATTTCCTACTTACACCTGAACTCAATGCATCATGTTGGATCTCTAACTGCAAGGCCCTATCAGATGTGGGAAGTTGAACCGGCAGCATTTATGCTGTAAAGAGGCCACATCCGCATATATAAGCTGATACTGACTAACGTTGAGTCATCATCAAACTTTGAGTAAAAGTATGTCCCTAAGGTCAACTCTGCTGCGTTTAATGCAGGGTGATGCATCTAAAACAGAGATAAATGTTGTGCTGGTGAAATGCCATTTTCCAACATCTAATTGACTAAATGTAGATAGATTTTAAATGTTCCTTGTTGTAGATCTAACATGAGTGGGACACCCTTCCTAGGGGAACCTGGCCCTGTGTAGCTTGGTGCCACTGAGTTTTGTACAAAAGTATCATGACATCACTCGTAAGTCATATGTATATGCCATTTCACCACACACACTCTGCTGGTTTCAGTTTTAGAACACCATCTAAGTTGAAACATGGTTTGCTCGAATTTTGCAAACAGAGATGGATGCATCTGTAACTAAGAGTAGTATAGGTAGCCCGTGGTCAGCTCTTGCTGAAGTTTACCAGCATGTTGGATCAACTTTTGGTCCCTTTCAATCATGCATAACATTAGTCAATGTACCAGACAAACATCAACGTTGCCCACTAGTTCCCTTTAACTAAGTTCAATATGGCTCAAGATTTCCCTGTGTGATGACAAAAGTTGGTCAAAACATCAGTGTGTCCGGGTGCTAGTTTGGCGAAGTGGTTAGCAACTAGGCACCCCATGTACTTGCTTCTGCCGGTCCAGGTTCGGATCCCACCTGTGATCAGTTTGCAGAGTGTCTTCCCCTACTCTCCCCCCCTTTCACAAGCCTATCCACTGTCTCTCTCCTATCATTAAAGGCAAAAAAAATCCCCAAAAAATACATTAAAAAAAATAAAAATCAGTGTGTGAATGCAGCTTAGAGCTCCAGTATTGACCTGCTGCACCACCCATGTGCAGCTTAAAAATACATATTTTGACATACATGTATGTCAGATTTATTTTGACATATGGCCCCCATTGCTTTAAAGAACATATTATTGTTCTTGCACAAGTGTAGTTGATGATACCTGTATCAAAGTTTAAATATTTCCTCCTAAATACAGCTCTGAAGTCCTGGACTATAAATGCCTTTTTATGGTATGCTGACAAGAAGCAAAAATACATTTTATCTGGTTTTTATTCTCCTTTTTTTATTTTTAGCTGCTTATTATTTGTTTTTTCCACAATGAAAATGGCAGTAGATAGATATTTTCTAATGTTTTATTATCAACCTTGACAACATGCAAGTGTGCACACACCCACACACACACACTGTACGCTCCTCGCTGCTGATTCCCAGGCAGCTGAGCTTTAAAGAAACGGGCAGAATTGGTTCCAGTCTGGTGGATACTCCACATCATTTAATGTATTCCAGTCTATTACCACTTTTGTTCTGACACCTCATTCTTTTCCACCAATATACGAGGGGGTCATTCAATAACTGACACCCCTCTTCCATACCGTAGTCACATCTCTGTTGCTGTTTGAGCATGTGTCACAGCTGAGAGGCCTGAATTTCAAGAGATAGATTTGCTGACAGAGACGTCCCATCACTCCTCATGTCGGGGCTTGTGCAGGAAATGCTGCACTGTAAAGGTGCAGTAGCCTTGTCACTTTCATCTGAGGTAATTGATCACAGCAGACAACAGCTGATGTGTGCAAGTCAATTGTAAGGGGCAAAAGGAGGCTGCTTATTCAGATAGAAGATCTCTAGCATCCCCACCAGTCACTCTCACTGAAAGGTAGGTGCGACAGAAGAATAAATCTGTCAGTTGTAATGCAACCATAAATACAGTTTGATTTTAACTTTAACATATTTCTCAGCAGGTAAAATTTCACCCCCAGCAGGGCATTAAATCCCTCATCGCACGCTCCACAAGCTGCCCACATGAGGCGTTGGATGAGAGGCATCGGGCTGTCATGGAGCAGGTGCGCAGGGAAAACCATTCTGACTTAAAAAAAAAAAAAAACAACAAAAAAAAACCATACACACACACACAAAACAAGTGCACCCTGGGACTTCTCAAATGCCACTTAGCATTCAAGGGCTTTGTGATTCATTAGTAGCCCAACAGACTGGTTAGATGGAAGCATCTGTTATGTGGTTGCGGTCCTTATGCCATCAATGTCACAAGTAATCACGTCCAACAGGTGGTTTTAACAGCCACAGGTACCTTAGATGTTAGATACCCTTTTACGTCTCATCAATATGAATAATCTCTACAGAAAGGCTTCATTTTGAAATTAATGATAATGACACACTTAGATATGATTTTTTTAAGATGCTGGATTTACAGCTGGGACCAGATTTTTTGTAATAGATTTAAAAGCTTACACCCTGACACACTACCTTATTCAATGTAAGAACAAAGAAAAAAATATATTTATTAGGTCTGCAAAGTAGAGAAATAATAAAACTTCTCTTACAATGGCTCAGAAAAAAATAAATATAATGACATTTCATTGATTTTGTTTGAAAGAGTCACCTTGTTAAATTAGACATTTATTTTATTTATGTTTTACAAATCTGTGGAGGATCATGGTTGAAAATCAAAGCAATATATAGAACATGGGTCTTAACTTTTATGACTGTCTCATACACCATTATGTTTTCTAGAAAAGACCACAAGTGTATCAATCTGCACCCAAAAGAGGAACTAAGCCATTTACTCCTACATGAATAGTATATTCTGAACCTTAAAAAATACATGTCAGGGGTGTGGTTTTTTATAATTAATTGTAAATTAACTACTGGGATTACATTTTATTGTCTTTTGAAAAGTGTAAGCTATATGACAAATTATTTGACAGCAGGTCTTCATATTTTTTGTCAATATAAAATCTTTAAATAAGTCCTTACAGTTATAGCCTCAATGTATCGCACATATGTTGTGTTATTAGAATGTTACACAAAATGATATTCAAGGATCAACATATTATAGGAAAAGAGGAAGAAAGGTAAGAAGACAGAAAGGAAAAGATTAAAAAGAGGTAATGGATGATGAAAGAATGGATGAACAGCTAGCTAAAAAGGTTGTCAGATAAAGAAAATCTGAAATATAAATGAATGAATACATCCATGTAAGAACAACTGCTAATTGAAAGGGGTTGGTGTCCCGTGCCTCTGGAGCCTAGGGTGCACCGATGAGCCCTTAAACTTCACCACATATGAACCTCTATGAAGGAAGTTGGTTGATGTTGCTAGTGGTGCAATTGAGTCAGGAATGATGCGACGTGCCAAACCAGCATATGCTTCCAAACCTGACCTGACCAGATGCATGGAGAAACACTTAAATTTCTAGGATGGATGGATGAATGATGGGGTGAATTTTTTCGGATATAAGATAAACAGATCTCTGGTTGGATAGTTGGCGATAAAGTACATCTACAATATATGCATGTATGGATAAATGACAGAATGGGTAAGTATGGATATGGATGCATGATAGATCAATACGCAATCATGTTTTCAAAATGACTTTGCTGTTTCAGTCTGAAAAGAAAAAAAAAAAAGAAACACATGTGAACTTGACATTTGTCCTTTTGGAGTGGGAGAAATGATAGAAGTGAGGATGGCGGGTGAAGTCTCCTGTGGACGTAATCACACCATCCAATGAAACCACAAATTATTGTGAGAAAACACAACAGGGAAGAAAAGGATGGACCTCTGCTGAGATGGAAGGTAGGAATCCATTTTACCATTAGGTGGACAGTTGCTCCCGTTTCAGTGAACATTTAAGATTTTATCAAAACAATAAAACAAACAGTTTCTTTAGAAGACTTGTTAAAATGACTAAATACTGAAAAAAAACACCTTTTTTCCTCACTTTAAATCTTTGTTCTAGACATTTGAAAATAAAAATATCTTCAAATCCTCTTTTTGTTTGATTCTTCATTCATTCAAACATTGCTTAATTAAAGGGTCCATTTTATTACTTATGTAACATGTCAATCAAAAAGTGAATGATCCCCATGACAAACAAACTTGCATCAATGCTAATAGAGCTTGATAAGCTCTTTTTAGGCCAAAATCCTCTGCATCATAGAGTTGTAGGTAAAACTTCACATGAAAGAATGCTTAAATTATTACCATTAATTCACCATTATTTCCAGGGATGAAAGATTACCTTTTAAAGTTATATCTTTATAAAACAATACTCATACTACAATACTCAGTTTAATCCCAACTCCAGCTGCCTAATTTAATATCTCTCCTCTTATTATACCACCGAACACACAAGACACCAACAGGACACTGAATGAAATATGCTCATATTCAGATTAAAGTCTTATTTCAGTACACCATTCCCACAACATCTTGAATCATCAAAATGAATCATACACTTGAAAAATTAAAATTGTAGTCTTATTTTAAGTAAAAAAAAAAAGTGTTTGGTTGAAAATAATTATATGATAATTATATGTAGTAAAAAATTATACTTTTATGCTTTAGATCTGCATCTTTTTTCAACAACTGCTTGGCAAGTTAAATATTTTGTTGTAAATTGCCTTCGTTGCTTTAATTTGTTATGAGAATGCCAATAAAGAATTTGTTTTTTTTCTATGTATCTTGTATCAAGTTGCCAATTTTTAAGGCAGAACTGCTAAACACCACTTAATGTGTGGATACATGTCCAAGGAGCTCTGTTGATTTTCTTTATCTGTGATTCATATGAAAATGAATCAAGTTATATTTTACTAATTATTTTTCAGTATTTTGTAGTTCAACACAATTTACATTGCAGATCTCTGTTTTTAATTGCTTGAGTTGACCATGGATCAATACTTACTTTTGTTCCTTGTGATTTAAAATACATCTGTGGTACAATTAGGAATGGTGGTTTAAACCCAGGTCCTCAAAGACCCAGTTGTGCATATTTCAAGACCTGAAAATCAATAACATTTGAGCTTCTTGATACTGCTAATAAGTCTCAAGGTCCTCTGATGGAGCACAATCCAATCATACCACCGGCAAAAATACATACATCAGTTCTTTCAAGGGCCAACATGAGCTTTATGCACATGATCATTGGGCATCAAATTAAACCAAAACACTGCACCTTTTACCTGTCTGCTTGTCAAACCTGATAACTCAACTGTTGTGTGTGCAAGTAGCATGAACACTCAACACTTTCTGCTGCAGTTCATGAAACATTTTCTCCTCATGTGTTCAATTTATTGGTGAAAAGTGCACCCAAACTTTGCAATAGGGCTTGCCAATAAGAACGAAAATTTGTGTCTTGATATTTTGGCTAAATGTCAATGTTTTAGATATATTGTTTCCAGAAAAAATACATACAGTACAGGCCAAACGTTTGGACACACCTTCTCATTCAATGCGTTTTTTTTATTTTAATCACTATTTACATTGTAGATTCTCACTGAAGTAATGATGGCCACTCGTTTCTCTTAACTTAGCTGATTGGTTCTTGCCATAATATTAATTTTAACAGTTGTCTAATAGGGCTGTCGGCTGTGCATCAGCCTGACTACTGAACAACACAAATGATGGTCCCAACCTCATTAAAAGGCACGAATTTCCATTAATTAACCCTGGAAAGGCACACCGAAATGAAAACCATTTCAGGTGACTACCTCTCGAAGCTCATAAAGAGAGTGCAAAAAGTCTGCAAAGCAGTAAGAGCAAAGGGTGACTACTTTGAAGAAACTAGAATATAAGGTATGTTTTCATTTATTTCACACTTTTTTGTTAAGTACATAATCCCACATGTGTTCATTGATAGTTTCGATACCTTCAGTGAGAATCTACAATGTAAATAGTAATGAAAATAAAGAAAACACATTGAATGAGAAGGTGTGTCCAAACTTTTGGCCTGTACTGTATATTAAAGCAATAATGAAGCTAAATGCAAGTACCAGTTCTGCTGAGGCTTGAGGTTTAGAGCTGCAGCTTCCCCGTTTTATAATCATCACAACTTGAGTGTCTGTTCTAAAAGGAAGGAAAGTTTGTCATGTGCAGACTTTTTTTGCTACCTGTTTTGCCATCCTCTGCAAAAAAACAAACCCAAATAGAACATTATTCTGCTGTTTGTCTGAATTCTTGAACACAAAGAGCCCCTGTTTTTCATTTCATATTATTGATGAAATGTTGATATTTTTTGGGGGAAAAAAAACATGACGTATCTCCCAACCCTTCTTTGCAGTTCGTCAAGTTGGTTACAAAAATCCACTTTTAAAGTCAGTTCTTTAATTCTAGGAAAACTTTTAATTATCTCACTGAATTTGCAGACATCTTAAAGGGACAGTTCAGTTTTTTTGAAGTGGGGTTGTATGAGCTCCATATGGCCACTAAGGACATTAGATACAGTAGAAAGTTCTCTCCTCTCCCTCAGTAAGCCACAGTCTGTAAGAGTCTGTGACGAAGAAAAAGACGCTAACAGGAAAGTACCGTACCAAATACAAAGGGTATTATCTCCGCCTACAAGAACTTAAATCAAAAAATATTACCACAGTTTAAGAGTACATTCCATATGATTGTTTTTAAGTGCATAAACATTTTGGAAATATAAAATTTTTTCAGACCTAAGCCAACTCACATCGTGTGTCCCTCCACTAAATCACAAATCTCTCCGCCGTAGTTAGCTAGTGGCATCAGAGACCGTTTTACACTAATTGAAAGCACATTATATTACAAATATTTCTGAGATGGGTTTTTGTGATGCTTCCCTTGATGCAGAAACAGATGTGCATCATGGAGAACTCAGCTTTCACCGTATTCCTCTGCGCAACGAGAGCATGCAGTTACATCATATTGCGAATGCATCTCTCGTTACCTGTTACCTGACAGGAGGAGAGAACTTTCTACTGCATCTAATGTACTTAGTGGTCTTATGGAGCTCATACAACCCCACTTCAAAAAAACTGAACTATCAGACATAAAGTATTTGGTGAATGTAATACTTCTCATTTTAATGTGTTCTCTGGTGGTATATTTTGATGTTTTCTCATGAATGATTATTATATATAACACATCAAATTAAATAATTTACTCTATTAAGAACAAGTTTTTAAAAGGATTTTTTGATTAATAATTATTATATATAACACATCAAATTAAATAATTTACTCTATTAAGAACAAGTTTTTAAAAGGATTTTTTGATTAATAATTATTATATATAACACATCAAATTAAATATTTTACTCTATCAAGTTTCACTAATTTTTTTTTATCTGTGTATCTTTCCATTAAACAGCAGAAATATTCAGAGTAGTGTCAATAAGAATTTTGTTCAACAAGGAATATCAATAGGGTATCAAAATCATTTAAAATAAATCATCACCTTACACAGGCTCAATGATTTCTTTTCTTTTTTTTTTTCTGAGGAAAAAAGGCAGCACAAGGGAAATACAAATCTGAGCCTTATTTTCATGACATTAAAGGGTTGGGGGGCAAAATCAGATTCCTCGGATTTAAATTGCTGTGGACACAATAGCAATTTCAGGGTTGTTCAAGTTGAGACTGAGCAAGAGATCTCTCAGGCTTGTCGACCTTTATCTCTGCAAACATCAGAATCCCTATACAAAAAAGCAGAAAATGAGCTATTGATTTTCCGTTTTTCTTTTTCTCCCTCACTTTCTTATTCCCCTCTGGTATTGTCATCCCGTGGTCTAAATGAAGGTCAGCATTGGTTTCCTTGTCACTGCGGCAGAGACGCACAATAGAAATATCACAAATCGTGTTTTTGAAAGAAAAAGGTCTTGCGAGATGGCAGGAGATTGCTTTTGTCTTCAGGGATTAATTGACTGGATCAAACTTTTCTCTTAAAAGCATCACAGTTGTCAGTTTGTGCTAAATGGGAGCACAGAATGTGAACACCCTATACCTTCACTATTTATACTGAATGTGTCACATTTATAGCAGCGCTGCCATTGTTTAGGGGGAAAAGGGAAAGAGGATTTGACCTCTGTCTTTAGAAATGAACAGCTGGTTGATTCGGGCAGTTGAAGTAAGACTAATACGAAAAACACATAAACTTTCAGATACATTTCTTCCCTGTGTTTTACCCAATAATACTTCACCAGCGTCATATCTGTTTTGGAGTTACTCCCTAGTAGGCACCTTGTAAGATCAAATCTTTGTTACCAGTCTTTGTGAGTTTTTTTTTTTTTTAATCTTTTGTCTGTTATCCTCAAAGCTTTCTTGCTATCTAAATCAAGTCAAGAAAAAAGCACTTCAATTTGATGTTTACCTTTCATCCCTGCAGCGTAACCCAATCAACAACACTGTGTCTCATTTGACCTGAGATTGTTCTGTTGTCATGAGGCAGGTTGTAGCTAAGATTGTTGTCGAGACGTTAGGTACATCATCGGGATCAAACGCGTTCTTAAATCAGCGGTGACAAAGGTGTGTTTGACTTGTCGTGCCTCTCTCATCTCAATTTATCACCTCAGCAAGGTGAGCTTGCTATCATTCTCATATCTGACTGCAAGTGCGTTGCTGAGGCCTTTTTTGCATATTCCTCACACTTGTTTATGCTTTACTGAGCAGGTCACTTCCCCTGCTTGCTTGAACAGCTGCTTCTGCCATGCCCCCCACCACCAACCACCACAACTCTCCTCCACTTAACAGGGGTTTGAAGACGACTCATGTGCTGCTCCCTGTCAAGTTCTCCTTTGCTGGTGGGGCCTGCTGGTGACCTCATGCACAGCCTTTACTGAGGCCATATGAATAATTTATTCTTTGAATTTAGCCTATCCCTGACATTTCGATGTTTGATGCCCACAGGCTTTGGCTTTAACAATATAGATAGTGCTCCTTTTCCTCTGTGCACCATCAGATAAAGTCTGAAAGCACAGCGAGTGCACTCGATTTCAAAACCATGGATATCAGGCAGCCTGTATGCTTCACACGCTGCATACCTCTATTCTATTAACTTACTGCAGTATCTGTGCTCACACAATTGGATTTCATATAGGTTGCAGACATTTGAGTTGAAAATATTGTGTTCTGTCAATGGGGAGATAAGATAAGATGGAAATTTAATAATCGCTACAGGGAATGGCTCAAAGAAGAAAATAGCCAGAGGATATATCAGAGAAAGGTATTAATAAATATACAAATATAGCAAACGAAAAGCATGTAAGCTCACACAGAGAATACAAATAGATAGTTTTAAAAAAAAACCTCTCTCATGGTTGAAGTCGAGTAGTCCTCTGTATGATAAGGACCATCCACAGAAATGAGTCCCTGAAAGACCCCATAAATGAGCCGATAGGTGCTAAAATGACAAAATATATGAGCTGTACTGACCTTAAAGTAAAGTGATTCCCATTTTTGTCATATTTTTCAGGTTTAGCATAGTCATTTACCAGAAGGGGCCAACCAAGGGTTTCAATGTTCCAGGTAGCATTTTTAAAAACTGATTATTGATGATGCATCCCTGTCCATTTTCTGTTTTGTATTGTATGCTGCAAAACTGACTTGGTTTTTGTGATTATTGAAATTGTCAGATTCTGAATAACGTGTACAGTAACAGCATTAATTGAACAAAAATAAAGGGTCAAACTATTTTAAAAGAGGTGGTTTACATTCTGAAACAGGCAGTAATAGTAAAAATACATTCTGCTTTTCTTCTTTAGTTTCTGCTGACCACCTCTGATGAAAAATTGACTTCCTTAATTTGCAAGGTACACAGAACAAAGTGGAAGGAATTGATTACGATATTGATAACCAAAAAGACGCATCACATGGATTAATGTTGGGAGTTATTATTAAATCTCAATTGGGATTGTGTTTGATTCCCATAGCCTTTATGTTTAAATGTAACATAACAGTTACCTCTATTACAAAAAGGAGAATTTTATATCCTGCCCTTAATAACTATTTGTCAGGCAAATTAGGCTTTGTCATATTTCTGTTCACATTTTTGCTCACCAAATTTTTAACTCTGTTTTACTTTAAGCCAGGTAACACTTATATAACTTAGGTTACATTTCTTGCCGCTTTGCAATGTTGCATATCTGCAGAGATGGTCTAATTAACGTTAGTGAATATTGTGATTGAGAAGGCTGTACTTGCTTGGTCACTCTGTTCAAGTTAATTCACATCATCAAGGCTAATAGGATGGTGTGGAAAGGAGATAAAAATGTGGAGGAGACACAGCATTTTCACACATTCAGTTCCCAAGGCTGAAAAGGTGTTTTTTTCCCAATGGTCTTTCAGAAAAATACCTTAAAAAAAGGTCTGTGATGAATGCATGCAAATGAGATTTCTACATTTTATTTTGCAGTCTAAAATGCATATGATATTGCCCCACTTTGGATATCTGCAACCAACCTGCTCAACAGGATTATAAAAATGTCTGGGGACCCTAAAGCAATATTTACTGACCTGTGTTTCTTTTCATTTATTTATTCATTTTTGTTAGTTTTTTCATTCTGTTTGTGTGATTATTATGATGGACAAAACATTATTAGTTTGTACCTGCCTAGAAAACAAGGTCACCGTTTTCATCCTCCTGGCCAGGCAGGACCTTCATGTGGAGGTTGCATGTTCTTTCTGTGCATGTGTGGGTTCTCCCAGGGCACCCCGGCTTCCTCAGAGCAGAACATGCCTATTAGTTCAACTTATGACTCCAAACTTCCCTTAGGTGAGAATGCCAGAGTAAGTGGTTGTCGCCTTGCAATAGGTGGCAACGATTCAGGGTGTACCCCACCTCTCAACCAATGTCAGCTGGGATAGGCTCCAGCCTTAAAGCCATAAGTGATATAAAAAATGGATGGATGGATGGAGTATGCCACCATTCCTATTGTTAAAAACATAGTTTTCACAAATTTCAGTCTCTCTGAGATGTTCTGTTGGAGCTGCTGTCACTTTAAGGCTCCCTTCCCCTCATGGGACCAGTCTATACTGGTTGCTGACTGAACTGCTCTGAGGTAATTGCTCAGTTCAGTGCTGCCAACCAGTGGTGGACAAAGTACTCAATGCCAGTACTCAAGTCAAAGTATAGAAACTCATGTTCAAATACTACTCCAATACAAGTGAAAGTTGCTCAGTCAAATTTTGACTTAAAGAGACTGTGAGGAGTTTTTAAGTAATTACAAAAAAGTCTCACTTTTAGATTTATGCCTGATCGAAATACACACTTATCGATGAGTTTTATAGCATCAAAATAGGTTATCTATAAATGCTATTCTTTAGCCTCCTGGTCGGGTCGTACAGGGCTGAACTGGCCTGGATACTCAACTTCAGGAACAAGACAATTAAAACTAGAGCAAATTTATATTATTTTATTATTTATATTACACGTCTGAGAGCGCCGGGCTGTAAGTAGCAATATATAGCCGTCTACAACTACGATAATAACTTTTCCCCGCATTGCTTGTCGTCACACATCAAATACCGCTACGTAACTAGAAAGAGACACATTACCTCATGGCTTTGCATCCTGTAAGTTGTTGAAAAAGAACTTGTAAAGCAATGCAGAGTTCCGACAAAGATCCATGCTGCATTTACCACAACAAACAAACACATTTGGCTTCTCGTCTTTTGGTGCGTTCCAGTTGTAGTCAGAAGTAGGAATTTTGAGCTCCGAGTGGGAAACTAAAACTGGAACGTCCCCCGAAGTCTGAATTTCCTACTGGGAACTCGGTGAAACCTCGCCACCGCAAGGTGTCAATCGAACATGGATGCCCCCAGTGTGAACAGTTATTTAGCTCCTGTAATAATCCATTTATTTGCACTTCTGACTGGGGTGTGTCGCTCTAGATCAGCTGTATACATTGTATTGTTAGATTTATATTTACAAAAATGCTGCCATAGTGATAATCACATTCTTCATACAACAACGCAGGGCGTGCTAACAACAGCTAACAATAGCCTGGTAGTTAGGCATGTTTTTTTCTGACTTCAACTGGAACGCCGATAAGTTGGAGATGATGTCACTCCCATTTCCGAGGTTACAGGAATGCAGCATTACGCCGGCGATAAATTCTCCTCATAGCACCTTTAAGTTAAAGTACTGGAGTACCTGCTTTTAAAAATACTCAAGTATTAAAAGTGCATTTTCCTGTTGACCTTACAGAACATACTGACTGAAACAATCTACTTAATGCACTGACCTGCTTATAGATCATGTAGAATGAAGAGTTTGAAAATATGCTACAAAGCCCATGGAAATGCAAACTGAAACACTAATGAATCAACAAAAGGACAACCATTGCCATTTTCTTTTTTTTTAATTTAACTCCCCCCCTTCAGATATGACCATGGGTGCTCTGGTGTGGAATTGTCGTCTTTATCTGCCATAATAGCCATCATTACTGCCAAGACGAACCGTAACCACCACCATTAGCTCAACCTTTACCTGCCCGATGGCAGTAGCGCATGCGCTTCTTCTTCTTCTTCTTCTTTGTTGTTTAATGGCGGTTGGCAAACCAACTCAATAGTGCATTACCCCACAAACTGGACTGGAGTGTGGAACAGGAAGCACAAAGTATAGATAACACCACTTGAACAAATCACATTTTAGAAGAGAAAATAAATTTCATCCGCTGACTTCATACCTGTACCTAAAAGTAACGAGTAACAGGGTTATTTTAAAGCAGCTTCTAATGCTGTAAGCAGGAAGGAGAAGCAAAGGTCCTGATGCTGCAGAGTTTGTTCATTCATTCATTCATTTCCTATACTGCTTATCCCTTTTGGGGTCACGGGGGGTTGGAGCCTAGCTGCCATTGAGCGAGAGGCAGGGTAGGCCTACACCCTGAACTGGTTGCTATAGTCAATCGCAGAGTAAAATTAGAGAGACAGACAACCATTCACGCTCACACTCATACCTATGGTCAATGTAGAGTCACCAGTCAACCTAATGAGCATGTTTTTGGTCATTGGGATGAAGTCGGAGAGAACCCACGCATGCACAGGAAGAACATGCAAACTTCAAACAGGAAGGCCCTGCCAGACCCAGGGATCAAACAGGGGGACCTTCTTGGCTCAAGACTGCAAGGTGCAGTCGGTAGGACGCTGCTGTGGTATTTATTTGGTATTGTGCATTTATTAGTCTGTCTTTGAAAATATGCCTATCTGAATTTTTAATTCCTTTTATGTGCTGTTGTCAATTAGCTTTTACATTTGTGCCTCTTTGTTTGACTTTTTGGCCATTATCTGTTTGTCATAATTGTTTATTTATATATTTTAATTACTGTCTGTCTGCTAAAATAATTTGTTTCTCGCACAACAAATGATTGAATATCTTATCTGATAGTAAATAAATAAGTACCTTTTTTGGACAGTGCTGAAATTAGAAATTATAAAATAAGCTTACAATGTTCAATGTTTTTCTAATAAATAAAAGTTAACGTAAAGAAGTGTTGATCTGGGTGCATGCTAAACCTAAACAATCTTAAGCTGTTTTTCAGCTGCTTATTAATCAGGAAGCTTTTAACCTTGAATGACCTCTTGGATATCTTTGCTCATTGAAATTTAAATATGTAATTGGTCTACTCTATCTGAACTGGGAAGAAATATGTTGTACGGAGAAAAGGAGCATTGAGATAAGTTTAAGTGCTGAGCGTATAGTTATGAAAAACAGAGATTTGGTCTTGTATTTTCACTACCATGAGACTTGCTGTTACACTCTGTGGATAATAATCATAGAACATGTATGAGTAGTGGATGCAGCAGAACTCAATAAGTCAGGAGGTGTTTGTCTGAGCTGGACTGACGTTTTTATGTTTCTTTCCTGTTTTGGAATACAGCCTGTGTTTAAACTTTTGACCTAAACTATTGAATTTATAGACGTAAGCCACACTGCCCTAAGCTCACTGTCTGGATTAGACATGAAGCGAAGTCTGCTGGATAGACCAAAGCCTCCATCACAAGAGCCTGCAAAGGAGATTCCCCCTGCCCTCTCTTTTTCAGCGACTCTTTTGTCAGATCGGCCGTGTTTGTTGATGCACACACACACACACGCACAGGTACTTGTAGGCCTGCACCATCTCCACCTCTTCGCCCTGAAAGATGACAGGTGTCAGTAGCTTCTCGCTCTGTCGGAAATCCACCAGCAGCCCCTTGATCTTACTGACATTTAGCCGCAGATGGTTTCCTTTACTCCGCCAGACACTCACTATAACGAAATCATCAAAGAAGTGCTGGAGGGTGCACAATCCAGCACTGAACCTGTGGTCAAAAGTGCAGCAAGTGAATCATGGAGGAAGTGACCCTTGTGAATTTAAGTGGACCATATTTGTTTCTGCCATGATGAATATGACTGAGTGTTTTGGAAAACCGTCAATTTCAGAGTACAGTACAGGCCAGAATTGATTTCACTACCGAAAATAAACATTTTTTCATCTTTAATAAATTGTTGCATGAAAGCTGACCTTACATGTCAAACCGTAAGATTATGGTAGCTAGCTGGCACACTCCTGGCCCTAAGTGATCACTGTGGGTTCTTTTTATCAATTCAGCCTCTCTTCCCTAACTTTACATGGTCATAGCTGCAGAATGAAGTAGGCCTGGTCAGATTCTTTACTTTCTTATAATTCTATAGTTGTGGTTAATGAGCCCAAAGCTGTAGCACATAATCTAAAATGTATTATTTTAAAAATGGTGTTGCTAGAGTATTATATCCCAGTGTTTTGATTTTAAAGTGATCATGAATTCAATCCTCATGCTACATTTAGAAACACAAGGAACAAATCGCATGATTTTTCCAAAAAGTAGATAGGCTACATGAAAAAGTAACACAATGTGTCTTGTTTTTTTATTTGTGTTTTTTTTTTCTAATTCCATTGCATCTGTATTTTATTTAAGAAAAACACAAAAAGAAAATGACTTGGGTGTGTTTCTTGTTTTTTGACATTGTCAGCTTAACAGAGAAACTCCTACTTAGCATATTAAGTCCCGCACGTATAAGCACATGAAAACTGCCATGAAATCAATTTGATGACAATTTCATCAATTTTAGTCATGTCCATAAATAAATAATATTGATCTGTATAGCTTTTATTCTTCATGTCAGTTTGTGCACTGTATGTTAGTGAAATGTTTTATTCAGAAAATCATGAACATGATTACTAATCTCTCTCAGAGCAATTACTTCTCAGACATGTCATGGCAAAACAACTTTGGGCCATTCTGTGTTTTCTTTTCTTTTTATTGCTAATGTATTTATTTATTTATTATTATTATCTAATTCATTTTTTTTGTAGGGAGCTTGGTATCACGAAGTACAGATTTAATGAACTTAAAAGTCACCCTTTTGGCCTTAATGGTCTGTGTGATTATACTGGTAACACAGAACACTAAATTTCTCTGAACAGTTCAAATTTCCAAACACACTCCACCTCTGTATTCAATAAATCATGATTTAAATGTTCTGACTGTGGTCATGAATAGGCACATGTCGCATACATGTAGTGTATGTTAAAACACAAAGGGAGACCACCGTTAACGAAAGCAGGGCCCTTATCAGAACTTCTTATAGTGAATAGACAAAAGGGCGAGTCCGCCAAAAGAGTGAAATTTCTGTCCCCAGCATATCATTGTATATTAAATAAACACAAGTAGTAATATATTACAAATTATATTTCATTATTATACTAAACACCATACACATTAACCCTTGTAGAAATTACATATATATATTTTTTTTTAATAATTTAAAATGGCATCCAAAACACTTATACATAGCATTTCTTGCCTGTCCCCACAGCCAAACACTACACTTTACTACAATGCATCATGAACAAAATCCTTCCAAAGCAAATTTTCTTTTGCATTTCAGTGTGACTCCATATTCTATCTACACTTTTAAAACAAAAGCTTTACAAAAAAGTCTTTATATTTTGGTTAAAATTCACATTTTAGTGCTGTCCCCAGGTTTTCACTCATTGCTGTTACTCAAACACATTCCCCCTTTAAAATTCTGGATCATTTCACCAGTGATATGTTCTGCTGGAATTGACATCACTTAGGTCTTCTGCAAGTCATGGGAAGACCAAAAGTAAGTTATCTCTTTTCTTTTTTCCTTAAATTTAATGATATATTAGCTGTTTCGGAGATGGTCAATCTAAAAACTCAGTCCTGTTACCTAAGTTATCTCTAAGACAACATTTGTTGATTTCAAAAGTAAAATATTCAGTTTAATCTTAAGAATTTGCTCCATGTGCTCAAGCAACTAGCACAGATGCTAAGTGGCTGGATTTCACACAATTGCTAATTTTATGCTAAAAACTCATTGCTGTTACCCTCATTGCTGTTACTCAAATAAAGAGGAACAGCAAAAAAAAGTAATTTTTTTGTCATAAATATTAGTATTTTCATCATGTAACAAACCATTTCTTCTAAATTAACTCTTTTTTCTAACTCCTTTTCTCTCTTTTTCTAACTCTTTTTCTTACTTTCTGCTAAAATCCAATACAAATTCTTTATGTGGGGACTTTAAGCAGATAAGAGATTAAAATGTGATTAATTAGATCAAATAATTACAAATCCTGTAATTAACTAGATTATTTTTTTTTAATTGCCTGACAGCAGTAATTATAATAGTATGTATCAAATATGATACAATTGGCTTTATTGGGTTCAGTAAATGCACAGGTGTTTGTTTTTGAATCATGAGCGAACACTCCTTATATAAACTTTTTGACAAACAACAATCAGAAAGTCTTTTCGGACATAACTTTGCCTCTTTTTGGCAACATTTGAACATTTTGGGTGATCAACCTTAAATTTACTTGGTAAAACATGTTGACTAACTCATTGAAAAACTGCACTATTAAAGAAAGCTAAGTTGAAAGAAAATATTTATAACCTTCATCACAGAAAATTCCGCAAATATTTAACAAACCTTGGATAAATTAATCAATGAAGAACTCAAATAAATGCCAACCTTGTCTGTCTCGGGTACAAAGGGAGGAATTTGATTGACTAAATGCCACCTCTCTAACTTGGCTGAAAATTGACTCCTAAAGTTACTTGATTGCGTCAACATTGGATGACAAATTACAGGCATGCTTATTTTTTTGTCTTCATTCTTCTTCATGTCTCGTAAAACTCCCCCTCAGTTTACTTTCTGAAAAAGACTTTGAGGGACGTTTTCTAAAATGTTGTACTCTGGCATTTTCTCAGATCTGACTTTTTTTTTCCTCCCCAAGGACATCTTCTCCCGCTGCCAAGACCTGTCAGGCAGGAGCATCTCAGAGTAAAGGGGTGAGAGGACACCAATTAGAAAGCCATCCTCGGCCAAGAGAGCCAGCGGCACAGCTTGCCACAGGAAGTGGGATGTCTGACTTCCTGCATGGGGTCACAGCTGTTTGCGGGGAGGTTAGTGCTACCAGCCAATGCGCAATACCGTTTAGCGTCTGACGAGGCAGGCCTCATTTGAATAGCAAAGAACTATCTCAATGTCACCAATAAATTTACATGATTTTCTCCGTGCTACAGCTGGGATCAGAGCGGGGACTTGCTGAAATTAGGGGAGCGTGACAATGTCAAAGGAGCAGGGCCTGTTCGTTTCAAGTTGGCTAGTTTTGAAGTGAAGATTATTACTTCAATAGGATACTGTTAGGAGAAATTTGTATGCATATAATCTTTTGATCAACCACTTGTAGACACAACACCATACCTTTATCCTCTGAACCCCTAAAATAATAAAAAAAAATCCACTTATATGTCTCAAGCTTTATAGATTGCCTTTTATTAAGAGTTTGGTTTTGTCAGTAGAAGAATTATGAACTCTCCTTGAACCGTAGCTTTACATAAGCTCAGGGATTTAAGAGTGAACCAAAGAAACGAGAAAGCTGTTAACCAGGGGTTTAACAACATAAAAAGTGGATTGATGAATGGGTGGACAAAGAGTCTTTTATATTTTCAACTATCTGTTACAGTTTGGATAATGGTTCAAACAACACCATAAGTCCTTCTGTCATTATGTTAGTGTAATTTCAACTGTTATTGTGGTACAGTAAAACAGAAGCACATGAAAACTAAAGTAAAGAGTTTGACCCCTACACAGTCTACAAAACATGTTAAGTGGATTGTTAAACAATAGCAAGACTTCTGAACAGCTTACCACTATAGACACTAGAGCTTCCATGCAAGACTGCTGCCCTGCTGCCATAATACTCTACAATCCAGATGTAAACAAAGTCTTATTCATCATAGTTAACATTTTGAAAGAAATGATGGTTTGTAAGTATTTTGATCCAGAATGAGGGGATACCATTGACTCCTCATTTTACAGGCCAGCTGTGTAGATGTGGTTTAAAGCAACAATTTCCATCCTAGTAATTTCAAAGTTGATCTATTTATAGCATGACTTCCAACAACTCCCTCAAAACATCTTTGTTATTTGCATTCAGTACTATGGTAGATTGAATGTAAGCTGTGAACATATTGCAAGAGCTGGAAACTTGTTTGCAGCATCAGTGTAATTAACCTGTCTCCACACCATGTTCTACAATGGCTAAGGTGAAAAGAAGTGAAAAAGACAAAAGATGAGATGAAAAAGAAAAAGACTGATCAAAAGCCAGACTTGGAATCATATTCGACAAGCTTTCTCAAATTGGCAAGAGCTTCAAGAAACAAAATGCTGCAACTGAGGCCTCTAGAGAGCCATAAAACTGTATCCTTATATTTAAGTGCTTTAACTTGTTTTGAGAGTTTCAAAAAGTTGCACTGTAAAATGTAAAATGCATCATGGGAAGTCAAATGATGAAGACGCACAACTAGAGGACGGTATCGCCATTTTAACCTTTTCAAACTACATTGGGTAAAGTTATGATGAATGAATGATTTGCAAGTTCAATAAGTTAACAAATGCAAGTTAACCAAACTAACACAAGAGTTCATACAATAAACCACTTCATTTGATCAGAAATATATATTTGAGTTGAGCAAATTACCAAAGTTATTCAACAAATACAAAAATCTAAATCAAATAAACTGGACAAAAATCAACTCAACATGCAGGTTTTTGTTAAAATAACATCTGGCTTTGTTACAAAAACTAACTGGTTTAGTTGATTTAACATAAAATTTTAAGGCAGCCCTTGCACTTATTTTTTTACATTTAAACACCAAGTTACAATTTGCAGTTTGGGCTTCAGAACATCTTCCATTACTACTAATACTTAAATATTGCTTTTAATCCAGAATGATGAGAGGGTACAAGGCAGAAATTGCTCAAAAAACAACAATCCTCATGCCATTAATATCATTTGCATGGATGCACACGAATACTCAATATTTTAGAGCTAAATGCATCACTCCCTATAAGCCTGGTTGCATGCGATGACTCAAGCTGAGGACACAACACAAGATTTTTTGTCATATTTTACCCACAACTCCCAATTGGATGAAGTCTGCCTCAGTCTGAACTAGTTTGCATTGTTAGTTGGCACAAAAACTAGTTAGTGTGTGATCGGTGAGGACAAATGTGTTGCCAACAGCCAATGAAAGAGAGGGTGGGACACAGGGAATAGTATCAGAGGCAATAACAAATTAATGCAAAACTGCCACCAACTCATATGTTTGTCAACCTTTTATCTTGTAGCCAGTTAGTGTGAGTGTTAATGTGATTTTGAGGTGTTCAGTTGGCTTTAGTTGGTTTCACAAACTATGGACAACTAGGATGACTACAATGTAATGTAAAATGCAAAAAAAAAAAAAAAAATGGGTAAAACTTAAAATAATAAATAAATAAATGGGCTATGAAGACAAGGATGTTATGCAAAAGAAGAAAGTCATCAAAACTCTGTCAATCTGAGTGACTTTGATCATTTGCCAGAAATTCTACACAACAATTGAAAATCTGCGGAAGAAGTTTGTAGATTGACATTAAAAAATAAAATTAAACAGGACAGTGTTTTGGCCTAAAGGTGCTATGAGGAGAATCTATTACCGGTGACATTAAGACTCTGCTACCCATGAGCATGTGCGGTGACTGTCGTAATGCTGCGTTCCAGTAACCTCGAAACTGGGAGTGACATCATCTCCGACTTATCGGCGTTCCAGTTGAAGTCAGAAAAAAACCAGGCTATTGTTAGCTGTTGTTAGCATGCCCTGCATTGTTGTTCACAAATATCACATGAAGAATGTGATTATCACTGTGGTAGCATTTTTGTAAATATAAGTCTAACAATACTATGTATACAGCTGACCTAGAGTGCCACATCCCAGTCAGAAGTGCAAATAAATTGATTATTACAGGAGCTAAATAACTGTTCACACTGGGGGCATCCATCTTTGGTTGTCAACTCGGGGGTGGCGAGGTTTCACTTAGTTCCCAGTAGGAAATTCTGACTTCGGGGGACGTTCCAGTTGCAGTTTCCTACTCGGAACCCGGAAATTCCTACTTCTGACTACAACTGGAACGCACCATAAGACGTGACCCAAGCCAAAGCGTGTTTGCTGTGATGCTAATAAAAATGCAGCTCGGACCTTCCTCAGAACTCTGCATTGCTTTACAACTTCTTTTTTCAACAACTTACGGGATGCAAAGCGACGAGGTAATGTATCTCTTTCTAGTTACATAGTGGTAGTTTTTGATGTGTGACAACAAGCTAATTTTTGGAAAACTTAGTATTGTAGTTTTGTAGCCGGCTTTATAGCACTACTTAATGCCCGGTGCTTACAGATGTGTCTGAATAATATAAATTTGCTCTAGTTTTCATTGTCTTGTTCCCGAAGTTGAGTATCCAGGTCAGTCCAGCCCTGTTCGAACCGACCGGAAGGCTAAGGAATAACATTTATAGATAACCTATTTTGATGCTATAAAACTCATCTCGAAGTGTGTTTTTCGATCAGGCATATATCTAAACGTGAGACTTTTTTTGTAATTACTTAGAAATTCCGAACAGTCCCTTTAATTTGAAAGAAAGTTATACAACTTTTGGAGCTTAAATTGAAACTTTACATGTGTTTATTTTGTCATTTATCATCATGGCAATATTGAACAATGTCATTGCACATCACATCTTTTGTTCCATATTGTTCATAGTGTTCTCTTTAGAAATATCTCAACCTGCTGCTTTTAATTGTTGAATATATTAATCTGTAGATCCTCACAGCAGAAACTGTGACAAAGGCTGTTTCTAATTTTCACCTTTGTGAGACACCTAACCTGCAGCTGTGTGTTCTGCCATTTAAAATAAATAGAAACGATTCATCTCGGTGCTGATGCTTTTCTTACTTTTGAAAGCCATGAAAAGACGTTAGTCTAAGCTCCAGTCAGTTTCATTACGATCTCAAATAAACCCATAGGAGCTTTAAATTTAATTTTCAAAAGCCGGTAACATTTCAGACGTTCTTAGTAACATAATTGATAGTCTTTTGAAGCAATTATTTCAATATGACAAGTGTTGTCTTTGTTGTCAAGTCTTTGAAATAATGGGTGTTTGATTATGAAAAGAAACTCTTGAAACATGAGACGCACACTTGAGAGTACAATTTCAAAGCAGCTCCTTCAGTGCATAGACGATTTGAGTATCTTTACCTAAGATGGCAAACAACTGGAAGCGTGGCAGGGATGGGAGTGTGTGATTGGCTCCCGCTATGAGCAGCTGTCTAGAATTCCCATATTTGGGCTCAACCCAATTACATCCTCTGATCCCCAGTCGCTGGGCTGATGCAGTCAGAACCATTAATCTCCCTGGCTGAGTACCATGCCATGTGTTAACAGGCAAGACCCCACCCCTCGCCCCATGCCTCCGAGCACCACCACCACCAGGGTTGAAAGTCATGCCAATCATATTGACTCCTTTGACTCCAACGTCCCCTTGAGCTCATCGCAATTACAGTATACAGAAAGCACTCAATCCAGCATTGTTGGTTTTGCTGGGCTGAGATTCAAACAGGTTGTGTTTTCAGATCTGTGTTGCAGGTGTGTGTTTTGCCGCAGAAAGGGTGGAAGGCAGAGGAGGAGGAGGAGGAGGAGGAGGAGGTCAAAAAACATTTTGGATCTGGGACGTTAACGACAAAACATCCTGGAGCTGTGTCAGGGACCAATTCCAACAAATCATTTTCAAGGGGGACAGTAGTAAACAGTAGAGGGTTTTGTTTTTGTAACTGCCTGTTTCAGAGAAAGGAAAGGCACCTTCAGCTCTTGCTCCATAAATGGCTCTCTGGACGCAGAGAAAAAGAAAGAACAAAAGAAACAAAACCATTTATTCAGTTGCTTGGCTTTTTCTAAAATTTCTAACCACTTCTACTACAAAGAAAACCTTTGATCCAACCTTTTGTTCTGTGTCTTAGCAATAACCATTAAAAAAGTAACCCATCAGATTGTTTTAACCTCTGATTAGCTTGTGCAAGCGTGATTAATGCTCATAACTTGGGGAATAGAAAGCCAGGCGAATGTAAAATTAGGAGAAGTGGCTTAATCGGGGTCTGAATTACACGGACCCTCAGTTCCAGTTTAGTGAGCCCTTTTTGTCCACAAAGATTAAGGGAGGAGTCAGGCAGTCCTCCATTGTTCCGCTGAGAAAAGAAACTCATTTGCTTTGAACGATAAATGTCTTTGGAGCATAAATCATGTCTGTTAATCCCTTCACCAATGCCACGTAATGCAAATTGTCTCTCATTTACAGATCACACAAAGGAGACATTGAGGGAAGTTTGCACACAAGGCTCGTAGCATTGTCCTTCGTGCAGAGGAGACATGGACTTTCACCTGAAACTGTAAGATTAAAAGGGTCTGAGGGCTTACATCATGTCTGCTTATGTTGCATCTCTCTCTGAATTAATTTAATGTAGCTGATACAGCAAGGTTAAGGTAGATTATGTAATAAATGATACAAAAAATATTGCTTGGTCAGTGATGTTTCGTCAACCGCTGTAATGTTAAAGGATAAGTTCGGTTTCTACAGCTTTTACATTGTTTATACAATGAAGCAGAACAATATACTCACCCAGAAGGCTTTCCTGATCCAAACAGATTAATGCAGTTTTAGGAGCGGCACTGGCATGCCCCGTGTGCTACCATTATACGGATGTCCGCCGCTCGATGTTGGATCTAAATATCTCCCGAAGCACTGTTTGGATCAGGAAAGCCTTCTGGGTGAGTATATTGTTCTACTTCATTGTATAAACAATGAGAAAGCTGTAGAAACCAAACTTATCCTTGAAAAAGTCAAAAGTGGGCGATGTTGATTCAACATGGGATCATAGCATCACTTAGCAAACACTAATGTTACTTTGGTAGTCATTTTAGGTTTAGCCTTAGCAGTTATACAACCATCATGTATGCATGCCAGAGTGTTGGTTTAGTCTTGGCTGATCTAAACTTTGAAACTGTTTTTGAAGTCATTAGAGTAGGGATGGCAATCTTAATCATAAAAGAGGTCAAAATGTAAAACTCTGTCGGGCCAAACAGGATCGACATTTACTGACCTGTCTACAACTGACTGTGTTTTAGTCAGAAACATTGCATTTGAAGAGCATTATCATTTTTGGGCAGGTTTTGAGGTGACTTTAATAGCACTGACCATTCCATTTATTCACCGACCACTGTTCAGTGAAAGTGATATTAAAGTAATGTGAGCAGAGGCTGGTGCACAGGTATTGACCTATATGGCATGCTGTTACAGTGCATGGTGGGATTTGTGGTATGAGTGGTGGGGGTGCTTTTTAATGGAGGGCCATTAATAATAGACACATGAATTTGTCTCACAGGCTGTGTTTAATATGTTAGTTTGCGGGTCTTGAGTTTTAGATGTCTGCATCAGAGAATCTGAATGTCAGTTATTACATTTATACTGGCCACACACCTAGCTATTTTTGCAGCAATTTTAGAGTGGTGGATTAATTTCAAAAGTCAGATTAGGGGTCTTTCTGAAGTTAGGGCACATCCCTTTGATCATCGGGTGTAAGGTGGGCTTGCAATAACCTTTTACAGTTTTGCCCCATCTTTCTCCAGTCTATGCCCTAAAACAAAAACTTCTTCAGTCATAAAAAGACTGCTGTGCTTGTTCTGAGTCTTCTTCTCTTGTTCATACACATGCATGTATGTAGAGAGATCTTTTCTGTACATAACTGTTTAACTGTCATCCTTGAACAAAATATACTGCCAGTTTGAGGTTGAGTAGTCGCCACAGCCTCATTTCTTTTCACTTCGGTTAACTCACTGGCTTACAAGCTGTATCATACTTAACAAAAACTTGAAAGGTTGCAGCAAATTCAGTCAATGTATTTTTCTCCACCATGGAATTGTGGTGCAGAGAGAGGCATCGCAAATGAATATAATAATTATGTTGATTGACAGTCCCTTGAAGATGAGTTGAGATGAAATTTTCCTTTTTTCAAGGTCCAAAAAGGTATAATCAGTTCAGTTAAAGGTGTAGTCAGCAATCTTCTAATCTTCTAATCTAATGCAGTATTTGTCAAATTCCCCGTATTTCTCCTCTCCATCCACAAGATGTCCCCAATGACAGCACCATACTCATGCGCAGATCAGACAGAGGGGGAGTAGGAGGATGCGTTGCGTGGGCAATGGTGAAAAACAACCCAAAAGAAAAAGGTTACAGGAGCAGAAAGTGAAAAAGAAGGGCTATGACCATGAAAGAGGGAAGACCCGGGTCAACATTGGTGTTGCTCTCCGATGGTGGAGGGAACTCCGCCAATTGAAAGACCTGAAAACGGACGCGGATGTCGCCGTCTTTCTGCTGGATAGGTAAGCAACATTAGCTTTGTGGTGCTTCACATTACAGTAACAGCTGTCAGGCATTCATCTTATTGTCTAATCTGCCAAAATGTACTGTTGTCGTGATGTCATCAATATTGTCAGTCAAGTTGTCTGACGAGTCGGGGTTACCTTAGCTACGTTGGTCAGCTATGCAGTTTCTACGGCCATTTCCATGACGATGCACGTCCATCAGCTTTCGGGGGTGGAGCCAGGGGTGGGGTATGAAGGGAGAGGCGGGTCATTTATAAACAACCTCTCCACTCGTTTTCTCCCACATTGCTGACTACACCTTTAAGTAAAGACAAATTCTATTATTCCCCAAGCATTCACCTGCACAGTGTTCCCATAAGCATTTTACACCAACACAATGTTAATATGAACTTGATATGATCTATCAAGTGAGAGGCCTCACAGTGAGGTACAAGCAGCCATGCGCTTGAATTCCTTACATCTAGTGGTAGTCTTTTAACAAGTGATCATCTTAGATTTCCAGTTAAGCAAAATCTCAGCTTGTGACTGAAAACTCTGAGCCAAAGACAATCCTGCTTCAGATGTAAGGAGGTGCATGTCTTTATAAGGTCTTTGCAAAGCTCCAGTTTAGTCTTTAAGTGTAAACTAGGCACTAGTATATGCATATATGACATGCTTAATTAACTGTTTCTATTTCTAGACGTCAAAGGTGAAAGGTTAAGGTAAAACAGCTTTGCAGTCATTTTTTGCTTATAAATGCAAAATGTCAAGAACACCTCCAGATATTTTTTATCCCTCTGCATAAATGTTTACTGAGATGCAAGACTGCAGTGAATAGATTTTGAAGGTCATAGGACACAAGCCACTGTTATGAAGTCCAACGGCTATTGTGTGCTTGTGATTTGCAAGATTTCATGATTCCTGAAAGGGATTTCCATCAAACTATGTACTACTGTCTATTTATGATGAACTGATCAGCTGTTCAAGGTCATGGACTTTTATGATCAACCTTTGCTGAATGATAAGCAGTAATCCCCTATCTTTTTTTTTTTATGTATTTTTTTGGGGCATTTTGTGCCTTTATTGATAGGAGAGAGACAGTGGATAGGCTTGTGAAAGGGGGTGAGAGAGTAGGGGAAGATACTCTGCAAACTGGTCACAGGCGGGATTGGAACCTGGACCGGCAGAAGTAAATACTTGGGGTACCTGGTTGCTAACCACTCCACCAAACCAGCACCACTGATTTTTTAAAGAAATCCTGTCCCACTTTGAACCAACATCCCACATGATACAAGTATAAACTGATATTTGACTGGTCCCAGAAAACATCAAGGTCATGGAGTTTTCTTGTCATCCTTTACTTGTGAGCACAATATCTTAAGAAAGCTATGAGGGACTTCTTCAAACATTGCATGTTAGCCTTCATGCACTCAACCATGACTTGATTATGATTTTAGAGATCAGAGGTCAAAAGTTGATGGGCATCATGCTCCTCACCTGCTTCAGAATGTAATACCTCAAATAAAACCCTTGTCAAACTAGCACAAATGTCCCCTCTGGCTTGATGATAGACCTTTCAAATAAAGAGGTTTAAGGTCAAAAGCCAAGTGGTGCACCACTATACTTTCATTCTCTGGCACTGTAAACCTCGCTGTGGTATAAAGTAACAATGCAGGAGCTCTAGTTGTGTCTTAACAGGCCAGCTACACCCATTTTGTTTTCCTACTTGAGTCCAGCTTGGCTCTATTACACACCTCTCTCCCTCAGTCTCCAAGCACCATATGAGTCATTTTCTCCAGGGAGGCAGGTTGACATTTAATCTGTGTGCACACGCTCCCCATTCCTATTCCCATGACAATATTGACTTTACAAAACATGCCAGAGTCTGAATATGTAAGAGAAAATAAGATATTAAGGAGGACTAAAACTGGTCCCACAAGAACTGCTTCTTCATTAGAAAGAAGCTCTGAAGATAGTTTAGAGCATGCAGGATTTTGTATTCCTTGTACTACCTGGTTTTCTAAATCTTAAAAACACTTTCATAAACAAGACTCGAGTGCATCGCATCTATAAAACATTAACCATGTGGAATGTGGCTTTGGAGTAAATCCTGTAAGAAAACATATGACTTCGGTGTTCAGGATGTATTTGCTCTACAGGAACTTTCTGTCTGCAACATGGGGTGACCTTACCTTTCATACAAAAATAAACACTACGGGGCATGCTGAGCGGGTTTTATCGACAGCTCCTCTCTGTGTGATGTCCTCTCTGCTATAGCGGCTCAGAGAATAAAACACAAACAAATAAAGCTTGGCTGATGTGTGTTTCGTGGGCCTGCAAAATCCCATTGTGTATCATCGGCCGGGGTTTGTGTATCTGTGTACTTTAAGAGCATATAAAAGTACTGTGTTTGCATTGGCGTGTGTGTCTGCGCGGCCTACGAGCAAAGGGGGGCACGTCTGTGTAATATATTAAGATCAGTGTATGTCTGTGTTTTGTTTGTCTGCCGCTGCGTGCGTTTTAGTTGGTCCTGGAGGATCACATTGTTTTCAGAGGGGCCTGTGTGTGGCGGCAGCTTCTGCTTTGAGCGGGTGATCCATCTCCTCTTAGATGCCATATAACAAGTCATGAGGGATTATATTCAATGAATGCCCAACACAAAGGGCTCCATCATAAAATTTACCGTCTCACAAGGGCATTGTAGAGGTTGCGCTTTTCACGCCCTCTGACTGACTCAACTGGTGTCTAACCCGGTAATTACTGCAAATAATAAAGTACAATTTCTGTTCAGACAGGACACAAGTCGTGTTTTTATTGTTGTAGAAATCATCTTAAATTAGGCTGTGGCTACATTTTTCTGTTGCTAATCAGAGAGCCTCAGCACTGGTAATAAGAAGATATTCCCTGCTGGTTATTATCATTAGTGTCATCTGCGGTTGGTGTACATTACAGCATGTTTGCACATAACACAGTAACAGTGTCAACAGTGGGCTTTTAACACTGGCAGCATAGCAGGAGTTAAAAGTAGCTTTCATCCCACTTTTGGATAGAAGACTGCTTTAAATGCCCCTGGCTTTCTTCCAAGCTCCTAGTCTGCAGCCTACGGGTCTAACAAGCATGATGCTTTGAGGATTGACTTGTGATTCAACCCAAATTTACAAGCTGATTACTATGCAGACACTGAGTCAAGTCAAGTACGAAAATATGCTCCTTGTTTTTACCAACAATCTTTTGGGTGTCCAGTGAATTAAATGGTGTGCATGCATGTTTGTATGTTTGTGTGTCCGAGGGAGCACGTATTTAATGGGTACAAGCTGACACTTTGACAAAATTGATAAAAGAAGCTGTTCTCCCCCTAATCCTAATTGCACAATTCCTTATGATCCTTTATGCACAGACTCACAGAGGATCAAAGAAACACAGTTTTGCTCCGGGCGATAAAAGATGTATTAAAAATGAGTTTGAAGGATATATTAACGGGATAAAACCCTGCAATTTATTCAATTGATAGTTTCTGCATTGCCTGTAGTTCACATGCTTTTTTCATCATCACAAATAAAACTACAGGATAATTACTAAACCAGCCACTCACCACTATGGCCTGAAACCTACACGTCCATTTCTCTAATGAGCTGTTTTTCGAAGTAAAGTCACTGTTGGCGTGGGCTCATTACATCATTTGTCACAAGTTCTCAACTAGATGATACAGTGGGGATTCATTTACGCTGTATATTAGGATCATTTGGCTCCAGGCTCTGCATGGGGTGACTTGTTAATTTGAGTACTTTCATCACCCACACGGACAAAGAGTGAAGTCGGACACCAACCAGCTGAGATCAGTGCTAAGTTTCTCGCTTGTGTAACGAGCCCTCTTTCTAATGAACACAATCTTATATTAACAAAAAGCTTTAACAGCAAGTTACACAATGAGACAAGAGCAACTACATGAAAAATCAAATGAAAAAAGTTATTCAAGCCAACTTCAAAGAAAAAAAGGGGCAATACATAACTTGAAGAACCAGTATGTAATTATTTCACCCCAAAATTAGGGATGCACAATATTGGATTTTTTTTCTATTTTCCCCAAATCATTATCACAGTTATCAATATATATGAAAAGAAAAAGCACAATCCTGACTAAAATGGACCTATTCCTTTCATGGTGACAGTCTGCTTGAGTTATAAAAAGATGTATTGCAAGAAAAAACAATATTTTATTATTTTATTAATTATAATCTTGATTTATGAAAGTGAACAGACAGTGGTAATCCATTATAGTAAATTTGCCCATTGTGCAAATATAACAGTCGGAAAATGGGATATATATGGTCAAAACATGCAACCAAAATATAGACTTTAAATTAAAGCAAATATGTTCTGACCTGCCAATACCAATTATAAACCTTTAAAGCAATTATCCACTTATATCTTCATTGTCCTGATAATATTGTATATCTCAACTCAAACTAGAAAAGCACTCGGAGAGCGCAGAACTCCAGCCATATTGTGATTTTCACCATAAATATTACGCCTACCTTTATTTCATGTAAATATTTAGATTCCTTGAGCATGGAAACATACCATTAGCAACTGGATTCATAATGATATCTGTTTTAGTTCAGTAGTTATTCACAGAAATCACATTTTTCACCATGGCGGCCAGACGCTGATCTGGATCAACACCAAAATGGAATCAGTTCTTCCTTTTCCCATGCTGAACATTTCCTGAAAATTTCATCAAAATCTGTCCATTACTTTTTGAGTTATTTTGGTCACAGACGGACGGACAGACAAACAAACTCTCCCGAAAAAATAACCTCCTTGGCGGAGGTAAATATCAGTTTCAATTCAATACAATAGAGCCCTTTCAACAGAGTAAATAGCTTTCATCCAACTCCCTCAATTGCTGAAGCTGATCACAGCACTATGAAAGTTTGGTCACAAGCCACTGAGATCTCATGTGAAGTACATCATGCTTTCTGGAAGGGAAGGGAAACTTTTGAATTATAGGGCATAAACAGGTTTTACAAATATTTTAAATTCAAATTTATTTTTTATCTTTTGAACTGCCTTTGGTGATGCATGAAGATGAATTCAACAGAAACATTTACGAATGGTTGTGGCTGTATTTTATTGTAAATTTTGCTCAGTATTATCTTTTAAGGCAGTTTAATCTCTTCTCATTGTGTATGGGTTATTTTGGTCAGTTAAACTGACTGGTGGGTGGATATTGGGGGTATGTAAACCTGAATGTATGTTGTGTTCTTTTATTTTTTAACAAATTATAAGAATTCATAAAAATTTCTAAACAAGTTTATGGGAAACAGCTACAACCAGGTAAAGCTCCAGTTTATTGTTAATAGTATTTTTCAGATATTTGAGGTAGATTTTTCATCTTACTATTATACAAGTAAATAAATGTGAGATATTTGGAAATCAGTTGACTGGCTGCTTTGAGGGCCGAGGCAGGCTGCATGTGGCTGCCAGTTACCCACCCTTGGTTTGCAGCTAAGCTTCCCCCCCACTCAGCTATAGGAAGCAAAATTACCAAAGAGAAGAGAGGTTTTTCCCATTTCCTCATAGTGCTCCACAATGGCTGTGGTAACGGGATGAAAGAGGACAGTGATTGATGAAAGTAGGTAAAGTAAAAGAGGAAAGGACTGAGCAAGAAGCCAGAGAAAAGTAAATGTTGTGCAGGCTTTTCCCACATGGGTTAAAGATGCAAGAAATAGCTTGCTCGAAGTCAAACACTACGCTAGTGTTGCTGTTAGGAGACTGAGTAAAGTTGTTCTTACAATTTTTATCCGATCGTTTGATGTTCTGTCCTGTTATGAAGTTGTCTTTTTGATGGTAAACCCATTAAACCTATTTCATCTAGCATGCAATAAGTTCCCTTCTCCAACAGATATTCGAATAGTCATTTGTGTGCAATTTGACGCTCAGTCTACAGGTAATAAAGGTATCTATCTATCTATCTATCTATCTATCCAATTTTCATTATTTGTTAGCATCAAGGTTACATAAATGTACTGCTGGTCCTTTTGTAAGAAGAGTGCAGCAAAGGTAGGGTACATTTCACAACATCGTTTTGACTTTATTAAGAGTACTATTTGGTCTGTTTCATTGTTATATAATCTATATAATTTCCTTAAAACCCTATAGCCTCACTAAATCTGTTCCCTTTTTCTCTGTGCGACATTAAAGTGTGAGGTGTTACAATAATTTGAACTGTATCTGAATAATTGTCAGCAACATGTATCAGTAAATTCCTGTAACTACTTTAAAGTGGCCTATTTCCCAAAGACTATGTACAAAACACTTACAGTTGAATACACATACTCTCCACGCACAAAGTTTGACAACAGTTGATGCAAGTAAAGACATTCCTTTACACCTGATAATAATTATATATTAGAATATAATACAAAATACATTCTATAATAATTTGCTCAGGTAATATAGTTCACTAGTGTCTAAGTCTGGTACTGCTGACTGTATCCTGACAAAAGACAAATTCTAACTTATTAATGCTTTGAATGAGTTTGTATTAACAATGATACAATGATTAATGCTCTATTAAAACTAACATTTAAAAAAACATGCATTAACAACTTAAATCTGTGCATTAATTATCATAGGCGCCATTGGCATATACAAAGGTAAAGGGAATCCTAAACACTGAAAAATTTGCATTTTTAATAGAATTTTGTCATGTTTGTGAATGCCAACAAAGGGCTGAGCATCAAACTGTATCAGACTCCATAGACCTGAAATGTATTCTATTTACTTGATTAAATCCATACATTTTGCAAAGTGTATTAAGATAAAATTTCTTTTTCTTTTAATTTGCACTTACAGTCAGCAGCTTTTCTCAGGAAAAGCATCACTGAGGTAATTTCCATCCTTATTTTCATTACTCTTAAAGTAATTAGCCCTGCTTCTTATTCTCATTTATGCAGTCTGTTTTAAATATCCATACGTAATGATGATAAAATGTATATCGATCTGCAATTGCAGTTATTATTTGCATGTTGTATAATATTAGTTAATTGAACTATTTTGTCATTACAGTATTGTCATTATTATTACTGCCATCATCATTAGCACTCATCATTTTTCAGATTATACAGTTTTCTCTCTGTAAGTCTTTATCATCAGGTATTTAATCTATCTCACCATAAAATTATGGGATGTGAAAACTCCATTAGGCTTCTAGGGGCACAATTTGGGAATAAGAAGTTAAATGCGTTAATTACGCAATTGGTTTATTTAAAAAGATTTAAGACCCCCACAATTTTAGACAGCCTCTAAAAATCAGTAATATTTGCTGTGCCTGTCATCTTTTGCTTCTCTCTCTCTCTTTCTTCTCTCTTTCATCATCTGCTCCTGCTGTTTCTGTCTCTATCGCTCTGGTCATTAGTGCATTACAACATGTGCTAACTCATGGCATGCTAATGAAAACACATCACTATGATCATCAGACATATTCTTTACTAGTTTACATTTTTGAAGAAGTTACTCCAGAGTAAGTGGTCCCAGTGTTTGGTAAACATCTAATACGGATATGTTTGTTTCAGACATGTTTTCCTGCTTTTCAAAGGCCTTTCTTCATGAGGGGTTAAAGGGTCTTTATCATTTATAAACTCACACCAGTACTGCTATGGATGTCATATGATATGACACAGTACTACATGGCACTGACTGTGTCTGTATAGTTATGTTTTCTGTCTAAATATGTTGCTGTAATAGCCACTGGGTATATATGTCCTTGTGTTGAAAATTAAAGCATTGCTTGTATGCAAAAATACAGAGTATTTTTTTCACTTTTTTGTTTTTGTATGTCAGTTATTTACTCTGATTTTGTGATTGTTTATTAATGCCAATAAAGGGCTGAGCATCAGACTCCACTGAACTGCAGCTTTAAAAACTTTAAAACTTTTCAATTTCTAATGAAAAATCCCACACCAAGGTTAAGATAAGTACCCTTGACTGAAATGAGGACTGAGTGAAACAATGTACAGAAGTATATTTCATTGCCAATAGGTTTGTATAAGTGAAGATGTTACAGATTCGTACATAAGGTCAAATGTGACATCCACTCTGCAGTTATAGAACATGTCTTACTGTTGTGTGTGAATAAATAGCTGTGTATTGAAGTACTATGTCCAAAAAAAATACTATAATCTGCTTGACATTTTACTTTTTCAAATTATCGAGCAAAGGTTCAAATGCTTTAAAAGGTCTGGAGCACTTTCACTGAATATGGCAACAGTGATAAAATTCCCAACAAGTTAATAGCAAAGCAAAGAACATTAAAACCTTGAACACGCTGAAGCAGTAATATAGAGACTTTCCATAGACTTCCAATTATAAATGAACATTTGCAAAAAAAATATCCAACAATATGTAGATATTGTGGTGCAGTACTTCAAATATTTCCAACATTTTAACACTGGAGTAAGTCGTCCTTCTTTTCATTGTGGGAAAAAAAATCTTGTGGCATTAGTCATATTAGACTTTTCAAAGTTTATATTCCATTTAGTGTGTTTCACATGTCTCCTATATGTGAATGAGCACTTCTATGCACAAGAGAACAAAGTCCATGGAGTCAGGATGTCTTCCTCCCCTCTTCTTATGCCTAAGTCACACATTCCCGTTTCTCATGGCGATTGTGCACGACTGTAGACGATTGACGAGGCTGGTGTGATCGCTATGATACGGGATGCAATGACTATCTCACCCCTGGACACACCCCGTAAATACACCGTCAGTAGCGCTTCGGGGTCGTTCGTCCCGCTCCAGTTAGGTTAATACAGCGATATGATGAGGATTGCATGAATTTCCATCCCGCTGACGCAACGTCAGCCCTGCTCAAGCACAGTTCGCGTCACGTAAGCCCCGACTGAGCCCCGTCGCTTGCGCCAGCTTGAACGGGACACAGTCGGGGCACAAACGGATACATCCTTGTCAGTCATCCTCATAAAGCTGTCAGGATTGAGCTACGATCAGCCTGACTGAGCTCCGTACATGCCACGCTAATGCCGTTCACATTAGGACTGCATTAGGCTTCCACCCCGCTATACTGAGAGTGGCGATTCTCCACGACAGTTTTGAACCGTTTTAAAACTGTCGGGACCCTTCCACGTACCCCGCCGTTCTCACACGACTATACAAGGCTGATCCAGACCAAGTAGCGCATGCACCACGACCACAGCACATTTCATCAGGATTATGACAATCGTGCACAATCGCCATGAGAAACGGGAATGTGTGACTTAGGCATTAACAGCAGCAGTGGCAGGGTGAAATGACTGCCCCTTTCCAAATGGACCAGACAATGTGACGTTCCTCCATAGTTTCATAAGCGTTTAAGACTACTGCCTTGGGATAGCAACCCTAGAGCAGTGTACTGTAGAAAGAATTCAGAGCTGCTGAAAGCATGACACTGAATCAGAGCAGATCTGCCAATTAATCAGAACAGTCTGGGTCCACGAGGGGAGAGGGGCTGAAAATGACTGAAACTCCTACAGCACATCTCAGACAGAGAACATAGAGGTACTCAGGGGTACTCTACGGGTGAAAACCAAAATGGTCCTTTGAACATTAGCGATATAGAACAAATTCATATGGTAGACTGCTACTCAATCTGCAACTCTGTCTACAACTCATACGTTTTAAATGCAACTTAGCACTACGATTACTCTTGGGCTGCTGTCCTCTTTAATACCCCTGTTGCATACTTCCTTCCCTTAATCCCATAACAGAACAGTCAAAAATGTTTTTCTTTTCACTGCAAGCTGTTCAAAATTGAGCTTGAAGTGCTAACCAGGAAGTCATTTTAACAGCTTTTCTCTCTTATATGTGAAATTTAGTCAAGTGACAGAAGTATTTGTTTGCTATTTATCAAAAACACCTCATGAAGTGCTTAAAAGAAAATTCAATCTAAAATGACACTGACAGTGCTGGAGTAGAGGACAGTGGTTTAGTCACTGCTTGCCATCTCTTGTTTTGGTTAAGATTTATAAAAACTGCATTTAGTTTTTCATTTATAAAAAAACTTAATTACGGGGTATAAGAGGAAGCCTTTACTGTTGTTTTTTCATACAAATCTTTCTCGACATAGGAAATACCTTCTCCCCCTCAGCTGCTTGCTCCACCATTTAGTAAATGTGTGCTCCAACAGTCAGTTAGAAAAATGACCTCCAATGTTGGCCTACAGGTGTCTACAGTGGAAGAAACATGTTTTGGCATGCCTGTGCATCCACAGGAGACAGCAGAGCATAGAGTGGCACAGGGTTGAAATATTTTTGGCAAAGAAGGAAGTTAGCAATGCACTGCTTCCCTTGACTAAAAGCCTATGGGATTTTATGTCCTTGAATCACTGCTGATAATAGCTCTGATGAAAGCCCACACTTTTTTATTCATCATGATAATCTTTACAAACAAACCTAACAGTCACAACTTTTAAGGCCTTAACACAGCTGGAATTAAAAGTCACTATTCAGCTATTATGGACTACAACATGGCAGTTTGACTTTGAAGCAACTACCACACTTCCAAATATACTGTATAACAGGCTGTTGTAAGCTCTTGTGTGAAAACTTCATCTTCAAAATGAACTGGTGAAGTTGATGCACATGGTCATGGCCATGGCATATGTGTCATTGTTTAGTAAAAAAAACAGTCAGTGATGAGCATAGGCATTTTTTGTAGTCCTTGTTAGCAGTTTGTAATCAACCATACTTTTAAAAACACAATAATGATTTAAAATTCAAAGCAGTGAAATATCACATGCATTTGCTTTCTACAGACTTAATGATATATCTGAAAAGCTGTTCTAAAATCCTATGAACTTGTCATCGTGGGAACCATAAGTGCTAAAATGCTACCTCACTTGACTCTCTGCTCTGGCCAAAGAAAGCAAAACTGTAAGACCATGGATTAGCTGACCAGGGGACCACTTTTAAAGAGCTAATTCTTTGTTCTGTATCCACAAAGAAGCATGTCTCAGAGCTAAACCAACTGTGGGCAGAAAAAAAAAAATCAGAGTTCCACAAAGGCCTGAGTTGTCGTTGAGTCCTGACTCCAGTAACTTCAGCTGCACAGTGAGCGGAGTCTTGGTGAAACAGTGCTGCTCGCTCACAGGTGATCTATAGTTTGTCAGCACCAATCAGCCTGGAATGGGAGAACAGTCCATTCATCTGCTTAGGGCTTATTGAAGGGGGGTGGGTTGTTTTTGAATGCTTTGAGCCCTCAGCCTGTTCCACAGGCACTATTGAATTGGGCCTATTCATCTTCCTCTTTATCAGTCAAGAACACACTTTTTGATTTATACGTCCATATGATTCTTCTCACTGTGAAGAATTCCCCTGAACGCAGCTCAAAGGCTATAGAGCTCACGACTGTGAAGAATAGTTACGATGAACACATCTGACTGCCGAGGAGTAAATCTTACCAGGCAGTCTGTGTAAAACAGATGTAAATAGCATCACCTCTGTACTTCTACCAGACTTTAATGCAAGTGATTAAAACCCAGCTGATTTTGTGCTGAGAGGAGAAAATGTTGTTTAAGATTCTGAAATGGAAACATATGCATATTACTCAGATTTGCATTTAGACAAGGTACTGTGTCTGAAGGTCGACAGAGGATTCAGTGTGTTATTATGACAGCACATGGTATTATCAACAAATTTGTTGCAGGGACACATAGCTGCAGGTGGATGTGGGTGTTTTAGATTACTCCCAAAATCTGGTGAAATCCCCTCTGTCTAAGGCTTCTTACTCAACTCTCTGCAAATACCGCCAATGATGTGATACCTTTTATTACTGGAAAAAAGGAGAAGCACTATATCTGCATGAAAATGTTGCTGACTCATTCTTTGTGGTTAATACACTGCTATATAAAGTCGGATTTGGCCAAGTAATTTGGTCAAAGATGCGCTCTAGCTGAGCCAATAATTCCCATAAAGCACAACTAGCCGTGCTTTATTACTTTTCAATGCTGGTTCTATTGGAAAGGCTTTTAAAGTTACTGGGAAGTTTTCTCCTTCACTTTCAATCTATCCTTTAGGCGCTTGATGCCCATTTTTTTGGACATGACAAAACGTATTTCTATTTTTTTTTTTGCCCTTTTAGCCCTGGGCAAAGATATACATATTTAAACCTAATAATCAATGTCTGTTAATTCATCTATCAATAAGCTGTAACACTTGAAAACATTGCCACGTTTGACATTCAGTGTTGGGGAGTAATGCATTCTAAAAGTAATGTGATTACTGTAATGCATCCCTTTTTACTGTAACATAGTAATGTAGGGCATTCCAAAAAAGAGGGTTATATTTTACTAGGTACAAATGTCAGTAATGCAAGTTACAGTGTATTTTTAATTTAACCTGAAATTATTATTTTTTTTGTTTGTTTAAAAACAAATTCGCCAAATACTATGTGAGATCAGCAGAGGAGAAAACTACTCCGCTAGGTCTAAAGTAACAGTATCTCTAACACAATGTACCAGAATTGTACCTTTTGTATGTTTTTGCTGTTATTGTTTCTTGTATTGTGCCATGAGCCATCAATGTGGCAATTATATTTTACTGTTTTCAGCCTTAAGCCGAACTCAGTCAGATAGCCACTACATCACCTTTCACTGGATGTGTAATGAGCTTTTTTGAGTGTAATGAGCCACATTTAGAATGCCAAATCTGTATATCCTGTTATTTTGACGAGAGTAACTTCAAAGTAATGCGATAACAGTGTAATGCCTTACATTTCAAATACAGTAATATTATAATGTATTACATTTTTGAAGTAACTTGCCCAAGACTGTTAACATTACTGCCACTGAAAACATATTAAATCCAACCTTTTGTCCACACAGAAAATTGGAAGGTAGTAAAGAAATTGTAAAGTTGAATTGTTAATGACTTCTAAATTGATAAAATCTTTTCAATTCTCATATCTACACACACCAATCCCATCTTCAATACTGAATAGAGATCTGAGTATTCACAAAACTGTAACCACAGCAATTCACAGGTATGTACTGAGCTGTTGTATTGCTCATCTAAAGCCCTTGTAAGGTGATAATCTTTCTATTTGTACCTACGGTCCTCTTAGCATGCCGTACAATGTACTGTTTAAAACTCAAAATGATGAGTTTTTTTATGATGCTGCAGGCACAGTGTGCTGCCAATAACAGCCCATAATCACAGTAAAGAATGCCCTCTCACGTATTAACTACTGTCCTTTATAAAACCAGCATAATCAGAATTTAGAGCGTGTTCATTTATGGCATCAGGTGAAATGTCATCAAGCCTCATCAGTCATTTAAATACTAAGGCATATTATAGTCATCTCTTGTATATTTTATAGGATGCTTCAAGTCAGAGGAGCACAGCCAATGGGTGCCGCAGCTTTATCACTGTTCTAATTGAGCAGTCATGGTGACAGCTTTTGGAAAGCACCTGGATCCTGTTGTGAAGCTCAACTGCTTTATCAGTTTGAGATAAATCCCAGCTTGCTGGAGTTTGGCTCTAAACTTCTGTGAACCCGACATGAAACCACTCCTCATCACACCATGACTTCCAAATTTAGCCTGTGTCCCTCTGTGCTCCTCTGCACCAATCTCTTTTTTTAAAGTTATTCAAGAATTCATCTTAAGAGGGGAATTTACTCCATAAAAGCGAGTACTAGCAGAGCCGCACAATGCATGTTCAACAAAACAACATGAGATCATAAAAGATGGGCAATAATGTATCACTTGAAGGCAGATTAAATGGAAATCAGAACTAAGACTTTTAATAATGTACTCTGACACGCAGCTACAAGAGGAGCAGGCACTGTCATACAGGGACAGAAAGAGTTCAGAAGTACTGTATTGATGAAATTTTACCTAAGTACAAGAGCAAGTTGTTCTCTGTAAATCTACTCAAGCAACAGTAAAATGTAAACTTCATTAAGATTCAAATGAAAATACCAATTTTTGGGGGGCATTTTGTGCCTTTTATGATAGGAGAGAATGACAGTGGATAGGCTTGTGAAAGTGGGTGAGAGAGTAGGGGAAGACACTCTGCAAACTGGCCACAGGCTGGATTCAAACCCAGGTTGCTAACCACTCCGCCAAACCAGCATCCCAAAAATACCAAGTTTCTGAGGAGATTTGAGTTGCGCAAAAATGAGAACAGCAGTATTGTGAAGAGATCACCAGATATTTGTCACAGTTTACAAGAATGAAACTGCAGTGTAAAAAGGTTGATACTGTAAATCATTAGAAAAAAAACAGTATTTTGCTAATTCCTACTTCCTTATTGTCACCATAGGGCTTTAGATAAGGTTAGCTGGTGACATGTTGTGCACTGTGCTTTGGTTGTATTTCTGAGACCTTAAACACACAAAACACACAAAGAACACTGTATCAAATATGTTGATGCCCAGATTAAATATGTAGTACAACCCCCCCCCCCCCAACAACATTAGAGAAAAATCTTGCAGCAGCATAAATTCCACACAAACTGTTGATGGTATAACTTCCTGTAACAACTGTTTACAGAGAGAGCAAAGGGTCTGTTTCTTAACCTCAGTTAAAGAGACATACGTGTAAGATTTAAATTACAACTTAATCAATGTTTAATCTTTCTCAGACGGTGCCTCAAATATTAGTATAATCTCTGTCAAAAGTCAAAACTAAGCCAGTCTGTGATTGAACTTATGCACAGCTGCAACAGGTGGAAAATGGGAAAACATCAGTGCAGCAAATTGTTATCAGTCAGTTGTATGACAGGGCTTAAAATTTAAAATAAGCATCACATTAAATCAAAGAAATATAGACATTAATAGATCAAAATATCACCTTTATTTGTATAAATCATCCATAACTTTGTCTATTAAGTTATAGACAGTTAAGTTTAAGATGTCCATAACCTCTTAAACTTAATTGTCAGTGAGTATCTTTAAGATAATTGCATTTATTTAAAATCAGCATGAAATGTAATCAACAAAAGGGACATCAACTTTCTGATTTATTAATCTAGTCTCAAGCAAGTAGCCTTTATTTCAGTTTTTAGGTTGTTTCAATCTTATGTATATTTCTCAAGTACAGACATTGATAAACCAGTGTAAGGCATGATTTTATTGGTTTTCTTCTTTTTTTAACTTAAAGGTTAAGTTCGGTTTCTACAGCTTTCACAATGTTTATAGAATGAAGTAGACCAATATATTCACCCAGAAGGCTTTCCTGATCCTAACAGTGCTTCGGGAGATATTTAGATCCAAAATCGAGCGGTGGACATCCTTATAATGGTAGCTTGTTGTGTAGCCGGTGGTCTTCCCCTGAAACAATGAGCCGTACTGCGCATGCGTGGAGGCAAACGTTCTTCATCTTCAGTTCAGAGGTCAGCACAGCCACAAAACATGTCTGGAGCGACACAGACTGTAATGGAGGAGTAGTGTGAGCGGACCATGATGAAATATTGGTGAAACTAATGAGTTTTTGGACGATACATGCAGTTTTAGGAGCGGCGCTATACATGCCCTATGTGCTACCATTAAACGGATGTCCGCCGCTCGACTTTGGATCTAAATATCTACCGAAGCACTGTTTGGATCAGGAAAGCCTTCTGGGTGAGTATATTGTTCTACTTCATTCTATAAACAATGTGAAAGCTGTAGAAACCGAACTTATCCTTTAAGCTAAGTCACATCATATGTCCATCAATACCTCATTTTGGTGACCGTCTCCATCTCTCAGTGACATCACGTTTGCTCGAGTTTCACCATGAACACATCATATATCATATGAAAGGATGTATCAGCTGGCATTTTTCCAACTGTATCCTTTTCACTCATCTACCAACCACAAAACACTGCAGCCGATGGCCCTGCAGCAGAATCATCTGTAAGTTTTCTGCAGTCCACCTCTGCAGAACTAATGTACTCACTGACTAATGTTTCCCACACGGACATGGATTACCACTCTGTACTTCTCACACCCACACAACACTGTTTGGCTGTTGCTGCACAGCCACACACAAAATTCCCTGAAAAGTTCAGCTTTTTGAACTTTGGCAACACAGGAAAAAGTGACCAGGTTGCCCAGATCGCAGCCGTCGTGTCGCAGGAGGGTTAGCCCTGCCCCATCGTGGCTGTACAACGAATTTAAATGGAGAGTGGGCACTGAGGTCACAAAGTTGCGTTCGGTGTGTAGATAGATTTAGACCTCAATAATTCTGTGAAATGTAGCAATTCTGATCTTCACCTTCCTCTGGTGTTAGCTTTCTGTATACTATCCCTTGCGTTAACAAGTGGATTTGAACCGAGACTTGAATCTGTCCATTTTGACCCATATTTATTTACTTCAAGAAAAATGTAAAACCAACAACAACCAATCTTCAAGTGAAACACCCCTTATTTTAGAGTCAGCTGGCCCTAGTGTGTTTGTGGCTGATGTTGAGGCAGGGCTGGCTGAGGGGAATACTGGCGCTGATGCTCTTTGTCTTGCTGGTGGCATTGACGGAGTGCTAGGTAAGCCCTGAAGCTGTCTGACCAAGGCTGCAGTGGCTGGGCTTGGGCACCTGCTCCCTTCATTCAGTGTGTGCATTTTTAAGGGAACTTCTTAGCTCCTCAAGTAACAATCACTGCTTGTTTTATTTTGGGGCAGGGGGTTGAGTTCTCCCTGAGGTAAAGGTTCTCATTTTTACATGGCAAAAACTGGAGATGTGTACCCTGAAAATCACTAACTCTTATCTGAATTGGTCTTACACATCTAGATGTGTGCTTCTTCGATTTTGTTTTGTCTTTTCAGGGAGGGAGACCAACAGGCAAAGAGAGAAGCCCCTAACTGAAGCTCAGAGTTGGGAGAGGAGTTGGCAGTCTGTGAGCTCTTGGCTGACAGTGATGATTTCAGTTTGAGAACTAATTATATAAATTAAATAATTTTTTTATTGTAACATGGTTAAAACCAGCCCTAAGAACACAAAAGGTCATGATTTTCACCAGAGCATTTCATAATTTAGTGTTATTGATTTCAGTATTTCATTTTTTTTAAATGGAGGTTACTGAAGTCAAAAAGCCTTCATAGCATGAACAAACCGATGCCGATCTTTTATGCATTTAAAACCTGAAAAGTGGTCTTTGCCAACTCTAACACAGGAGGAAGGTTAAAAACTCAGAAAGGTCGCAAAAAGTGACACAGTGTTGTGAGTAAACAAAACTAGTTTCTTTCAGCCTTTTTCTTTTTTTACCTCAATGGAGCTGGGCTGTTTTGTTTGCTACAATAATGATGTTAGAGAAACACAAGTTAAGAACTTAATTTACATCAACAGTTTTATAGTGAACCATTGTTACTTTTTGTACTATTTCCTTATCTCTCAATACATGAACTACAAACCTGTTGATACTCACTAAAGTCACATCCAATAGAAGTTTCTGAATAATTCATGATTATTTGTGTTGCTACAAAGGCTCAGTGTGTCCAGTAATGGATTTCAGACACTTCAGATACAGCCTGTGGCGAAGGTCTCTGCAGGGCATTGTGTTTGCAGCACATACAAGACTCTTTGTGAAATGTGATTATACCTAAGTGTTATTCCATTCTTCAAAGTAAAAAAGACACAACAGAGTAGATGAAAAAAGTAATGTTGAAGTTTAAATTCAACAGGTTCGAAGTTTTTTTTTTTATCACAAATGACAAGAATTTTAATTGAACTCTATTCACAAGGTGTATAACTGAGGTGGAAATCCATGCAGTTTTTTTCTCCTTTTTATCACTTCATGCCCAGAGGTATCCCAGCTTTTCTTTTTGTTGCTATGGTGACTTTTTACCTTTTACATTTGCTATTGTCAATTGTGTTTTTGTGCTTGTCCATCTCAATGAGTCTGGGTTCTGATGGTATTCACCACGAGACACTTAAAGCAGGGATGCAAGAGCTAATGAACTCAGAGCTGTATGTCCAGAAAGTCATCAGGGGACCTTGGTTCGGGGAATTAAACCTTAATTCAACCAGAGATTCATTAGCAACGCAGTAAAGTAATATGCAGTATGTACTCTTCTGCGCTCAGAGCCTTTCATAATGTGCTGCACGTCACAGCAATGGCTTGATGGCTCCAAGGTGTTACACCGAGTCAATGCCATGCTGTCAAAGCGTAAAGAAATGTATAGTTCATAAATGGTGGAACATGAATGAATGCTTTTAGAACTGTCATAGAAAAGGGAGATTGTTTTCTCTTTAGTGGCTGAGTTGTTCTCTGCATGCTAATCCAGAAGCTCTGGTTTAAAAATTGTTCCGTTCAGTCAGTGGATGTTTGATTTTTCACATTAGGAGTGGGGTTCATGGTGTAACTTAGACATGATCAAAACAGCTATAAAGATGGAACATGACTTTGAGATACTGGAATAGTCATAAGTTATCTTGAAGATCTCCCACCTTACAATTGCATTATTTACATTCCTTCCAGTAGCTTTTTGTTGTTATGTTGTTTAGGGCTGCATCTGAAAGCTGTTTGAAAGGACCATCAATAAAAAACAAAAGTAGAGGAGATATGCTAAAATCATTCAGAATAGAATGTCACAGAACAGAGCAGAACACAGCCAATAAACACTAAAACAATAAAACCAATTCACGTTGGTCTGGATCTCATCTGTCATTTAGTTAAATTCAGGCTGTTTATTGCGCTTTAAAAACTTTAGTTGCCAGAGGGACTCCATAATGCCTCTCTGAACTCTGAAGCTCAAACTGATCAAAAAGAGGATGAGAACTATCTGCTAGGACACTTATTTTATTCCTTGTTCCCTCTGTATAAAACAAAACAAACAAACAAACAAACATTGTGACAGGGTTTCATTAACACAGTCTTTTAAAGTTGTTTATTCTGCACACAATTCAAGTGACCATACCAGACAGAAGTTAAAACACCCTCTGACCATTTCATCTAAACTAATGAGACAATTACTGAATACAATTGAGAAATTCACTAATTTAGAAGTATTAGACCACTTAAATTCTCCTCAGCAGGATCAAGTACTACTGTACACGTTAGCCTGTTTGGGGCAATTTGTATAATGTATTAGCATCAAGCTAACTTTCTTAGATATGTAGCTGGTTCTTCTGTAGATATAGGACAATAGACAGAGCCTACATCTAAGAGCTTTTTTTCAATTACAGAGAAAGATAATAGCTCGACTATTAATTCATGTTGATGGTAATTAAAAGCAACAGATTTCATGCCCAATGACATAATAAACAGTTAGAGGCACTGACAAATAATCTAATCAAATAGTCTACTTGAAAGGTTTCGTTTAGATGAGCAGATACCATTTTATGTATTTTTTAACTAAATGACTGTTTATTTTTGTCAACTATATACTTTTACTATTAAAGAGGTAAAATTGACTTACAGCATTATTTTTGTCTTTTGGCTTGATAGCAATAATGTGCATTATTGTCAATTAAAATATATGGCAATGTTAAAATGGCTTGATTACCTCCTCCAGGAGGTTTTGTTATTGCTGGCGTCTGTTTGTTTGTTTATCTGTTAACAACATAACTCAAACATTTATGGACGGATTTCGATGAAATGATCAGGAAATGTCCGGATTGGGACAAGGAACAAATGATTAGATTTTGGGAGTGATCCGGATCACCGTCTGGATCTGCCATGATGAAAAATGAAATTTTGCTGAATAACTACTGAACTAAAATAGATATCATTATGAATCCAATTGCCAATGTTTTGTTTTCATGGTCAAGGAATCTAAATATTTAGATGAAATAAAGGTAGGACTAATATTTATGGTGAAAATCACAATATTGGTGAGGACTGTGGCTCTGGCGGAGGTCTGTGCTCTCTGAGTGCTTTCTAGTTCAAAAAATTAATTACATCTGGGCGTATTCAGAAAATACATTATTTAATAAAGTGACCTTATGTCAAGCCTCAGCCTTCTTGATGAATGTTACAAGGCTGTACAAAATAAATTGTGACAGGTGACTTAATAAAAGATAAATAACTTTTGACTAACTTTTAATCAAATCTTATCACTGATATTTTTTATAAATTTGGCTTCAGGGAAAAAAACAAAGACAAAAATAGTATGGTGTGTGAAAATAACGACATGTCTTTTCAAAGATAAGAGCTGGAAAACATAGCTGGACAAAAAAAAAGAAAAAAAGAAACAAACAGTGACGACAATGAAAAAAGCACATAGCCAGCTCTACTTCATCAAGCATGTGAAGAAGGCCAGACTCAGCCTTCAGCTTCTCACCCAGGCCCATGGAGGGCTCCCTATGGGTGCTCTATGGGCATCCTCACCAGTGGAATCACTGTGGAATAGGATCACCAGCCAGGCTGATAGAAAATCTCTGCAATGGGTCATCAAGGATGTAGAGAGGATCATCAGCTCCAGTCTCTTCTCCATGGATACTCTGTAACACAGTGCAGCAGGAGGAACACACAGGGCATCCTCAGGGACAAACACCACCCTGCTCATGCTCTGTTTGAGAGTAAGGACTCAGGATGCGACCCGAGACACCGCAGGCCAGTGACTGTCCCAACTCACAAAGCACACTACCACAACAGCGTCTTCCCTGCTGCTGTCAGACTGCAGAACAGGACATAAAAAGCAGGGGGACATTTTACAACAGCAGCTCCCTGTTTAGTTGACCAACTTACAGGGCAACAAAAAAAGAAAATATAATGCAATTTAAAAACATGACATGTAAGATAAGTCTGGTATATTCCCAGAGATAAATAACTTCTGTTAATCAGGGCCGTAGCCAGGATTGCAGAATAGGGGAGGTGCATGATGTGCGCGCTTTGTGCGTGCTGAAAATTTTTTCGATGTTTTTTTTTTTAGACTACATGTCACACAAGACACAAGACTCTCCTCTCTGTGCTCCACCTTACTTTCCACTATTCTCTTTTCCATCCTCCTTGGTTTCATGTTCCTCTTTGTCAATTTCTTTCTTTTTCTTTGCCAGAAATACATCCAGTGTATTCTGTTTTAATCTCTTGGACATGTTTGCCCTGCTCTCAGTGACTTGTTTTCTGGGGAATCGGTATATTAAAATTAACATGAGCTGAAAAGAAAGCACGGGTCACATGTCTCGAGGTCCTCGAGTAGTCACATCATCGTGACGCAAGCTCGGCCAGCTGATGAGCCAGGCGCTCATCAAAAAAATAAATAAACTGGCTTTGATCAGATGATTTAACAGGCCAAACTAGTGCTGAATTATCTAAAAAATATATATTGTGGTCACCTAGGTGTAGATGGGTGGGAATGTGGTCTACAAAGTGCTAATAATAAAAAATCTAAACAGTTGAAAGTTCGGTTGAAGTCATTAGTTTGTTTGCTTTTAGAGGGATCTCGGTTGGTTCATCAATGTGCCTACCTACCAAGGAGCAGAACACAAAGCCCAGGGTTTCAACAGGCTCTAACTGACATCACATCACAGTTTTTATGAGTTTATGTTTTATTCAGTTAGGCATATTTGGCGAAAAAAAAAAATCGGAAAAAATAGGTGAGGTTCGGACCTCGCTGACCTCATAACCTGGCTACGGCCATGCTGTTAATCTTCTAGTGTATTAAATGGATAGTTCAGTATTTTTGGAGTGGGTTGTGTCGCTTATTGAACAATAGCCAGCAAAGTGGTTGAAAAAGGTTCCCAGAAGTGTTCTTCTTTTGATAAGAATAAACTGAAACATCTGGTTAGGTGCACTGCTGTTGAAGGGTAATATATTTCACATAATTGTGTAAGTTTTACATAAAAACAAGCCAAGGTACTGTAGTGGGAAAACTGACCTATGGGATACAATTTTCAGAGCGCTTTATTTTTCCTCAGGAAAGTCTCCGCGTTTGGCACTATTTCATGATTCAGCAAATGGCTACGTGTTCTTCTGTCTGTGACCATTGATTATGCTGATCTACTGTTTAGCTCTGTGGATGCCCTAGGCTACCTTTATGCTCTGGAATATATGAAGTAATCTAAACAGTTGAAAGTTCGGTTGAAGTCATTAGTTTGTTGCTTTAAGAGAGGGATCTCGGATTGGTTCGTCAATGTGCCTACCTACCAAGGAGCTGACATCGGGCCTCAGGGTTTCAACAGGCTCTAACTGACATCACATCACTTCTGTTCTGTCTTCACTGGCTTCCTTTTCTATTTAGGAACTGATTTTAAGATTTTACTGATCACTTTTAAAGCCCAGACAGGTCTGAGTCTAACTTACTATCAGAGATTTAGAGTTAGACTGGAGCCTCAAATCTTAGGCCGTCGGACTCCTGGCTGTTCTGAAGTCAAGGCTCATGACTGAAGGTGACTGAGCCTTTTCTGTCCGAGCCTTTTCTTTAGAATGACCTGCCTGAGGAGGTTAGGCATGCAGATTAATGGGATCTTTTAAATCACTTCTTAAAATTCACATCTGTGGACACGCTATTGAATAATGCTATCTTTACATGCTTGTCCATTTATTTATACATTATTTTTGTCAGTTATCTATCTATATTAATTCATTTCTTTTCTCTGATGCTCTAACCCTGGTTTCTTATCTGCTTAAGTCATTTTCATATGATCCTTGAATGTTTTACCTTCATTCCCTTTTTTATCTATCCCTCATTCGTTCTAATCTTCCTGTCTTTCCAATTTGATTTCAACGTCCGTTTATCATTTTGTTTGCTTCTTATCCTTACTTATTTTTTGAATCTTGATTTATTATTACTTGTTAAGACAGTTTACATTGCATTTTGCCCTAATGTAGTATAATTTGAATAGCACTTAAGTTGTTTGAGATTAACTGCTTTACTTCCTTTTGCTAGCTTGGTTTTCCTTGCTCACTCGTGCTAGCATTATGCTCCAGTGCATGGTTTTCCACTCATGTTGGCGTTGTGCTCAAGTCCTCTTGTTTTACTCCTTTAGAATTTCAGTCTTGCCTGATACAGTAGTTGATGCTTATTTTAATGTTTCCTGTGTCCTAATTTTGTTTCGGTTAAAGCAGTTTGTAAACATCAGCTTCAAAGATGCTCCAAAAAATAACATTGTCATTTTTGTTAAAATTGCTAATTTTTTGTCGTGTAGATTTTGTTTTGATTGAACGCCATGACTTGTATCAACCACTAATGCACAAGTTCAAGAAATTAGTGCATGATTAAAACATGTTTTCATGTAAGTGTTAGTTCAAGATACTTTAAGGGTAACAGACTCGCTTTTTAGGTGACTTGGTGGTGTAAAAAAGCAGCTGCTATTTCCATTTGACTAAGAATAAATAATCCCAATTGAAAATGACAGCTTTCATCCCATCATTTGTCATTACATATTAAATGTTAGACAGCTACTTCAGCATTCACACAAATATTGATGTCAGCTGAAGCAGATCCGAGTACAACATTAAAATACATATTCCTCAGATTCATTCATGGATAGACAAATACCATAAACTCATTCTATGTTCTAAAAATCTTTTTTTCCCCTCTGTTTTGGCATGTCTTTTAAAAAAAGACAAGAAGATTTCTGAACATGTGCTTGGGTCTTTCTCAAATTTGAAGCCTCTGGAATCACTGTTCTCCCAATTACAGCTTCTTTCTCTTGTTTAAATTATTATCTGGATTTGGGTGAAAGAGACAGAAAAATCAGATACTTTTAATGAAGGTGTGGTGGGAAGGGGAATTTGTCAAGGCTAAGGCCTGGAATAAAAAGATGAAAGACTCTGGAAGATAACTTTGAGTCTGTGGATAAAAAGAGACATTTCAGAAAGTAAGTTTAAGTTATTTAAATCTTCATTTTAGTTAACATAGCAGCTCAGATAACTGAAAAGGGGAAGAAATGCATTTTTATAAACAAAGTGCAATTATTTTGAGGTTATATTACAGATGTACTGCAAAATAATCTTCACACTCCTTCCTTGCAACAGTAGGGTTTCCATTATGTCTTCTTGAATCCCGAAAACTTGTGGCAATTTTTAGATATTTCTTTTTGCTTCATGTGTTAACTGAAATAAATACTTTGTCATCCAGACTCTGCAAATACTCTTGTAAGCTCTGACAGTTGGGCCTTGAGTCCATCCCTTCTCATTCCTTCACACAAGAAAACATGCTGTTGCTGTTTGATGAAGCTACACAGTGATCAGAATCTACTTTATAACTGAAGATAAATGATCATACCTTGCATTAGGACTTTAATTCTAACTTATTTACAGCATACGGAGAAGTTTTACACACATCTACAGTCCTCTGTTTTGTTTTAATGAGCTGATTTCTGTGCTGCAGAGACATGCAGTTTGATGCCTGCAGGTCATCTGGCAGCTCAGTATCAATAAAAAAGATATAATTAACATTTTAATTTGAAGTACAATAACACTAACATTTCATTTCACATCTATTAAAAATACATCATGTACTTAGTGGGTTTAGAGACCCTTCCAACAGCAACATTTTAAAGGGTAAACTAAACAAAACTAAAGAAATAATGACAAACCATGACAGTAACAGATATTTGTCACTATTTTAACCGCATGCTATCGGTGGCATTCTGTTATTCTCTTGGTTTAAAATGATGATGACAAGGAAATATGAAAAAAGGCTGAAATCTGTTGATATCACTGTGGATATCCAACAAGGCACAACTTCCGCATTTGTAAAAAAAATAAATCCCGAACCTTTCTGCATAATTTTGTGGAGCTATCAGCATGTTCAAGGTTCTTTGGAGCAGCAGTAAAACAATTAGTAAATATCATGTACTCACTGCACTTCTCTTTCTCTACCTGATGTTGTCCTCTTTAGTGTTTGTGTTTTCTGTGTTTGTGTATTCTCCAGTTCCACAGGGTGTCTCCAGGTCATCTCACATTTTGATCTATTTGTCCACAAGAATCTCCCTTTTCCTATTTTTTCAGTAAATGGGAGATGTTCTGAGTATCGGTTGTATAAACTCTGTGTGTGTGAGATTTGGGGATGATACTCCTCTGTCAAAGCCTGATAATGAGGGCTGGATGTGAGGAAGTGTAGCTTTGTCTCTGTCTGTAAAGGTGTCACAGTGGAAGCATGGGAGCCAGCTCTTTTTGTGACAACCCCTTTCTATAACTTTGTTGCAATGAACCAGTCAGCACTTTTCTGAATGAATAATTCTCTTTAGTGCTCAGGTAAGCTGTAAATTTGCATTCTCTGTTGAGGGCAAAAAAATTTCCTTATTTTGGGGAAGTTTCTTTCCAGTATTGCTTGTAGTTTTATTTTTTAAAAATTTACTTTTGTCCAATTTTCTGAGTCTGGTTTGGTTGTGTTGTGGGGTTACTGTGGTCCTAAGTAACTCTCTCTTTCTCTCTATGTCTTTCTCACTTTGAGTTAAAACATCCCTGAATATTTATTTATTTTCACACTTTGGTACTTTCTGTACTATCAAACAAAAAAAGCACACTGTGTTACTCGAACTGTTTCATGCAGAAACAACAGTGCCAACAACCCTCTAAATTAGACTTAATGTGATGGACAGCCTCAGAAAAATAAACAGTAAACCTTAACAGCATACATCTAATCTTCAGCACAGCACAAATATACTATTTTAACAGTGGCGGCTGGTGAAAAATATTCTTGGTGGGGCACTACTGTGCAACACTCAGTTTTTAACAACCATTCCACTACATCCTACCACAATTATGCAGATGACACTCAGATCTATGTCCAACTAAAAATACAGATTACAGAATGGTGCACACACATATCAGACACACACACATAAATATATACAAATGTTCAACCATATACTGCTGAAAAGCTTACATAACCTATATACAAAGAAATAAGTAAGGTGAACATGTGTACATGTGTAAATTAAAAATAACTTTACACAGAAATGAGTAAGGGGATCATGTGTGCGTGTGTAAATTAACAATTACTATATGCAGAAATGAGTAAGGTGAACGTGTGCATGTGTAAATTAACAATAACTTTATACAGAAATGAGTAAGGGGAACATGTGTGCATGTATAAATAACAATAACTTTATACAGAAATGAATAAGTTGAACATGTGTCTAATTGTCCACATTACTTTTCCTCCACATAAAAAACCTACTTCTCTTTACTTATTTTCAAGTCCTCCCGACTCCGTTATACATTGAACATGAACAAATTGTTTGTTGATACGCCGAAGTGACAGTAAAATGTGGGTTTTGGGGCTATCACAAGTTGACACTGTTGAAAGTTTGACATTTTGATCAGGCATCTAAGATAGTTACCTATATATTACCTTCGGTATATTTACGCCGTCAAATAATTCTGTAATTCTTCAAAATCTTTCGTTGTCATGCTAAATGTTGTGAAGTCACCTTCACCACTAAGTAAGTAAATGAGTGTAAAGAGCTAATTTTTGTGTATAATATAGATTCGGGAGACGTTTGGATAGTAAACAAAAGGGTCCTTCAAAGGCACGCCCCCTTCACATCTGCCTGGACTGTCACCAGTTAATCTAGCACCAGTCAATACAGCACACCGGCACCGACACGAGCTGAATTAACCCGAGGGACGATTTCAGAAGCGCCCTTCGGAGATTATTTTCAACGACGCTGATTGGCCAAATTCACACTGATATGCGCTTATCTTGTCATAGCAACAGTCCCTTATTGGCTATTCGTCACTGTCTGATGGGCGCTTTTTCCAGCGCCCATCAGACACAGACCAAGACAGAGTAGGCTTACTTTTGTGTTACATTAATGAAAATAAATTTCTTTATATAGTAATATGTATATATTTATGTTTATATTTAAATTACACATTTAAAGCTGCTATGAGGAGAATTTATCGCCGGCGTAATGCTGCGTTCCTGTAACCTCGGAAATGGGAGTGACATCATCTCACACTTGTCGGCGTTCCAGTTGAAGTCAGAAAAAAACATGACGATCTACCAGGCTATTGTTAGCTGCTGTTAGCACGCCCTGCGTTGTTGTATGAAGAATGTGATTATCACTATGGCAGCATTTTTGTAAATATAAATCTAGCAATACTATGTATACAGCTGATCTAGAGTGACACACCCCAGTCAGAAGTGCAAATAAATTGATTATTACAGGAGCTAAATAACTGTTCACACTGGGGGCATCCATCTTCGATTGACACCTCGGGGTGGCGAGGTTTCACCGAGTTCCTAGTAGGAAATTCTGACTTCGGGGACGTTCCAGTGGCAGTTTCCCACTCTAAACTCAAAATTCCTACTTCTGACTACAACTTGAATGCACCAGAGACGTGAAGCCAAATGTGTTTGTTTGTTGTGGTGAATGGCTGCAGCATAGATCTTTGCATTGCTTTACAAGTCTCTTTTTTCAACAACTTACAGGATGCAAAGCCACGAGGTAATGTATCTCTTTCTAGTTACGTGTAGTTTTTTTGATGTGTGAAGCGACAAGCAATGAGGAAAAGTTATTATCGTAGTTGTAGCCGGCTAAATATCGCCTACTAGCCCCGCCCCGGCCCTCAATATAAATATAATATAAATAAATATATATAAATTTGCTCTAGTTTTAATTGTCTGGTTCCCCGAAGTTGAGTATCCAGGCCAGTCCAGCCCTGTACGACCCGACCAGGAGGCTAAAGAATAGCATTTATAGATTACCTATTTAGATGCTATAAAACACATCGATAAGTGCGTATTTCGATCAGGCATACATCTAAAAGCGAGAATTTTTTGTAATTACTTAAAAACTCCTCACAGTCTCCTTAAATAAGTAATTTTTGGTAATATTCATTCTTTCAAAATAAAGTATATACATTTAATATCACATTCTCCACTGGGGGGGCGGCGCCCTAGCGCCCTCTATTGGCCAGCTGCCGCTGTATTTTAAATATAGAGCTTTGGTGTGGTGAAAATCTGAAGTTGTAATAGTTTTTGGAATTTTGCTTTTAGTCTTGATCCTTTCAGAATGCTCTGCCCCTGCATCATAGTTTAGCAACATAGCAGGGTTAGTATGTGCTCTGAAATATAAAAATATCCAAAGACAGCATTTACACACAATACATCTCCCCTCAATACCAGCTGTTATTTGAATGAGTAGAGTATTACACCAACATTTTTGTGTTTCATGACAAAAACAGGTTCGAGAACCCCTACCTTGCCTGGTTAAGTCTTATGGCATGTTTTTTTTCTTTTTTAAAAACTGAAATAAGGAACTTTATTTGAGGCAAAGTTTAGTTTTGAAGTGAACTAAGTTGAGTATCTAAACAGGACTATATGAAGCATGAGACTTTGTAGGTGAGCAACAAAAGCAAATATCTAACAAATAAAAAGACAAGGAGCAGTTATTGTTTTTATATATTGACTTAATTAACATACAATACCCAGGATTACAATATTTTAACATTTGTGACTGGGTGGCATTTATCAGCCTTGTAACAATAAAGTTTCTGTGCCGCTGCTGCTGCTGAAATGTCACCATCCACTCTATCTACTGCAAGGTATCTTTATCCTTTGTGTCATCTGTAAGGCAGAATAAAATGGATCTGACTTAGTAATCAGGTTCTATAGTTGGGGCTTTGGAGAACTCAGCTGGAGGCTCGTTGCAGACCTGGAGATAGGTGCAGGCAGGGGGTCTATTAACGCTTAGGGGAGCCAAACTTGACAGCTCCTTACTCATCTTGGCCCCACAGGGAAGCTTGTTCTCGCTCCGCCACTGTTGTGATGGTCAATACCGGTGCTTGGACACCTGGATATGGGTTAGGATAGTTGCTCATTGTAACGATAGTGTTTCATCTGGGATTTGATCCTGTGTAACACTGTAGCCGGGTATTTATTTATTTCCTGCTCCTCCTTTTTCCTCCCTCTCTATTTTTCTTGCTGAGCTCAGGCACTGAAAGAACAATCCTTTGAATATTAATAAATACATGTAAACCTGCATGTAGGTTTTACGGCATAATTGAGGTCTCGTGTAGTCAAAGCAATAAGCAATAATCGTGAGACTATCAAGCATATTGTTCTCGTTATGAAGACTGCTGGGGGCTACGGAGCTATCAAGGCAATAATGTCAGTGCATGCTCAGTTTGGCCGTTTTGCTCAGCATGTCACAGATGTGAATCAAGAACAATGAGGCAAGTTCTTGTTAACTGTATAAAGCATTATGCTGCTAATGAAACACATGGCTTTGTGCTCGAGGTGCAGTTGCATGAGAGTTACTTTGCCTTGTGTAGTTGTTTTTTTTTCTTTACAGATGTATTGTTAGTGGCAGTTACTCTCAAAATGATTATTATAAAAAAAAAGACATCAAATGCCTTCACAAGCCTGCACGATACCTTGTCTAGGTTCCAACATTACAGTGTGCTGATGTGCAGTAATCACACTGAAGGACAGAACGTTTGTGCAAAGTGTTGAAGTTTTGATAGGGGTATTGAACCAATACTTTGATAACAGTGCTTTGTAGTTCTTGAGTAGATGATTTTAGAAGAAAAAAAAAACATTTCTCATTCATCCAGGTAATGGTTATCCAATTCTTCAGTTCTTCGGCTCTGTTAAGAACTGAAGAAGCCTTTTGGAGGAGAGGCGAAACATCTTCAAGCCCCGAGCAAGTCCAGCTGCCCTTTCAACAAAGAATTGGATAAAAGCAGAAGTATTAAAAAGTAATGGCCCACCACCACATGAGGTTGCATCTGCTTTAACAAAATATTAGGGATAAATAGCGTTGCAAAGACAGTCTGCCAGTTTGGTAATATGTATGAAAACAAAGTATATGCACACTTTTGAAACAACTAAGACCTTTAGGACCCAAACAAAGATAGTAGGGAGTTTTTATTCTGATTAAAATTTTGTGTTTCAGATATTCTGTTAATGGAAGGAAAAGTGTTACATGAACCTCTATAAAATTGCTACTCCTCAAGAGAAGGCACAATCTGTGTCATGGTTTATTGAGACAATGTGGACTACTTGGCATCTTTCTCAACTTTCATGCAGGACTGAACAACTTTGAATTTCCCTATCTGAAGTACAAGAAGTTTGTACATATTTCAAGTTGCCTCATGCCAGGTGTTTACAAATCATTTTGATTTCCAATCAGATCTACTTAATTATAAAATGTTTTAAAAAAATACAATGGCAATGGTAATGATGCAGATCTGATTAAAAGTTCAAATATGTATCACAGCAGAGCCTAATTCAAGACCCTTGACTAGTAAAATAAAACTTCATTTTTATCTTTATTTTTTTTCAAGATTGTGTATAGGTAGTACTTTCAGTTGCTTCCTTAGGAATAGTTTCTTTGGATGTTTGTGAAAAATAAAAAACTTTGAGGCAGAAACATCTTGCTGTAGATTTGCCTGATCTATTTATGAGTTTGGGAAATTGGTTAATTTTAGCTGAGTTGATTGGATGTTGTCAGTTTCTTAATGTATTGCAATGATGCAGAGTGTGATACTATGTCTGTCAGTGTGTTGTTTGCCACAAACTGTATTATGTGCTGCTGCCTGGGTGCACTTGCAAAACAGATTTTGATCTCAACAAGAGAGACTGAATAAATGTTAAATCAAAAAGTTGTTGCCTACAGCGAGTTGCGGTATTGCTGCTTAAAATGTAGCCCAAAACACTGCAAGGCAGAGATTGAAATTACTTTTCCTGCATTTATTACTCATTAATAGGGATGGAGTAATTAAACCATGCCAGTTTAATTAGGTTTACATTTCTCGTAGTGAATGTGCAGGCTCCATGTCTTCTTCTCTGGTTTTGGTGTATGTCTGCAGCAGCGTTACAGCGCCACTTACAGGCCTGGCACATGTGCTGTAGTATTTTTAGTGTTTTACGTGAACGGAAACATTTCTTGAAACAATGGTTTAAATGTGTGGGATTTGGATAGTATGACAGTGGAGACTTGAAATCTTAACAGTATCAGTAACTACAGGACAATAATTGCATTTAGGCCCGGTCTACAGAGGGGAAACAATATTGTATTGAAAATGTTCTTTGAAAACACATAATTTTAAGACATGCGTTTGTCACACAAAAACACTGAAAATGCTATTGTGTATATGTCAGGCCTGTGTGTGGCACTGTAATGCTCAACAGACACACACAAAAACAGAGAAAAGGAAATAGAGCATGTGCATACATCAAGAGAATTGTCAGAAAGCACTGAGGTCAATAGGGGACAAGACAATAGGGTCAACAAGACTTTACTTTTTTAAAACCTACTATAACAGACTCATCCCATATTTCGACATTTTCCAATCAGTGCTTTTTTTGGTCTATGATTCCAAGCAGAATCTTAAAAAAATGAGTATCCACCAATCCAAGTACCTTTTTGATACTTATGTTTACCAAGACAATACAGCAGTGCCCTTAATGTGTTTTTTTTTCTTTGATTTATTTGTTAACCTAATCAAGTACAAAAGTTACAGGTTGCCGATACTCAAATTCCATTGAAATAAGTCCAGCTAGACTTAGTTAACTATTGTACAACTCAGTAAGAAAGTTTGGAATGGTAACTGACTGGTAGACTGTCATTTTGGATATCTTCTAGTTGTGATCAGGTCTGGAATGAAGGCTTAAAATGGCCTCCAAGCTCCCTCGCACTTGAAAGTGAGTCTGTAATGCTGCACCCAGTTGGACTGAGTGTGTAGTGAAGCTCACAAGCCACAAATTCCAGTACATGTTCTCTTATCTTATTGGCCTTCGTGCTGTCTTTAGGGTATTATTCTCCTATTCAGAGAGCAGCGTTTGTTGTTGTTTCAACACTGCTAACATGTTAGCCACAGGGCTGCTACTGTATAACAGTTACACATTTACACCTGCCATAAAGTGTGTTCAACAAATAAAGACTAATTTTCACAATTAGGGTGATATGCTCAGTATAAATTATGATACCTAATCAATTCAAAAAGGCTGACATCATGGCCCATCCAATACCCTTGATCAGTATCAGGACATCCCAGTTCATTATGGTGCTGTTGTCGAACCTGCTTTGACAGAGATTGCTGTACAGAGAGACCAGTCAAGGTGATGGCATTCACCCCTCATGGTGAGCCAGAAAAAACAGTTTCCCCTGACCGCCCTTCTTCTATTTGTTAAAGCAAGCCAATCAGATTATTACTTAGGTCAAGGAATTCTGGATTGTAATTAAAGCAGAGTAAACATTTTTTCCCTGTCCAGATTTTATAAAGTATGTTAAAAACAGATTTTATAAAGTATGTTAAAAAGAGTCTCTGAACCTACATAGACAGTAACTGTAGCATCCCCCACTTCTACGTGAGGCCTGTAAGCAATGTGCATGATCAGTATTTTTGGTTTAAGGCCAGGCTGGCCAGCTTTAGACATTCCAAGACTGTTCTGATGCTTATTTTTTGAAATCTGACTCAAGACTTTTTGATGAAAAATGGATGCAGTCCCTCAGAAAAACTTTTGAAATTGTTTTTTCTTACCATTGGATTGAATAGTTTTGGGAGACTTTGTTTGTCTGGAGTGGTACTTTTGAAGGATAAGCTCTTGGACAGCCATACTAGTGAAAAGCAAAGCTGCAGTGTGACTGACAAATGTATAAATAATGCTCCATGTAGATGGGAACATACACATGTGCTGATCAATATGTGCGTACATGTGTGGGTGATACTTTACCTTGAGCCAATGTGGCAGTTCCCATCTCACAATGGATTCAAAAGGGAGTTCATCTTGATGTCATTTCAATCCATCTCACCGAGCGCTCCCCAGAAAACTGATATGCCTATGAATATTTGCTCCCATCCTTATGTAGATGTGTCTTAATGGACTCTGACAGCTGTGTGGCTATTATTGATGTCCCCGTGAAGCATAATGAAAGTGAAATCACTCCTCGACAATAGGTGGCAGCTAAATGGTGAAAATATTCGCCCACCCTGACAGGTTAACATGTATCAAAAAATTACCAGCGCACCGAGACTGCAGTCATTAGTGCACTAGAAACCTCAAACTCATTTTATCTGAGATGCCTTATGGTGATATCTATCTTGTGCATGTAATGAGTAACTGCTGAATAATCCACTGACGATCTTGCCCGTGCAGGAGGATTTTTTAATGGCGCATTCCTGGACACACATTGGAAATTAAACCCCGTGCTGAATACAATAATAACACAGATTCTGTAGCTAAAGTTGCTCATTTGTATTTTTCCTCCATTTTTCAGAGGGATGCAGGTGGCGGGCATTGAGATTCTGAGCACCTCCCAGCTATGGTCATCGTTAATTAAGGCGGCTGTGTTCTGACTTATTGACCCCCGTAGCTCAAGGGATTTTGATGGGTTATGGAGGAGCTCATGGAATTTGGCCCTCGGCCCAAGTTCTTTCCGTTTTGGTCATCCACAGTGTTTGATGCATGGCAATTTAAATCCTCTCGTCTAATTAAATGTGATCTGCACTTGTGCTAAATGACTTTTTTTCCAGCTCGCTGAGAGATATCAGCTGCCTCTCACACAAGGTGACATTCCACTTTTCCATTATGCAGGATTATAACAGGTAGGTAGGACTTGGAGGATATAGTGTACGTAGAGGGCCGCTACCACACTGGGAGTCCCTTTTTTTCATTTCTGGTGAATAAGTAATGGCGATGAGCATACTGCCAGCCAAGGGGGAATCGAAGGGATTTGGGGCTTAATTCGCAGCTTAGCTACCCCATCTCTGATGTCAGCACAATGCAAAGTTCAGTGCTAAATCATTAATAAAATAAGGCCATCATTCAGCCGATAGCTGAACAAAAATGTTGGACTTTAATGCCTTTTGTGGTCAATATGTGAACGTCTGGATGAAGCAGATGGAAAGAAGGGTCAAGTTTTAGTTAAGATGACAAATGTTTTTAAAAGGGATGATTAAAATAGAACTACATTCTGCAAAATACTTCCAAACTTTGGTAAGGTATGAGTAGTGCAACGCTGTGCTGTTGTAATTTTATTTATTTTATTTATTTTTTTCTCATAAAGTATATATGTAATAACATATTCTGATAAAACATTTGGTTTAGTCTGGAAAACTTTGGTACCACTAACTGTTTCCATTTTTTTTTTTAATTTGTGGATTTGATAGGGCACTCAGGTTTTGGTCCAAATTCTCAGTTATATAAATCTTCAGGATTAAAATTCTTAAAGAGGGCACTGCTGCCTGAAAAAGCTCTCTGCATCGCGAAGCTGTGTTGATGCAGCAATGCATGATTGTTGACACAGCATGTAAACAGAGTTAGAAGAGTATCATGAAGGACCCACAGTAACTAACAGTTGTCCATAAGTACACTTTATAGATAATTAAAATTCATGAACTTAAGATGTTCATAACTGTTAGTGTCAATCAGTCAAAGATCTCACAATTAAGAATCCATAACTACCTATAAACTATGATAGTTTTCAGATCATAATTCTTAATATACTCATTGATTAAAAGTTTTGGAAAAAAATCTGACATTGGAATGAAGATCCAATAAGAATTGGACTTGAACATACAAGGGGTCAAACTATGAACACTGTGAATACACAAAACAGGGCCTAATGAGTCATAGGGGAAATAGCAACACACACACATAGAAGTAGTAGACTAAAAACAGTTTGTAAACTGATGCCCCTAACACATTTATATACACAAAATATCAACCTTAACTCCACAATCCACATCATGGTAAACATTAAATCATACTATTCCATTAATGTCTGCATAAAAAGGCCACACTTTGCCTCATATATTAAAATATGTAAATATTCATCCAACAAATCAGCAATATAAAGCACCAGAGCTTCCTAAAATGTATTCACCCAGAGCACAGACGACCAAACTGAAACTTTGTGTTTTGTTAGAATCTAAACACAAAGCAGGAAAATTTACCATAGTGTAAGTATTTTTGAAAAAGCTGCCATTATGGTCACAGGGTGTTGAGTTAGTTTTAAAAAAGATGACGGTTTTGTACGATGCAAGTAGCACACAGGCATAGCACTGTCTGCTACACACTCATCACACCTCACGTCTTCACTTGCGTTGAACAAATATACATGTATAAATGATTATACAGTGTAGTTTAGGCCAATATAGCAGTCATACCTGCTTTCATTATTTGCTACATTAGTCGCCGAGGTTAAACAAGTAAGAAAAATAAAGCCACTTAACTGATCAAGCTTTTCTTATTCCTATTTTACAATGAGAGACAGATCGCTGATAAACATGTGAACTCTGATGCGATGCAAGTTCATCAGCCTGTGTCCCATGAACATGCATAGACTGCAGTGATATTCCTGCACAGTGGGTTTAGTAGATGCTTTGGCAGAGAAGGAAGAGTGCATGAATATCACCACAGTGCAGTCTCACTTCCCAGTTTCTCTATACTATTATCCATTTCTCTGTAGCAATCAATCAATATGTTGAGTTCAATAACCCTGTCATCCAAAAATAAAGCTCTATTTACTCCAAACTCGACTCAGTATTCCGTTGTCCTCCTTACAGTTGTCTTTGTTGTTTTCTGTTGAAAGTCTTTGATCAGCTTGATTCATTATTATACATGCTCTATCATAAGGTGCTTTGCATCGACTGTTTCTGGTTAGATGTAGTGGGAGAATCAGGAGGCTGATCCTTGTGCACACATTTCCAGGTGGATCATAATTTATAAAGAGAACACTGTGTGAATGTTGGCGTATGTATGGTACTATAAGCCAGATTTATTTTGGTTGCACACTAAGAGTTTTAGTTGGGGTTCTATGCACTGTTTTATAAATAAAACCCCAAGAATCAGATTTTCTGTGCCAGAACATGCTTATACTGTTGATGAATGGTGAACTAAATGCTCATATTTCAACCCATGGAGGAAATGTGAGTGCAGATCACTCTGGACTGCATATTTCCATAGGCAGAGGGAGTTTAGAGCTCCTTCCTGTGATTTCAGTTGACAGACCATCTATGTGTGACGGCTCAATGTGAGCTGCTGTATAGATCTGATACATTTTTTTGAGACAACACCTTCACACAAAAGCAGATCCTGTGTGCTGTTCCAAGTAAAAGCTAAATCATTATTTCTCTTATGTTTTTACAACCTAACCTGGTGAACTAGATGGACTGCTTCCCATATCCATAGGATATATATCATATTCAACTAAAGTGATGGAACAAATGTTTTGTTCGGGGCATTCAGAGGCTTGCAGTCACTCAGCTTACCCACACTCATATCGCAACAACCTATTTGTACTCAAAATATTGATAACAGGTCTGGTAATATTCTGACAGGGAACAATTGTTTCAGCTTGATCTGCCTGACGACAGACACAGACACATCTGCTTTGCAAGGCTCTGGACAGCTCCCTTTTAAAAGTAATGCCATTTTTTTTATAATTCTTATACAGTGAGGGCTGATACTTGAAAAGTTGATTCACTCAGTATCTTTGGCAACACACATGCACACAAACAAAATTTGTCTATAGATGTAGTTAATTATCATAAAACATCAGGATGCAGGTGAGACTTGTGTGACTTTCCTCTTTTTCTGCTTCCCAGACTAACTTCACTCTGCAAGTGATAATTGGTGTGCCTGTTTAATCTAAAAGGTGAACATTGTTAAAGAAAATAACTTACTAAAAACCCTCACACAAAAGCTGCATTTCATAAACCTGCATCAGTAATTAAACCACGTGTAGTAAAATGCAAGATGAAGAGTTGATGCATAACAATTGATTTAAAAACATCACTTTTACTTGTTGAAAATCAATTGTGCAAATCGAGTACATTTTATATACATTTTGCACATTTTTAGTGCCTCATTTTTTAAAAATATACACAAAAATAAATAGGATGAAGTCAAATTTAAAAATGTATGTATTTTTGGACAGTCAAAATGAATGTGTTCTTATATAGCTATTAGGGGTGTAACGAAATGGTCAACTCAAGAAACGATACCAAATACGAAACAGGGCTCACGATACGAAATACTCATGATACAAAATTAAGACTATAGAAAATCTCCAACAGTATGAAGTTGTGCAAAAATCTCATTTTCTTTATTTTCTTCCTAATGCAGACATACAAAAAATATTGCTGCCTCATTACAAAATAAATGCTCTTTGAAAAAAAAATGTAGTTTGTTCCCCTTAATTAGACTGCAGTGCAAATACAAACATAAAATCTCAGTAAAAAGTGCTTTGTTGTTGTAACAATCAGGATTAGTACATCCTTGAATGAAAAGGAAAACAAATAGCAGTCCTCAGAGCTGCAGTTTAGACCTATAAATGTCTGAACTGTGAACTATAATATTTAGCCTATAACAGTGCATATACTATATAAGTATGATCAAATTCTGTCAACTCAACAGGAAATGCAAATATCAAATATTATTATTATGCAGACATACACAAACATACAGTTGCTGCCTGTCTCCAGTTCAAAGAAGTTGGTAGGTGGTAGTTGTACTAGCCACAGTATATGGCGAACTGTAGTGGCATATTTTGCACGCGGTTGTTGTTTTGTCCGCAGTCTTCTCACCGTTCCCTCGTCTTTTACATGGGAAGTCAAAATAGGTCCACACAACCAAACAAGGAACATGTGGCAGCCATCATGCGTTTGTATCCACCCAGCTACAATTAGAGCCACCTAATATTCCCACACTTTCCTGGACTAGATCTTGGCTGATCTGTGACAGGAAAGGGCCAGGACCACCCTTGTGGCTGCATTGAGATCCCCTGCAATGAAGTGACCACATGGTAACTGGTTAATGCTCCCCCAAGCCCCTCATTTTGATACCAGTTGCTATCTTTAGTCTATCCACCAGGAGTAATTTTGCTTTTTCTTTCATATCAATTTCATATCTCTCCCTTTGAGAGAAAACACTTCATGAACACCCTCAACTACAAGCTGTTGAGTCTGTAGATATTCTGCTAATATTTACATAAGATAAACCCTACCTGAGTATCCTCACCCCCAGCTTGAGAAGTTTCTTTGCTGAGCGCCTCCATTGTTGTTTACACTGTTAGCAAGAGACCAGCGTACACCATGTATAGACCCAAAACCTCTTACTGCTTGGTTGTTTGCTTAAAGCAGCCACGAGCAGTATGTCTTCCCATATACAGTAGGCTACCAGCCTCGGAGGACCTTAAGGGCACATTGGATTAAGGGAATGAGCCAATTCATAGTTGGCTAAATCCTGTACGTGTGTGTCAATCACTTCATGTGCGACTGTTTCTCTAACTTTGGCCACTTCAACACAGGACTGGCAACTAGACTTTTCCTGAATCAGGTTTCAGCACCAGCAATTCTTCATCCAACCTGATAAACAAAATGTGAGTATTTTAATTCCCTGTAGTATTTATTGTGCTCATTGGTACGAGCTCATGCTAACAGCAGGGGGAAGTGAACCAGAGGTAAGGGCACAACATGTTTGGCAATGTTAATGGTTATTTGTTGAAAGTCTGAGGGGCAAACGTTTCTACATTAGTCAACAAAAGTTACACAGTTGGCTAAAAATAATCAGTCCTATACTCCACTGAGCATCACTCTGTTTCATGTAACACTAGCTAGAAGGTTGTCTAAGTTGCAGCTTTGTCCCACTGTGGTGACTAAGTCAAGGTTACCATGTTGTTCTTTAGCTGTAATGTTTGGGAGGAATGAGCTTAGCTGTTATATGGTAACTGGAATTTGCATTTCATGTGTGTTCAGGATTATAACACTAAGTTACCAGTGTATGTTACTGTGTTGGCCGCTTCAAAATGGATAGAGATCTGAGTATGACACAAACTGCACTGTTATGGCTCATTAGCATATGAAAGTGACTGTCCTCAAAACCAGCCATTCTGAACAAAGGGGTTAAGTGAGCGTGGAAAGAATGCAGATGTCTTTTATTTACAGGTTTTTTGGCCCACAGCATATTACTAATGTTTCATGAAGACATCAAGGATCTATGTAAAGCTGCAGAAGAAGAACAAAATATATATCTCCTTTAAAAGTTCATTTTCTAAAAGTATTTTGCAGTCATGAGAAGGATCATTTGTTTGTTCCATATTTACAGACATGGAGCCTGAGTAGGTAGGATACAAAGACTCTTTGCTCCATTCACCCTGCAATTGCATGAATGGCTGTGCTTATGATATAATTTAGACAACCTTGCAAAGAGGGGAGGGGAACTTCTAGTGGCTACACTTTGGGTAGTATCTAGCTGACATTTTGCTGGAACTTGAGGGGAATGCAAAGTCTCATCAAATTTGTTTGTGTATTTAGATTTTTTTTTTTTAAATCTTTGTATGTTTGTTCTCACATGTGTTAATTAATTTGATGGGCATGTACACTTGTTTGGTATACATACTTATCATTTTGACTTTGTTATAAATCCATTGGACATGTATAGGAACAAAGGATAGGCAGGTAATTTAGAAGGTTTAACTGTACAGGTTATCAGTTTAAAACAGGATAGGCAACTGGATACACTGGAGGCCACATAAGCTCTCTCAATTCCTTTAGTGGCGTACTTGTTGGCTTTAAATGTCAAAAAAATGTATGCTCATGAAGATAACTTGTTAAAAACTTCCATGACACAATTAAAAAAATTCCAACATTTCCACTAAAATACATATGTCATGTCTTTTATTATTTCTGTGAATGTCTTTCATAAATTTGTCAGACTGAAGTAAAGATTAATATTTCTGGCATAGGAATACAGCAATTACTTGTCAAATGTAAATCTGTCACAGCAGATATTAGTCAAAAAATGGCTGCTTTAAGGAGCAAAGCCAGAGTGCCTCCATCTAAAATAATCCCCAAATCAATGCAGGTAGGGCCATTTGCATAACAAAATATATTAGAATTTAGAATAACAGTGCCAAACGATAATTTAGTGGTAAACTTACTCTATGCTTTAATTTTCTTGGGCAAACCACTTTCTTTAAGCACTAAATGGATGTGCCACACTAATGCTTTTCTACATAAATAAGTAAAGCACTGGGAAGTACAATCAGCCTCCATCAGTGTTCAATTCAGCCACATTTCTCGCTCAGTCAGAGAGCAAGAGCAGAAGAGTTTGCATGCCTTAAGTGACCTTATCAATAGAACAACTGTTCTGTTTGTGAGTTTGAAGGGTGCCAAAGGGAAGAGCTGTCACAGTCATTATAATCATGCCTGGAACCATGTCACCGAAGGTATAGTAGATTGCAGCTGGTGTCCAGAGGTGCATGGCCTCTATGCACTTCATGGTGCCATTATGATATGATTTGGAAAAAGAAAACTTCCTCCCTGAAGAAAAGAAGACTCAGACTTGAAAAAATGAGGAAAAGAGCTACAGGGTTTTACTGAGTCAGTGTTAATGCCTACATTTGTTAAAGTGAATCTCTGCCATATAGCAAATGGGATGTTCAAAATGCTTGTTTGTTTTGCTAGTGACATCTGCCGGAGCCTTCAAATGGATAAAGAATCATGTAGAAATGTCACTGAATTTTCACATTGAGATCACAGAAGTATGCCGTTATAAGTCTGTAACTTAAGTGCTGTTGTTTACTGACTGTGGTTTTCTCTTCTGATTTCTCTGGCGTATATTGGGCCCATGAGGGGTGTTCACAATAAAAAGCAAGGAAGGACTTTCATCGTACAGTACTTGGAAAAGAAATCTGTCACTGAATAGATGGAGCTTTGGCAGAGACAGTAAGAGTGCATAACTGCAGACTGAAACTTTGCCATCGACTGGGAAACCTTTCAGTCATTTTCAATCCACTGTTGGTTGAAGATGTGCACTGCTATAGCACTGTGTTCAAACTCCTAATAGATCCATTCCAGCATCTTTCAAAGCACCGGACAGACTGGTTAAGATGCTCTGTGAGCAAACAAGGTGTGTTATGACACATATTAAAGAGCCTACATTGTGTCTTTCTGTTTTAGTTGCCCTTGAGTTCTTTTAACAGGTCTCCACAGTAATCTCTACGCAAGACAAACAGACAGTGCCATCAGGACTTCATCTCCCAAAATCCCTGCTATTTAAGAAATGACATAATGCTCTACAATTGCAGAAGTGAGTATTGCATTGTACTGGATACATTTTTTTTTATTTACTTTTATTTGGTCAAAAGTATATAAAAACCCACTCGCAAACAGGGAAGCTTACCAGAAGCACTGTTTAATGAAAAAAATCCATCTCTTTAAAAATGGAGAAGGAGGTTGTACTATGAACGTATTTTAGCACTCATAAAAATAGATATATGGATGTCACGTAAGGCAAAATATGATTTTTTGAACTTAGAGAAGAAAGAACATATGTTTACCTGATGGCTGTACTGTAATTTACATTTTTTTTCTCTAAAGTTAGTCCTTGATTCGATAAAAACAGCCATAGAAAGTGTACAAACATCCAAGCATAAATGTGCAAACATACAATTTAATAGAAGCTATCTACTTTTACAGCCATGCATCCAATGTTGGATAACTCTAAACTATCAAACAAAACTTATGTAAGTGAATATTTAGATTTTACTTTAATCGTAAAACTGAAAATTGAATCTACAGGCTTGTTTGTTTTGTGACTCACTATAAGATATATGTCCTGAGTTGTATTTTACAATTTCAACAAAAGAAAATGTCGCACCCTGAAAATAAAAAGAAAGCTATTACCAGCTAAAAATACAGCCCACCTTCATTTGAACATAAATTCCAAGGATGTCAATACAAACAGCAAATCACAATTTGTATTTGCGATAGGCCCCTTGGGTGTCCCGTCAGATTCCAAGGTCACTAGGCCACCAATTTGGCCAGGCTCCTGTACCAGCCATGTAAAACAAATCCACAAACCACCACCTTGGTTCACTAGTGTATTTCATGGAGTGTCAGTCCTGAAATAAGCCCTCATTTTGTAAGAAAACTGTGAAAGCCGCTGGAGGTGATGGCAGGTATGTCTTTGCTCTTTGTCTTTTGTTACTTTGACTGAGAGACCCCTGGTGGAGAACTCATGCACACTGTGATTTGAAACAGAAATTGCAGTGATGTTATATTGCATTTAATGGCAGAATGAATACCAGGAAATACCTGAATACCTTCAATAATTATATCTGTATATGGTCATCTGTGTTGTTTAACTTTGTGAACTGGTACCAGTTGATAGTTTTAAAGTGCCATTTTGATCCATTTTGCAAAGTAAAGTCACAGGACAGCTTTGGTCTCGGCTGTGAAGACAGTTGAAGTTACATTGTCTGCCTTCACAATGTCCTTTTTTGGCTAGAGAAGTTTGGAGAAATTCTTCTTAAAGCATCTTAGAAAAGATGTTCAGAATTGTCAGCTCATCAGACCCTTCCTCAGTCAGTCTTGTCTCTGACTCTTTAAAACTGTACAAAAAAAAGACTCCTTTGAGCACATTTGGTCCATAATCCAAGTCACTGGTACAAAAGATTTTGTAACCAGAAAAAATAGTGAGTGATTTGTGTACTTTTCTGTATACCTGAGCTGCATGTTTAAGAGAACAGATCCAAGTGAAGCCTCAAACAGAATTCATCCCTCTTGCCCGAGAGCATTTAGCTCTATTGCATCAGCAGAATGCACTCAGTCTTCTCATATGAAAGAATAACACTGACTTCAGGTTCTGGCTTAGAGGTTGCATAATTTGTAATGGAAAAGTGAAACATCAAAACAGGATCCTTTGGAGCTATTTGTGCCAATTGCTTAAAAGGTGTCCCAGTATTGAAATTCTTTCTGTGCAGCCTGTGTGGAGGTTTGTGGTTGATTCCTCTGTCCATTCATCATCTTTACCTTCTGCATGTGTTTGGCTCTTTCTTCAGGGCTGTGCTTAGCATCAAAGGCTCAGAGTAAGGAACTTGTGTGAGAGTGCTAATGCACTGTTAAGAGCTCAGAGTGTTGTCTAGCGCAGAGGAGCTTGTATGTTCAGCACAATAAAGTCCTTGACCAGTTTCTCTTTACAACAGGTCACTTATGGAGGATCCTTGCTGTCTGATGTGTCAACCAGGATTCAACTCCATGTTTTGGGTTGAAAAGCTCTGGAGCCTTTCATATGCAGGAGGCAACGTGTTTTGATGTGATCATATATACTCATATATACATGTCTATCGATATATACACATTTTTTTCAGGTGTAAAAACACCATTATATATTACATTTGGGCATGCCTGCAAACCCTTCTGTTTCAGCTTTACTCAGAGCAGGATTTCTTGATGTATATCTTAATTAGCTTTGTTTTGCATGTCCACCTTAGAAAGTGGATGTTGATTAGGTTTTGCCTTTAAAGAGTTGTACTCTAGTTTTGGGGGGTGGGGTGGAGGTGAGGTTATCGGTCGACAATAGACATACATTTTTGTCTGAAAACCATTATAAAAGCAAATTCTTACTTCCGCTGTCAAGTGCCTTAGTAAAACGTCCCAAAAATTATATCTGAATGAACAATTATGATTAATATGCAATGAATCATGTACTTAGATGAATTTACTTGTCCTTCGGTACAACACTAAGTTTTTAATTGATTTATTCAACCATTAATAAACCATTACCAAATGGTTGGTCAAGTGGTTGAAGCTACTTACATAATACATGATAGCTGAAGTTAATGTAATTCCATAATAAACTTACAACAGGGATACTCACTTTGTGTTGAGGTAAAATTGATGCATTTTGGGAAATTAAGAGACACTGCCATGCACATGTGTCGCATTTGATCACAGCGTCAGTGGCAAACTAGCAGTAAGCAAGAGGAGATGATGTTACTGATGTTCTAGAAGAAGTTAGAGTGATCATTGAACTACAAAGGTGTTGTACCTCTATCATCTTATAAAACTGAAAACTGGGAAAGCTGGTTAATACTTCAGCCTCACATTCTGCAGCGCGGCCTGTATTTTTCTTTGACTTTGCTCATACTCAAAAGGCATGGCATCAAAGCCTGCTGGAACCATGAAAAGACCAGTCTTTGCCTCACAGCATATGTCAGTTTGCTTTAATCCATTTAAAAGAATAGTACTTCACAAGACAGTATTTTCAAAACGCATTATTTGACAATACAAAGTCTACTTCATGATAATAAAGCTTACTGTTCTCTAAGAGTGTGTGGCACACCTTTCTTTCCCTCCTCTTTGGCATCACTGTCCAGCGAGAAGCTCACTTATCTTGATCATGCTCTCTTTTTACCCATCTTTAGAGGCAGAAAGTGCTTCTTTAATCTCTTAAGGGGATTGAGATGTGCTGACAGACACTCTGATGCTATAATCCTGCAATATAGTAGTTACCTGATGCACGAGCCCTCTATTGTCATAAAACCGTCGACACATAGCAGCTAGCTTACTCAAAGAAGTCACATCAAATGAGTCAGAATGTGTTACTTTTTAGCAGCTGTACATCCCGCTAGGAGCAGCTTTACGTGTGCTTAGTAGTGCTGCCAATTTTGAAATGAAAACCCTCTCTTATCTTTCCATACCAGCATTAGCTGGCAATTGGATTAGATTGAATAGAACACTGAAAGAAAAATAATATTTTATCCAACATAAACAATCAGTGTAAATTATCCCATCTATATCTAACAAGATTACAACTAATCTCAAACATCTTTGAATATTTAGGTCACAAATTAAGCAAAATACACTTCTCATGTTTTTTTGCTATACAAAGTTGTGTGTTCATTGCCTGTCTATAAGTTCCCAACTTGAAAAAAATCAATATCTTAATTGCTGGAAATTTCAAAAAGTGCATGTACAGTATATTCTCATTACAGGACATGATCCCTCCCCCAGATGAGAGACACTCCTTAGAGGAAAAGTTCGGTTCCTGCAGCTTTCACATTGTTTATAGAATGAAGCAGAACAATATACTCACCCAGAAGGCTTTCCTGATGCAAACAGTGCTTCTGGAGATATTTAGATCCAAAATCGAGCGGCGGACATCCGTATAATGGTAGAACATAGGGCATACAGCGCCGCTCCTAAAACTGCATTAATCGTCCAAAAACTCATTAGTTTCCCCAATATTCCATTATGGTCCGTTCGGGCTACTCCTCCATTACAGTCTGTGTCACTCACGACATGTTGTGTGACTGTACTGACCTCTGAACTGAAGAAGAAGAGCGCTTGCTCCGCACATGCGCAGTACGGCTCATTGTTTCAGCGGCGGTCGCTGGCTACACGACTTTCTTCTTCCAGTTTTGTGCAAAATGGACGGATATCTATCGGATGAAGATGTTGTGGAGGAGAACTTTGAATATGATGGGTGTCCTTACAGTTTCGAGCCAGAGTTTACAGATGAGGAGCTCATCAAAAGGAGGACGCAGAGGCAACGCTCCAGAGAGTACTGCGCAGGCTTCATTCTATAAACAATGTGAAAGCTGCAGGAACCGAACTTTTCCTTTAAGCCAGGTACTTATTCAGCCTACATCTGGCTCCAGTGTATGAACATGTCAAGGAATGTCTGCAGCCACAGTAAACATTGGAGCACAGAACTGAAATCCTGGCACCACATTCAGTTTTATGAAAGGGGCATGGTGGAACTGAAACACAGGGGTGTATTGGCATGTTGATATGTGAAATATGAATTGATTTTAGGCAAGACACTTCTAAAAATTAAGTTTTTGGGACATCTGAGAATTTTGACATCAGTTAAAAAACAGTTAAATATGGAACCTTGAAAGAGAAGACATTAGGGAAAATACTACTTTGCTGCATTTTTGTACATGTATTTATTTGTGTATCCATGGTATCTACCCTACAAAAAAAAGGAAATAATGAAATACATGACAGTCTGGTCAGAATCAGGGCTCACAGCAATATCACAATGTGCTTTTATTCTTAAACTCTCCTCTCACCTGGTACCTGCAGCTCTCGATCAAGCCTTAACAATAAACAGCACTTTAATTGTTGTCGCAACAAATGCTCAGTACGTATCAAGAAAGTGAAGAGATGATGTCCCACCTCTTAATCTTTCAAAAGTAAGATAAAACTCCAATGCCAAACATTTTTACACCTAAAGGGCTATTGAGCCGTTTCATTTAATATTTTTATGAATACTTCAACCCATCAATGCTTTTTCAAGACTGCTTTCATCCGTTGTGCTGAGGGTAGTAATGCTTTCTGTGTCATGTGTTTGTTGAGATGAATCAGATGTATCAATTTGCACTCAGCTACACCAGCAAGCACACACACAAATACAGTTCCATATCATACGAGAAAAGCACTTTGAGAGCACAGATCTTCCCCAAGATACAATTCTGGATCATCACACTGTCCGATATGATGGCTGAGTCTCCGCTCGTGTCTATCCATGTGGAGAAGTCCACCACTGGTACTGCAAGGCAGGCTGGGCAATGTAGTGACATATGATTGAAAAACGTTGACGTGAGTTTGCAAATAATCTACAATTCAGAGCAGCCGATGAGAAATGAATGAACCCTAACAAGCAGACCCTGGTGAAACCATGTCCTCTTTGGCGGAGGTAATAAGTAACCAAGCTCCAAGCCCCAATCTACAGCCACTGTTCTCCGCTCAAAGAGTAACACTCTAAACAATATCCTTTATAGCAGGAAAAGGTGGAGGCTATGAGCGATGACAGCAAGAAGTGACTGTTCATACAGAATTTAGAACAGTTGCTAATAGCCGCAGTCACAGTTTTGTCAGATCTGGAACACATTTAGTACATTTAAAAATATATATACTGAAAGGATAGAAATAATGTCGTGGCTCCACTTCCAACATGTTTGGTAAGAGTTTGTCTTTCAAGTTGGCTTATGTTTTGTACTTTAAAGGGCAGCTGCAGTAGGGCCCACCAACAATGTTATATGATTGGCCTGTAATGATAGTGATGAAAGTGTGGAACCATCATCCTCACACCTGTCAAATATGTTTTGAACATTTCTGCCGTCTCTAAACACTTTCTATAGGCTGTTGCTTGGATGGGCTTAAAATGACATGCTGTTTATCATATATTGTATATCTGGTATGTCAGGCTATCAAACTTGAGTATGACTGGCGGAGAGAAAATACAGTTTAATGCACAGTTACCATGAAACAGCAAATGAGTAACATTTTCTAGCTTTTAGTTCATCTCATCTCAAAGAAATATAGAAAGTAAGGGGATATGAGAAAATGCCACTGTATAATCCAAGTCTAATCTGCAGCACCCTCTCTTTCTGAGAAGAAGGATGAAGGTTTTAAAAATCAATCATCTCAAGACTTAAATCAAAGAGTGTGTATTTACTGTTGTGGCACATTTTAGCATGGAAATGGTTAGGTTTACTTTTGCAACTGAACAAACCTTTATTCTCTCTTCAGGGCTAAATCAAATCCGACTGCCTTGTCTGCCAGTACACGGGGAAAAGGGCCAAAAGGTGTCTATGACTGATGGCAATTTATTTTCTGATTGTCATTAACTTTAAAGACAGCCCCTTTCTATAGCAGGCTGAAGTTATTTTTGCTTTAGGTTTATGTGTTGTTGCACTTAAAGAGGTACCTAAGACTATTTTGGAAGCAAAGGATTGAATCAGCACTGCGTGCCCAGGGAGACAAACAAATGGTCCTAATTCCAACAAATTGTTGCCAACACCACTGGGCTTCTTCCCAGTGGCTCTCTTATAAATTAGGACATAATGCGTTGGTAAGTCAGAGCATACCTCATCTTTTATGGGACAAACTGAATGATCTGGATGCCAAGTGTGGGTTAGAGGATACACACACACACACCCAGGTACACTGGGACTCACACACAGACAGACACTACACCTGCAGATTTGTAGGCCTATTGCTATCTCTTCGAGGCATAGTGGGAGGATATATAAATGGCCCGTAGTGAAATCATTCCCACTGGGCAGATAGAGATAGTCAAGCAAGTTCAAGGTATAATCTCTGTTGGCCCATGAGGGGGACTAATGAGTGACTGGAAGAAGGGGGAGGAAGATGATTATACTTTACATACTAACCTTGGCAACTGGGCCTGTCCTTTAATGACGGCATAATTCAGCGTTCACCTTGGGAGACTGCCATGGGTTTTGGTTTATGAGGTCACCCGCGTAACCTCAATCATTCAAGTGCATGCTCTGTCTTTGCTTCAGTGGCTTCCTTCAACACACACAGACATGCACACACCACCCCGTGTTACAAGTAGGCTGCCTACGACTGCCCTGAGCTGCAGGATGTGTCAAATCACAATCTTCTTTTACAGAGATCCTTGTAGTTATGAGCAGAGTGATAAATGTGCATATAACTCAAGATTAATCTTCCAATTGGGGAATCAGCATTGACTTTTATATATGCATTGTAGATATAACCCCAACACGACCATTCAGTGTCATTTTGATTTAAGATGACAGGTTGATCAGTCTGATACCGAACAAAATAATCAAAATACTCAAAATACTGACTCTACACTCAGTAGGAATAAAGTTTCCTTATTAAACAACAGCACTCAAGAGTATGTCACCACATTCAGCATGAAGTTCAAGGGTCAGGCCATATTGAGGCTTAATGATGCACTTATGCATTATCCTTCCTTCTCTACAATTGGGTACTAACTTAGTGCTGGTATCCATGTGCATAAACATCCTCACACTAATGTTACATTTTCACCTGCTAAGCAATATGTCCACACTGCACATCCTTGCCCACAGGAAGAGTTAAAGCACTGAGTATTGCAACACAGCCCTGGTACCTTAAAACACAAGAGCCAAAGAATTGAGACACAGCTTCCTGAGGTGATTGTGAGTTTATAAAATAACAGGAAAAGACCATGTAAACAACAGGTTATATTTCCTGCCAGATACCGAACCACTGTGGACATCAATTTCAATATCACCATTTACTGGGCAGTGATTTGCTGTGGAGCGTACAGTATGAAAGGCAGACAGACTATGTGGCAATTGACAGTGACACACATGTTGTTAGGTGGGTTAAAAAAGGGAATCTAACAGGATGATATGTCAGAGTAAAACAACAAATCCAAGACTGCTGCCCCTTTGTCTTTTTTTAATGTATTTTTGGGGCATTTTGTGCCTTTATTGATAGAAGAGAATGACAGTGGATAGGCTTGTGAAAGGGGGTGAGAGCTTAGGGGAAGACACTCTACAAACTGGGCACAGGCGGGATTCGTACCTGGACCGGCAGAAGCAAGTACATAGGGTGCCTGGTTGCTAATCACTCCGCCAAACCAGCACCCCTCCTTTGTCTATTTGATATGGAGTAACAGCAATGCTTGCGGACTCATCATATTAGGATGCAGGCAAAAAGCTGAAATAGTATGTCATAGTGTATACATAGAGATGGATGGATGGATATGGATATACATACATACATATATATGTGTGTGTGTGTGTGTGTGTGTGTGCATTTCCAGTGTCCCATGCAAGAGTTCACTGACTGCTTCAGTTTTTCTTATGAAATGAGGCTTTGAATGCTGAGATTTTTTTTCTACACTGAAATCTGGTCTGATGAAAACTGAAATACACTTTTTAAGTCTTTACAGAGACTTTAGTCTCTTTCTGGTTTTAAAAAAGCTTTAACAGTATTTCTATATTAATAATAGAACAAACAATGAATGTTTTGCATGCGAAAACACTAGGGTATTGAACAAAACCAATCATCTAATCATTTGAATGATGGGATTTATTGCTTTGCCAGCATGTGTTTTCTCACAGTTGGCTCACCTTCTCAGTTGTTATCTCCCGACTGATGGAAAAGTCTTCATGCACTGTAGATGTGAAATAGAAAACCAAGCAGACATAATTCCTTTGATCAATACAGTGGTTATAGCTGAGCTGCAGCATAATGATGCTGTAAATCTGGGGATTTCAATATTCTGCTCTCTAAATGGAACTTTTAGGTCTTTATTGTGTGATTTGTTTATTCTTGGAGCTGCAGCCATTTTGAAGCTTTTTTTTATTTACAGTTAAAGTTGCTTTTTTTCTGCTACTAAATCTCCACCCTCAACCATCACTAATTGATACTAGATCTTATTACGTATTGATCAAGCACAGGCTGTGCCACGTCCGAGAACACTGTCTAATTAGATGATGTATATTTCATACGGCTCTTTTGCAATACAATACAACATGCTGATGTATTAAAATATCCATTATTCATACAGAATGCCAATACATTTGACATATTTATTTTTCAGACTGCTTTGGTGGCTAAGCTATTTCAGAAGACGCAGGCTTTTGACACTAATTTTTTGGATGCATTGTGCGGGTGGGGCAAAGTGGCTCTCCATCTACATTATTAAAGGCCTCAGATGTGTTTTTCTTGTTTTGGACTGATGGAAATATATTATCATGAAGCTGTGGAGAGCTGTTGCAGCACAGAAAATGTATTAACAGCTCCTGACTTGCTCTGGTGCAAAGTACAGGATGAGTATGCTTGACTCTACAAATATTGCCTCTGCTCCCAGTGTGTGCAGCAGAAGAGGCAAATCTGTGTGTCTGTGTGGTGATCAGAGCAGAGTGTAGATTTCGAGAGCATGAAATCATCATTCCCACTTGTTATGTTAACTGTTAGAGAGCACAGAGCTTCACATGTCCAGAGGGTTAAAAATATAAAGAGGGGGAATAAAACCATACGTCTAATGCGAGGGGATTTCACGAGTACTGCCAAGGTGGTGATTTTGACTGAAGATTTTGCAGAGCTCTGACTCTCTGGAAAATAAAACTCAGTTGGCCTCTGCACCAAGACTTTTATTAAAAGTGAGGGTTAATTCAAAGATTATTGCTCACATAACAGAGTACAAAAAATGCTCCTAGGTTTCTATTTTAACCCTTTAATTTCCACTTCAATTATTTGGCAGAGGTCAATAAATTCAGAAATATTTGATGTGTCAAAAAATAACACATCATTGTTTGTTTTTGTCAATGTTTTAGGATACAGAAAAAATGAAAACAAACCAAAATAATTAATATTTTCTTTATGAGGGATTTAAAGGTTAAAAAAGCTAAAAGCTTTTATTATTATCTCCCTCATTAATATTGAAATACCTAACTTTAATGAGATAATATCCTTATTCATCAAAAACATATTTTGGTGTGTTTGTCAAACTCAGTGTCATCTATTTCAGTCATTTTATTGCCATTTTATTTGCAAACATTTCTGCTTCTTGTAATTGATTTTGTCCCAAATATTTCTGCATTTTAAGTCATCAGGTAATCAACTTTAAAAACTTTTTAAACCTTTGAATCCCACACCATGAAAATGTCTGGTTTTTGGTTTGTTTGTATTTTTCTCTGTTCCCTGAAATGTTAAAGGGAAACAACGATTTGATTTGTTCTGTTTTATATAACATTAAATATCCCTGAGTTAAATTTTGACCACTGCCAAATAGGGGTGTGCGATATGACGATATCAAATCGTTAAGGATTATAACGATTTAATATCATCATAGAGCAGAAAGATCATCAGATCGTCTGTGTGGGGGCGCAGAGACTTTAACGTGCACCCCAGTAGCCAATCGTAGCACATTAAGCGCAGTGCATGGTGGGATCTCCTGCTTGGTTATGTAGCCTGAAGCCATGGCGGAAAGAAAAAAGAAGATAAAAGCTTAAAGATGTCTGAACAAAAATCTGTTCTAAAGCAGCTGTATTATTGACTCAGATTATAGACATTGCAGTTAGATAAAATTTGTTTTGAATTGTTGCACTTTAAGAGATAATGTTGATATTGTTGTTCATTACCTTTTATGTTTACATTTATTGCACATATTTATAAAAACTGCAATATTTAAATTAAAACCTGTTCAGAAAGTTTCTTTGGCTTTAATTGTCCTTTTTTTTTCTTTTAGGGTTTTACATGTTTTATATGTTAAACATAGGGAAAAAATGGTTGAACATGCAAATTAGTCTAGAAAAATCAAAGTAAAAAAGAATTGTGATAAAATCGTGACAATTATTTTATTTATTTATTTTTTTTTGCCATATCGCCCACCCCTACTGCCAAACAGTAAGGTGGTAGCTAAAGGGTTAAACTAACATATAGGTAATTTTGACTGTAAAGTCAGTGCATGTTTACATTATCTACTATTTTTTCCTGCAGTTGAAATGCTGTTTCAACTCCAACTTTAAAGTTGAAAGAATAAAGATTAATTATTACAAACTGATAGTTCAATTTTAATTTAACAGCATCAAAGGTATGGGATCTAAAATAGTTTGAGAATTCTTAATAACTGGTTAAATCAAAGCATTTGGTGAATATCTGTTTAATACATGCTCAAAGGGAGTTTAACTGTACAATTACATTGATTTTGTGAATTATTTTATCCTAAAATGATGGTATAATGTTCTTGTTATTTCTGCTGAGAACATAAGAGAAAAGGCCTACCGTTTGACAGATAATATTTTTGCATATAATTACGAGGTGTTTATGTAGTTAACTAACAGGTTTAAATATATGTACTCATTAGAATTTATCAACCTCCAAATCTTTGTTTTAAACTATTCTACCACTGCATTTTAGCTTTTCAGGGTAAAGCGTATTAAACAAACCACTTATCTGTTGGTTTTCATACAAATGCAGACGTATCAAAGGTCTGTCTGTGAACCCTTCCTCACACTCTGCTGCTTTCTCGACCTTTCAAAAGTGAGTGTTTCACAGTCAGTTTGAAATTTTCTATACTGATAACAATAAGCAGTGTGCCACCTACCCCAAGTGGTGCAAGGTGTTTGTTCTGTCCACAGTCAGTGAAAGGGACATGTCTCCATCTTAGACGTAAGAGCTTGCAAGAGGAAAAGCTTTTCCATGCTTGTGTACTGTCCTCACTATAAGTAGCCAATGTTCAAAGCTAGACACCCTTACAAAAAAGAAGCATACTTCAAGTTCATTTTATTAAGTATACTGAAGTAAAGGTAAAGTGTATTTTTCAAGTACACTTTTTACAGCAAGTGTACTAATATTAATGTACTAGTAGTTTACTTACCAGTGTACTTTTTCAGTACTTATTTGGACTAAATTGGCCCATTATAGTTTAATAAAAGTATACTATAAGTACTTTTTAGATTAAAAGAAGTAAACTTTGAGTACACTACTAGTTTGTATTGAAGTTTTATTTTGTGCTGCAAGTATACTACAACGAAACTTACTCGTATACTTTAAATTTACTAGTTATATACTTCTAGCACACTTTTTAGTTTATGAGAGTATACTGTGAAGTGTACTGCTGGTACACTTCAAGTCCACTAATTATATCTTATAGTAGTCTACTTTCAGTTCATAAAAGTATACTGAGAGAATACCAAAAGTATGTTGTCAATATAAGAGTAGTAAACTTTGAGTACACAGCTAGGTCATATTTAAGTTTTATTTGGTACTGCAACAATACTACAAGTATTCTGCAGCAATACTAAGTATACAACTTATAAACTTCCAAACTGCTTTGTAGTCTATGAAAGTGCACTCTTAAGTATACTTCAAGTCTTAATTTAGTAAAAAAATTCAATACCCTGCTAGTTTAATAGTGTTTATACTGCAAGTATACTCTGAAGTTCTTAAGTGAACTTAACATCATACTTATATTTGAGTTTTTATCAAACCTTAAAATAATCTAATTTACAATTTAGCCATTATTGTTAGACTTGAAATACACCTTTGACTGTACTTTCAATAAACTTTACATTGAATCATGTGCAGAACACTGAATTATGCACACATACAACAGACAACTTAATAAAGTAGAGCCACACATTTACATTCATATTTAACAACACTTATTCAGGATTTAGAACATACTGGTTGTCCTTTTGGATTTTTATTTTCTAATACAGGATTGTATCAGATGCCAAAGTATAAGTATGGACAAGTAACAACTGAAAGCAACATCCAGTTCAAAACAAACCAAAAAACAGTCCCTTTCTCTTCTAATGAACCAAAACTATGTTCAAAAAAATTATTACTTTGCCTGACCAGTAAGTTGGGTGCAGTGAAGGTCAAAGGCTGATGACACATTCTAAATGTGTGCTATTCAGTATATGCAGTTTTTTAGTTAGCTTATTTTAAAAACAGGGTCCTCCAAGACCTTCTTGAAGTCCTTTTCAACTAAACCAAAACAGAAACACTAACTTTAATTTTCCATTTCACATGGACATCTTCACATTGGCTTGCTTGGTGTAGCTTTCATTGTTGCATTTTTTTTCTTATGATCGTCTCACATCTTGCATGCTGATGCCAGGAAACCGACAGGGCATGGCCTATAAGTCAAAACACAGACAAAGAAAAAACATTAGTGAAACACTGTTTCCATCACCCTATATCCACCATTCAGAATAAGAGTCAAAGCAGCATGAGCACCTTAATGTGGCCATTTTCAAACCTGTACCAGCATCGTAGCATCGTGGGTTGTTTTTGATTTTTTTTTTTCAATTTAGACCACACTTAATGGGCGTTATGGACCAGGTAAGGAAGAGACGGATTCTGATTTTGAGAAATCACTCAGAGGTCAATGTCACAGGATGTTATCAAAGTTTCAGCCGAGTGCTACATAGGCCAAATACAAATCTTCTCTTGATCACATTACCTTTGACCATCAGTGACTATGAAAGGTTTGGTTATATCTTGCACTTTCCGACTGCCACTTCAAACTTAAAACTGGGTTTAAAATTTTTGCAAGCTTGTGACAATTACTGAATTCAAGTACTTTCTACTCCTAATGACCATCACTAGAGGTATTTATTTTAGAATGAATTCTACCTGCATTTGAGTTCACTCACCAATAATAGCATCAAGCTTTGTGGTGTCGAGTTGCGGCTTTGATTCCACATCTTTGTGTGCCCCTGACTGTCTCCCTGTCAAACTTGAGGAGGACAGTGTTTCTCTGCCGTAGACAAGCACAGCTAGGTCCCCAATGTAGACTGAAGAATTTGTAGTCCTCAAAGAATTCAGCTTTTGTCTTGGGACTTTGACATCTGAGTCTGGCTCAAGAAACGCCTGCAAAAAAAATACAAGTGATAAGTCAGATCATACATTGCTATAACGTGCAAATAATATAACCTCTTATTCATATTTTCATGGGAATCCATGATGAAATTGACCACTTCTGGGAGAGCCTTCCAAATTTCCCAATGTCACAATTAATGTGGGTAAAGAGGGCCACTGTGCCACCAAGTTTCTACTTTACCTGACCATGCTAGTGCAAAATCACAAGTCTTATACATACAACCATGGACCTAGGGTAAGATAAACCAACCCACAAACAAATGTATTTTCCCCCAACATAACTATAAGTTTAACACACGAGCTAGCAGACTTAAGCTGCTCCAGAAAAAACAAGTAATTATCAAGGATTTATTTTAGCCTTAGCAGATTTCTGGTGCATCTATTTCTTTTTATGCACAGACAAAAATGAGATTTGGGCAACCATTGCAGGAAAAGGGCTTTATAAACCCCCCGTGTGAGTCTTTTACTCTTAATATTGGGGAAATGTTTTAAAAATATTTACCTAATGAGATTTTTATGTTTTACCATTAGTAATGCCTAAATAATAACTAAGTTTTACTGACAAATAATAGAGCAGCAAGAGGAGTCAGGAAATTACATCGCTGCACTGCACTATAGTACAGAAGGCAACATTCCTGCCATATTACCACATGGCAAAAGAGTGCACACTTTTAAAAATGCCTAATCTTCAGTGTCAGAGTTTTTCTGCACAAAGCAAAGATGGTAGGTCTCATAATCAGCATTTAAATATTTTGGACCATAACACATTTGTGTAAGGTAATAACCATATGATCAGATGCTTGTTGTGGTGGAACACATGCAGAAACCGGTGAATCCGTATGTTGTTGATGTTGAACAGGTGGATGCCGGAGTTGAGGTCTGACATATGACCTTTTCAATCAATTCTTGCAACTTGGTCACAACTCCTGGCAGCTCTGTTAAGAGAAAAAAGATGCAAGTGAGTGTTAGGCAGGGGTGTTAAAGGTTTAAGTCTCATAGCTGCATGTTAAAAAAATCCAAATATCACATTAGTCCCTTCAAAGCTGAGTCAGCCATTATTTTGAGAGAGTGAACATCATTGGGGAAATATTTCATCCCAACATTACCAGCATAATGCAATTCAAGTGCTCTGAAAGAAAATCAGACTTCTACACCTCCGAGCTCTGTTCACACTATAAAGAGGGGAAAAAACTAAACTAAAAAAAAACAAAGGTTTCTTCTAGTAAGTTAACTATAAGACATAGCAAGTTCATTCGTGGAGCACAGTTTGTGGAGTAAAAAAAAAAATTGTTTTAAGACTTTTTAATGCCCCTTGACATCATATATGGACTGTTCCACAGCTGACATGCAGCTATGGGGGTATTAAAACCAATTCAACAACTCCAGACTATCCGTTTCAATTCATAAGTTTTAGAAATTCATGAAATTACCTTTTGCTTCCATTATCTCTTCATAATTGGCTTCTTTGAGCCTCTTGTTCTCTCTTTTAAGTTCCTTAAGTTGCAGCTGTGTCCTACACCAGTTCCTGGGCTCTGGGTCCTCATCTGATTCATATTCAGTGGTTGACTACAGCAAAAGATACCCACACAGGATGTACTTTGTCAAATACAAGCAGAAATAATCTGCATCCTTTGTGGAAGCAGAAGTCTGACACAAGTTACCAATTTAACTCAAAATGCCTACTTAACCAGGGTTCCTACAGCTCAAGCCAAGTTAAATTCAAGACTTTTTAAAGGCCGTCTGAAATAAAATTTAAGACCAACTCGACAACGAACCACAATTGAAACAAACAAACAAAAACACCACATGAGTTACCTGGGTTAAAGGCAATTTTAACCCAATGTTTATTTTAAATAAAGATCACTTTTTGCCTTATTTTTAACCCTGTTTTTACAACTTTATGCCTATTTTACCCCCATTCATCTTTTTTGGCCACTGTAAGAACCATTTATGGACTTTTAACATGTTTTTTTTAAATTAAAAATCAAATTTAATTCCCAATTCTGCTGCCATAATCAATTTTCCTAAGCCATTTTTGGATTTTGTTGCAATTCCATACCTATTTTGAACCTATTTATTAACCTTTTTTCCACTTTCATACCATTTTTACCCAATTTTCGCAATTTCATCCCTCTTTTTTTTACCTCTATTCACACACTTTGTCCCACTTTTGGACCATTTTTACCTTTTCTTAAACCCATTTTTACAACTTTCTACCTATTTTGCCCCAATTCATCTTCTTTTGGCCACTGTCAGAACCATTTTTGGAATTTTTAAAGGGTTTTTGAAATTTAATTTCAAATTTAATTCCCAATTTTGCTGCCATAATCAATTTTTTTCCTCTCTCCAGGCACTGTAGGTAGAATCAAGACATGTGTTTGCTCTGTAAGATCCGGGTACAACCACATCACCGTTTTGTTAGTTCTGCTATTGTGATTACACGATGTTGCCATGACAGTAAATCTGTGAATTATTTTTGAAAAATAGATAAACGTTACTTAATTTTTTTTAGTTCAATCTAACATAAATCTTACTGTGGTCAAATTTTAAGACTTTTGAAAATTGGATTTAAGACATTTTAATGCCAATTAAGGCCTTATTTTTAGAATTATGAATTCAATGCCTTTTAAGACTTTTCAAGGATCCGCAGGAACCCTGTTAACCCCTAGAGCTAGTGAAAATACAATTAACTTACCTCTAAACATGCTTGTTTTGCCATTAGCTCCTTTTTCAAGTCTTCAATAATCTGATCTGCTGCCTCTTTGGGAGCACTGGTTGCTTTTTTGCTGTTTTTCTGTCAAAATGATGATTTTAAGTTTAACAGCAGGTTTATGCAGTAATGTGATGTAGTATTTAATGAAATCAAGTGAGCCAAATGTATTTAGCATTAAATTACCATGAATTATATAAAAAAAAGAAAAAATCACAACAGAGAAATCAAAATTTTATATCTGACAAGACAACTGCGTAATCTGTGCCTTGGTGACTCGATAGCTGCTGAAATATTTCATAATCCACCATGCTTACACAGCCTCAGTGATAAAAACAGAAATTTCATAATATTGCTATTGGCCAAATATAGAAAGACAAAGAAAGACAAAGAAAGAACAAAAATGAAAATAAGCAGGCGTGCGATGATGCAGGATTTATGATTATAACATGTATCTTCATATTTAAGGAGAATGCCATTGATAACTGTGAACACAATATTCCACAAAATCAAGATGTGCATTTTTTTGTAATTTTGTTACACTGAGAATAGCAGTGGAGGAACATCTCATGCACAAAATAAGTAATTCAAATTTCTAAACAATGCAGCAATGAGTGGGGATGGGAATTGAAAACCAATTCCAGTTGAGAATCATTAACAGCTCCATCAAAGAATCAATATCATTAATCTTTTTGCTTATCAATTCTCTTGTCAATTCAGGATTCAGAACCATCAGAATTGTAGCTTAATTTTCATTCCACCACACAACCTTAAGTGAGTGGAAACACCAGCAACTTGCAGAAGCAGTTATCTATACTGTGACATGTTTGACATTGTTGCTACTGAAAATCAGACCATTTGCCCACTCACAAAATCTGCAGGAATCGATAAGGGAATTGTTAAAGAATTGGATCGATTAGCAGGATTGACAGCTTGACAGTTAACAGCATTGATATTGATAAAATCTTATAAATTCCCATCCCTAGCAATGAGCATTGCCTTTCCACATAAATTACCTTCACTTTTGATACCAATTTAGCATTAAATTTTCAAAAACAATTCCCTTTTTGATGAAAACAAAGGTGATGAAGGTTTACTAATGATTTATTTTTTCTTTCCACCATACTCCATGGTGGTCAAAGATGTGCAAGGAGAAAGAACATGTGACACTTCTGTATTGCATTTAACACTTATCTCTGCTAGAACTGCATAGAAAATAATCTTCTTCATAATGCTTTTCATCTTTTTAATTACCTGTTTTGATGGCCTTTCTTCCTCCTCTTCCGTGTCAGTCATCCATCGACTATTTGGCCTTATCTTTCTTTTTAGAGGATTTTTCCAGATGTCCTCACCTTTAATAAATTCCTCTCTCTTCTTGCAGAGGTCACTGTAGTTGTCTGTGAAATTTTGGTACAATGAGCAAATTTAAAGTGCAGAAAAAGTTTGTATAAGAACTCAAACAAAATATACTTACACATAAAACATCTCATACATTAAACCACAAAAAGCTTTTCAAACAACTATTGGCACTGCACTGTTTTGCCACTTGGCTGGGCTGAATCGTTAATCAGTTAAAGTTTCAGAAAAAAAAAGTTTGTTGACATACAACAGACAGCTAGGTGGCTCCATGGATGTATTATAATAACTGGATAGCGTGGCTCCGCCTTCTACCATGTAACGGTTTTGAAGCCATAATATCCCCCGTCAGGGCGCCGCCATTGTGCAGCCAGTAGAGAATCTGGACCATATTTGGACGCAGCTGTCGCAAACGGTCGCACACTCCCCAGCATAAGCTGGACACAATCATTGTTTAACTGCCGTAAACCGCGGTTATTTTTAAACTCTAATAACTGATGAAAAAGAAACTTTACAGAAAAAAGAGGACTTGGAAAACATGCAGCCCTATAATACTTTCAAATCACCACAGCATACAGATGGGAGAAATATTTCTACGAGGTGTATTCATTTTTTGAAGTTTCACTACGGCCCGTCCAGATGAATGGAGGAGACGGAGATTTGACCTATACTGCAGCCAGTCACCAGGGGGAGCAGTTTTCATGGCGGCTTCAACTTTAGCCTAGCAACATGGCGTCCATTTTTTTTACAGTCTATGGGTGGGAGGCTAATGCTAATGTTAAAGTGCTAATTTTCAAAATTGATTAACGTTACCTCCCCCAATAACCAAAACATATCAGCAAAGTAGTTATCATGTTATCACTGAGTTAGATAACTTACCACCGAGCATCAAAACTTTTGCTGGGAAAAAAGCCGGTCCATCCTTCTTCTTTTTGCCTTTATCCCACTGAACCGTCACCCATCCGTCTTCTTCTTCCAGTCGGGGGCACTGTGTAATCTTTTTTGAAATTTGTTCCCGCTGTTCTTCTGTACTCATCCAGTCGATTTTCCCGACTTCTCTTGTCCTTAAAATAGTATAAGGCATACACCATTTTTCTGTTTAATTATGCCAAGAATACTCACTATTTTGTTTTTTTTGTTGATTTTTCATTAGTTGGTCGGTTGAGTGAAACGTTCGTTGTAACGGCTGAGTGAAAATGACCGCGAACTGCGCGAGCTCAACTATCGCGGACTATCGCGGGATGTGTCCAACTGTCGTTGCGTCGAAAGGAATTGTGGGATACATACAGAGTGAGCGCGGAACCTGAATGGATGGATGCTTTCAGCGTTAGCTTTCGTTATAGCTTGTGTCGCTGTTGTGTGGCTATGAAACGATGGCAAAACGTGCAGGACCTTACAAAAGATACTTGGAAGGCGGCACTGAAACAATTCCGAGGAGAACAAAGTCAAGGTGGAATGCAGCGCAAGCGAAAGTAAGTATCTCTGGTTTTCCTATTTCGCTGTTCGATATTACCTGTAAACCTCTGACACTTGATTCCATCCGAAAAGGGATATGTCGAAAACGGCCCCGCTGACACGGTTCTTCATTAACAGAACCTGAAATTCCCAAACTTTTCAGCCTGTAGATACTGCTGTCGAGTCAGTCTTATTGGTTTGCAAAGTGACGTGACTTCGATATTTTTTTACCCCGTTCAAACTAAATTTCAACCGCTGTAATTTGGCTCTTTTCCCCACAAAAGGAAGACGTTTTAGAGGATTTTTTTTGTATTATCTACTAGAAGTAACATAACACCTGCCCTTGTGACTGAATTATCTGAAGTATGTCCCTCTCTTCCCCTCCATATTAAAATGCAGAGACATCAAGAACACAGCAGGTCGATGTTAAATGGACAAATCGAAGCCTGTGATGGCAGATTACTTAAAACAGTAAGTAATGAGAGCGTGAACAGTGTAAACAAGAGCTGTAAACAATTGAACCTATAGAATTCTTTATCAGTTATATTGTTAAAGCAGATGTGACAGATTGATTTACAGCGGCATCAAACGTTGTGATTTTTTGCTGCCTTTCCATTCTTTGACATTGTCTTTTTACCTGTCTTTTTTCCTTATCTGTCAGTACAAAGGCATTGAAGAAGATCAAGTGCAAACTGGAGATAGTTTGAGAAATGCTTCTAGCAGTCAAGATGGCAAAAGTGAAGAGAGCAGTGATGCTTTTAGGGACATTACAGAGGTACCAGACACATCATAGCTATTACACATTAAATAGGGCAGTTATCATTTTTCATGTTTTTTTTTTCGTTACAAAAGGAATGGGAAAAACTGCTCCCTTGAATGATTAATGTCAATAAAAACGTCACTGTGTAAGTATGTTATAAAAGCATAAATGTTTATCCCAGCAGCATTGTCTCAACACCAATATTTGGATATTCAGTAATATTTTGATACTTTATTTTCCCCCTATCACTCACCCCTAAAGAGAGCATTATTTTTTATACATTCATTGATTGTATTTCATACACTTTGTTTTCACAAATTAGAAAAATTAATTACTAATTGTTCTTTGATAAACACACTTAAATCAATCAATCATTATTTACATAGCGCTAAATTATAGCAAGTGTTATCTCAAGACGCTTGACAAAAATCTCAACAGGTCTAGACCTGCCAATGTTAATAAAATTTTTAATCTTAGCTTTACATTTCTCAAACCACATAGACAATGTCTGTCTTTTTTCAGTGATTAAGATTTTAACCTGGACATCATCCATCTGAAAAAGCTAATACTTGTGGTGCAAGAAATTTCTGATTTACAATGCATATTGACATGTTACCTCTGACATATTTTCTTTCCCTTTTTAATCTGCAGAATGACAACGAAGATGGCCAAGTAAACACAGAAGATGGCAGCAGTTATACATTCCACAGAAACGAAGAAGAAGACAATGGAAACTTCAAAGCTAGTCTGCATGTTCCTAACATTCAAGAGGTAAATTCATAAATAATCACTTTCAGCTCCATAGGCATTGTGCCTCCAAATATACTGGACTTACTGACCTATTTAATAAGCACATTGATGATCCTCAGAGGATTAAACAAATTATGAGCCAAAATGTCTACTTTGTGTATGAGATATTACATATAGTTTGTGGATTGACGTGATATTTGGTTTGTGCATTAATATACTCTAGAGGAAGATGGCAATTGATTGTTGTGATCCTGTGACCTTCCATATGACAAACTTTATAGGTCATACTACTAATATTTTCCCAACATGAATCAAGCCATTGGGATAGCAGCAGCATAGGATCTTACTTCACTGAAGTCATTTCATTCATTAAGTTATTCATTTCATTTTCCTTGTTAAACTATAGAGCATCAACGAATCTGGCCAAATAAACACAGAAGATGACAAGACTGATGCTTCCAACAGTGAAGACGACAGTGACGTGGATTACGGAAACTCATTTCCAACTGGCCTGTCCAGTACTGACTCTGAAGAGGTAATCACATACTTCTACATCACAGGTTTTGCCTTTGGTGAAATTAACACTTACCCTTTAATTCATAAATATTCTTAATAATTCATCTTTTTTTTTTGTTGAACTGTAGAACAAGGAACTGTCAGATTCCGAAGAAAATGTTCTCAATTCTGCCAGGAGTGAAGATAATGAGGGAAGCAAAGACTTGGACTGCAATACTAGTAGAGAAAAGGCATCTGACTTTTCAATGGTATGTATTTAATGTTATGATGACATGGTTTAAGTAATTAGTGTTATAGCTCATATAAAGATGCTCAATATGTAACACAAAGGACCTCTTTCACAATACATGTAATTTTGCCCACAGCCCAATTTTTTGTTTATTGTGTGGTATTTGTAGTACACCCAGAGACTCCCAAGAATATACCTTTAGAAAATCCAAAAGTCATCCAGGGCCTGTACTATGACCTATTTTATGATCATTGCCAAAGGTGTGAGCCAGGCTGCACACTTTACCCCAAAACTTACTCAAACACAAATAATAAATCATCAAATTGGGTCAAATCACCTTCACTGAAGTCCGGTGCATCTTTTGAAATCAAATGTAAAGCTAAGTATTACAACTGAAAGAAGTTATTGAATTTTAACTGGAAAAAAATCAGTTTTTTTTTGTGATTTTTTTCAACAAATTCAATTCTTTAGAGATTTGTCTGACCAACTTACAGTTGCTGTACACCTAAGATACTCACAAATTATTTGGCCACATATGTATTCTCAAAGTGGGAAAAAAATCATCAAATTCTGAGACCGGTAAAGTTGTTCAGTTAACAGGTTGGGTTACTGTGGAAGAATCAGGATACTGTTCCATGTCTTGTATATCAGGGAACCTTAAAAAATTTGTTCAGAATTCATCCTTTAAGTATGATTTCTTTTAGAATTTGAATGCTAGATTCAAAACAAACATTTCACATGAAATGTTATTCATTTTAATATTGAACAGCCACAAAGGGCCTGTATATTATGCCTTTGTGATGAGATAATAATGAGCCATTGATACAAGTAAAAACCGATGCAGTTTTGGATTGTTGTTATCAGATTGTATATATCTACAATGACAGCAATACACAAACATTCTTCTGTCAATTTCTGTTTCTAGTACTTATATATACATGTAATCTGTTTTATGGCCTTCGTGTCTTTTTGCATAGCAACGGCTTGGACAATTTTAATTTGTAGACTGGAACTATAGTGAGGGAAAGGGGATCTGAGAAATCCATAAGATGTATGATTGGCTGGTTATTTCATAGAATGGAGTCTTTGAATTTGCTTGTGTATGGTTGGAGGGGTTTCTGATTTTGAAAATGTTTATAATATCCCAAATAATAGATTACAGATGCAACATGTGCACACATGCCAGAGGTTCTCTTTGCAGCAGGACAGAGACAATAATATGCCTTCACAGGATCATCTGATGCATTCTTGTCAAATTGAATCCAAACATTGTATTTTATTTGAGATCTGAGAATGAATCTGTCCCCTAATGAGATCAGCATCATGCTGGTAAACCCAAATCTCAGTCACCATCATTTTTTGATCCCCAGCAATGTAGCCATGGGACGGTTTGATTTGGTCTGTACCGTATGTTGTGGCCTCAAGGTATTCCAGATCCACATGATGGAACGAGATATCAGATGCTTCAAGCTTCTGCCATTCACTACGAGCTCTACGTGACATATTTGGGTCTTCTGCAACTCGTTTTGCCAGAACATTGTCTTTTTTAAAAAGTGAAAGCATACGCTGAGCCATCTTAGTTGGTTGGAGAAACCCCTACATACCATACACAAGCAAATTCAAAGACTCCATTCTATGAAATAACCAGCCAATCATACATCTTATGGATTTCTCAGATCCCCTTTCCCTCACTATAGTACCAGTCTACAAATTAAAATTGTCCAAGCCGCTATATGCAAAAAGACACGAAGGCCATAAAACAGATTACATGTATATATAAGTACTAGAAACAGAAATTGACAGAAGTAATGTTTATGTATTGCTGTCATTGTAGATATATACAATCTGATTACAACAATCCAAAACTGCATCGGTTTTTACTTGTATCAATGGCTCATTATTATCTCATCACAAAGGCATAATATACAGGCCCTTTGTGGCTGTTCAATATTAAAATGAATAACATTTCATGTGAAATGTTTGTTTTGAATCTAGCATTCAAATTCTAAAAGAAATCATACTTAAAGGATGAATTCTGAACAAATTTTTTAAGGTTCCCTGATATACAAGACATGGAACAGTATCCTGATTCTTCCACAGTAACCCAACCTGTTAACTGAACAACTTTACCGGTCTCAGAATTTGATGATTTTTTTCCCACTTTGAGAATACATATGTGGCCAAATAATTTGTGAGTATCTTAGGTGTACAGCAACTGTAAGTTGGTCAGACAAATCTCTAAAGAATTGAATTTGTTGAAAAAAATCACAAAAAAAAACTGATTTTTTTCCAGTTAAAATTCAATAACTTCTTTCAGTTGTAGTACTTAGCTTTACATTTGATTTCAAAAGATGCACCAGACTTCAGTGAAGGTGATTTGACCCAATTTGATGATTTATTATTTGTGTTTGAGTAAGTTTTGGGGTAAAGTGTGCAGCCTGGCTCACACCTATGGCAATGATCATAAAATAGGTCATAGTACAGGCCCTGGATGACTTTTGGATTTTCTAAAGGTATATTCTTGGGAGTCTCTGGGTGTACTACAAATACCACACAATAAACAAAAAAATTGGGCTGTGGGAAAAATTACATGTATTGTGAAAGAGGTCATTTGTAGAAAGAGTAAGAGGAATGAGCATGTAACTGTTTTTTTTTTCTAATTGACAAAAAGATGCGTGCTGTGCCTAGATCACTCATCATAGCCATAGAGTAGCTCAAAACAGCCTCTGTATATGGGAATTATATTTGTCCAGGTACTTCCAAGAACCTAAATCTTTCCTCAAAAAGTGCAGCAATGATCAATGTCATGGTGTAATCCTCTATGCTGCACACCAGGCTACATCCCAAATTATATATATATTTTTTTGCTATGTACAATATCTGTCCATGAATTTTTTGTTTGAAAATAAGACATTCAGTTCAAAGGGGATGTGGGTGGATAATAATGACATAATAAAACTTAAGCCTATTTTGATTTGCGCAAACTGCTTTGTGCTTGTTCAAATGCTGAGCATTATTGTGAGACCGTTTTTGCTGCATTATGAACGATATGTGTTTATGGCACCACCATTTGGACTGTCTTTTTATATAACCTCACTTTTCTGCCACCTGCTAAAATTGGTAACTAACTCTCTCTCTCTATTTAGGATTGTGAAGATGGAGCAGGTACTGGTGACATGCCTTTGTATCCTGGTGCTCATCTCTCAAAGGGAGAAAGTTTATTGATGCTGATGTCCTATGTGTTGCGACACAATTTAACTGGCAAAGCACTCACTCATCTACTGGAAATGTTTAACATAATGTTTCCAGGTCTGATCCCATCTTCACATTACCTTTTTCACAAAGAATTTGGAAGTTCATCTGAATTTGAAGTTCACTTTTATTGTGAAAGCTGTTTAAAATACCTAGGCATCAGAGCTGGCTGTCCATCTCACTGTGACTCTTGTAACACACTATTTGATGCCAGTGCAAACCTGAAAAAGGCTTCTATTTTCTTGTGTTGCCCTGTATGCACAGATTAAGCAGCTTCTGCAAGAACATGGTGTTGTTCCTAATGAAAAAGCTAGAACTTTTGGTGTTGTTACTGACATACAATCTGGCGAAGAGTATCAAAAGTTATGTGACAGTGGAGTTCTTGGCAAGGATGACTTGACGCTAATTTGGAACTGTGATGGTGCTCCAGTGTTCAAAAGTTCTAAATACAGCATCTGGCCAGTTCAGTGTCAGGTTATTGAACTGCCATTAGAAGTAAGGAAAAAAAACATTTTGATGACAGCGTTATGGTTTGGGCCAAGTAAGCCATCTATGTTTACATTGCTAACACCATTTGTCAAAGAAGCCTCTCTGTTAGAGACTAAAGGTGTTGATTGGCATGATGCACAGGGAGGTCATCATGTCTCTAAAGTGTTTGTGCTTATTTGTAGCTCTGACTCAGTGGCTCGTCCATTGCTTCGTAACACAAAACAGTTCAATGGATTTTATGGTTGTGATTTTTGCTATCACACAGGTGGTAAAACCTATCCATTTGACAGACCTGAACCTCCATTGCGAAATGAGAGAGATCATTTCCGCATGCAATGTCAGCTTCAGTTAATGAGCCAGTGTTTGGAGTCAAAGGGCCATCTCCTTTGATGAAGCTTGGTCACTTCCAAATGGTAAATGGTTTCATCCCTGAATATCAACATAATGTGTGCCTTGGTGTCACTCGACAACTGTCTGCATTGTGGTTTGAAACAACAAACAGTGAAGCCCCCTGGTACATTGGCAAACAGATGGATGAGGTTGATTTGCAACTAGCAAAAATAAAACCTCCTGTCGAGATAACCAGGACACCAAGATCAGTGGGTGAAAGGAAGTTCTGGAAAGCTTCCGAATGGCGAGCCTTTCTTCTCTTCTATGCTCTTCCTGTGTTGAAAGGCATACTCCCTGCCAGATTTTGGAATCACATGTTCCTTTTGGTGTTTGGGATATATACATTACTGCAGGATAAGATTAAGATGAGCAGCATCTTGATGGCAGAACTGGCTCTTAAAAAATTTGTCATTGAGTTTCAAAGACTATATGGGAAAAACCACATGACTTTTAACATACACTTGCTCACACATATCGCACAAAGTGTAAAACACTGGGGACCTTTATGGGCCACCTCAACCTTTGCATTTGAATCAAATATTGGCACTCTGTTGAAGTATTTTCACGGAACACAGTATGTCCCATCACAAATAGCTAAAAAATTTCTGTTGTGGAGAGAGCTGCCAGAAAAGGCCAGACGTACTATCAAATCTGAAAATGCAAAAGTTCAATCCTTTTTTGAAGAACTTTATTTTAATAAAAGAAGAACAGAAAAATGTGACATAATGAATGAGAGTGTCAAGGGTTTTGGGCGTCCCCCAATGCAAGAAAATATCCCATCTTCTTATAGACTTGCCATTGCCAGATTATGTGAAAACACGAGTAACTGCTTCTGGTCTTACAGCCGTTTTTTGATTGATGGAGTTCTGTTTCATAGTCAAAAATATGACCGGTTAAAAAAAAGATGCAACAGTGCTGTGTACTTGAAAGATGGTAAATTCTGTTTAATTAATGAGTTGGTCATTTTTAAACAAAGGTGTGTCCATCAAAACCCTACATGTTGTGCCTGCACTAAACATTGCTGTGTGTTGGTTGAGGCACTTGCTAAATCTAGCGGGCCTTTTTGTAAAGATTTACAGATAAGTATACAAAGTACTTTCATACATGAAGTTAGGAAGACTGGAGATGTAAGGGCTATCTGGCCTAATATGATAACAATGAAATGTGTTGTTGTCGAAAAAGCTGAGAAGTTGTACATTACACCATTGCCAAATCCATATGAACGTGACTAATAAAGCAGTCATGAGTTATATCAAGCTATAGCTAATGATGAATTTTGGTGACAGCTCATGATAGCAGCCAGTGTGTGTCAAGTCTGTAACAAAAATGTGACTTTGTATTAAAAATGTGAGATTTTTCTCAAATAAAATATGGAAAAAATAATTTCACATGTTTTTGTGTGGTGTATTAACACTACATAAACAATTAAGTTCAGTCCATGTACCATTTATTATCAGCTGTTCTATTTTGCAGCTGACATGTATGAAGTACACGATGCTTTGAAGAAGCCAACATGCTTGGAAACGAATATTTAAAAAGGCTGCTATCAAAAGAATAAGTACAGCTACAACCCAAATTCACTTGAACATTAGGAATGTAAGTTTGAGTACTGACTGTACTTTTCAGTACAGTCAGTACAAAAGTACTGACTTTATACAAAAGTTATATACAAAAGTATAAGTATATGACAGACTTTTCCTTATACTTCTCAGTTAAAGCCAAGTATACATAGACTTTTCTTTATACTTTTAAGTACAGGCTAAGGATACTTAGACTTTTAAATATACTTTTAAGTATAACCCAAGTATGCTTACGCATTACTTTGTTAAGTATACCTGGGATAAGTACATCGAAAGTAAACTGAAAGTGTACTGTCTTGAAAATAAGTATACTAAGAGCATACTTTAATAAACTTCTTTTTTGTAAGGGCAGTCAGCTAACAAATCCTCCAAGAATAACAAGGCGTAACTTTTCTTGTCATTTACTGAAGGTTATCTGGTTGTAAAACTGCAATGAAACACAAAATACAAATTGCATAAAGAAAATGACTAGAAATAAGGACAAGGCAAAACCAAGATCAGTAAACCCACAAAATGTACAGTCATGCTACTAGCTTACAGCTCTGCTAGCTTAAACCTGCACTCCCTACAGCTTAAAGGCTACGAACACAAAGAACAATCTGGAAAACCACCCTCTACCTCTGTCTCCATCACAAACACATACAAATTCCATACTTACAGACAAACAGTGTCCAAGGCAACAATGAAAAGTTCCTGCAGGAGATGAACCAACGCTGCCTGCTCTGTAAGGCTACCACATGGCAAATAACCAGCACGTGCTCACTGGACTCGTCTTCAACCAGGAGGGGGCAGTATGAAAACAAAACTTAACAAAAACTGCATACAAAGTTTTCACAGGCAGAGGGCAGTGTAACAACAAATCATCTGGCTTTTGAAAGGGCAGGACAGCTTGGTTATGACATTTTAACAATTACCACCTAAATATAGCACTTTACCAGGGTTCAAACTCAGTGTGGTAGGTCTATGTTGGTACCAAAAATAGGATGGCAGCAGCTATGGGTATGGATCCTAACCTTTGGCAGATGAAAAAGAGACAGCCTCAAACTGACACCCAAAGAACTGTAGTTTTAGTCACTTCTGCATTGATTTTTACATTTCAAGACCTGTGGTTGTAATTAATTTTGCACAATAGCATGCTGTTTTGAGCAGGGCTGAAACAGGGAGGTTTAAAGGTACATTAACATGATTTATTTGAGTGGAGTTTTATGCAAGAAACTTCAACAATGTGGTCTGAGGAGTATTTAAATTAGTTTAAACTGAGTAAATACATATATATGAAAGGTAATCACGGTAAGTAAAGTCTGAGACATCAAAATGACTCTTATGGATGTCCTAGCAGCTATAGAAGTGCAGTCGTTTCAGTGTTAAAGTTTGAAGAAATTTATTTTGTCAGCTAACAAAGCAGTTTTCAGCTGGCAAAAGAGCCCTGCAGTAGTTGTCGATATCTTTTAAGCTGCATGAGGCATTTTTTTAAATGTAAAAAGACACCCATTTTATCAGGCTCATCACAAAGTGAGGCTGCATTAGAGAAGACAAGCCCATCCCCTCTAATTGAAAAAACATTGATTCGGCCTATATTTGCCCTGATGAAACACTGCCACTGTTATAAATATTTCTCAGCAACCAGAACTCTGTCGTGAAAACATAGACCAAAGAGCAGCGGATACTTTAATGCATTTCCCCCTCTCTTTAAAGCTGCTTAAATTATACATATTTTATTTGAAGCTCAGATGTTTTTCGGTGGATTCTTACGGAATTTGTAAATGAAGTCACATTTTCAGACACTTATGTCCTGCTGCTGCAAGGAGCCACCCAGAAATATGGCAGAGAAGAGAAAGGGGGGCAGCTTTTACTCCTAAAATTAAAATGTGAGGCAATAACTCAAGACCAATGGGATGCATCACGGGAATCCATAAAAAGTGGCGCAGAAGGTTTTTCTTTCTGACAATGAACATACTGTACAATGACTGCAGCTCAGGAAAAATTACAGCCATGCTATCACTCAATCTCCTGCCATCTCAATTACACTCACTTCTTAGTCTTGTCAGATTTAGCCATGCAGAGTCTCTTTAATGACGACTTTCAGCTCCTCTTTAGGATTTACTGAGAGCTTTGATGTGAGTTGCCAACTCAGATTGCATTCAAGCACCTGTCACTTTTCAGGAGATGCAAAGATGATGAACACAGAGAACAAGAAAGAGAGAAAGAGAAAGATAGAGAGAGGGAGGCAAGCAGGTGTGAGCTAAACCTCTCAGTGTAGACAATATACTGTAGACGCACACAAGCCAGAAAACAGATAAAGGCAGCCATCGACAGAGACGTTGTTATCGTTATTGGCTGGTACAACTCCTCAACCAGCAGTCCCACTTTTTTATTTGGCCAGGGTTTGGGCAAAACAGTGGAATTGATCTGGAATTGATCAAAACACCCATATGGCTCTCTCATCTAAAGGGGATTTCATTGATCTGACAAAGTCCTTCCCTATAATTGCTTCAGTGAAGTGTAGGAACAGCAGTTTCAGGTGGGCAGGTATCAGAAGAAAGACCACAGCTTGGACAATTTACAGATCCTTAAAGTAAAAAAAGACCCCCCTTCTTCAAAACCCACTCTACTCCACACTCACCGCAGCCCAGCGCTTTCCAACTGCATCGACTGGCATAGTGATCTACTGAAGAGATGAGACTGATTACCATGCTTGGAAGCATCCTGTATGTAGAACTTCCTCTTTCATGTGTTTTTCTTTCCCTAAACCAAACATCAAATTAAATATTCTGATACAGCTTTAAAAAAGCCAACTCTTGTTAATCCATATTATCGGCTCATCTCTCTCTCTGGCTTGACGGATGCATGCAGGCCGTTGCCAGCCCATTCACAGCTTTTGTGTTACTTGACTGCCACCTAGTGAGCGTTCTTTAAAAGAGTCCCATCTGGTTTCCACTTGAGAAGCGCCTGATGGATAGATGCAGCCGCTTTGAGCGAGGTGTCTGAGGCTGTCTTCAGCAGAATCCTTCTGATGGCAGCACATTTAGGCTTCTGACAGCAGGAACAGGAAAATGAATCTTAGGCTTGTAAATATCAATAAGGAATCCAAACAGTTTTCAGCTGGCTGCTTTGTGTCACATTTCAAACATTATTTTGAGAAGTGGAAGGTGTTCTAATACAAAGTGAAAGATTTGGCTGTCATTTAAGACTAATCATAATGTGAGCAAAAGATGGAGAAGTATGTATTTAATTAACTGGGTGCTGTTTCGACACCAATTAGAACTGCAGTCCCATCTGTCACCCTCAACATCTAACTTCCCTGTTCGCTTTCTCCCTTTTTACTCTCTTCCTCCCTCCATCTTCCAAAAGAGAAGGCAAAAGTACACTTTCCATTATTCTAATCGGCAGCCAGTGGAAGTGAGAGAGTTGTCTAATGTAAAAAGCAGAGGCAGTGGCTGTTGTTAAAGCCTTCAGACGAACTGAAATTACTCAGCATTGTTTTTATTAGGTACATAAACCACAGAGAGTTTGCTCTCTGGCCTGCCTGACAGAGCCATAATAACTGTGAAAACACAAAAAGGAAGGATTCAGAGGGTAAATAAAATGAATTCATGTATATGAGCAGGATAAAGGAATAAAATTGGAAAGGTCAGAGACCACTAGTCTACCAGTAAAAAAATCTGTTATCCCTACATTGAGGCAGAACCACCGCATTTCCTATCCTCATTCCTCTCTTTTTTTAGGAAGTACTTCATCTGCAAGCTAAAACAGAAACTTTTTTTGAATACAAGAAAAAGCCAGTAAACCAAAACGCAGAAGAAATGTGAGCAAGACATTGAGAGGATTTTTGTTTCCAGCCTGTCACTGCCACTTGGCAGGCCAAACTGAGATTTTGTGTTGTGTGGCCAACGCAGCTTTAACTTCACAAGAAGTACCAAATAAAAATATTGTGTAGGTGGCTTTAACGAGAAAATAAACCACTTTCAGTCAGCTTTGATGGATGTAGATGATACTTTATTTATAATAGCCAGAGCAATCACTTTTGACTTAACCTGAATATGTTACCTCTCATACACTCACTAACCATTTAGATACTGTCCGACTGCTTATTTACAAAGAGCTAACCAACCAATCAAATGGCAGTAACTCAATGTATTAAGATCTGCAGGCATGGTCAAGATGACCGGGCATCAGAATGGGGAGGAAAGGTGATTCAAGTGGCCTTTTGAATGATTGCTATTGGTGCCACACAGGCTGGTCTGAGTATTTTGGAAATTGCTGATCGACTGTGATTTTCACACACAGCCATCTCGATGATTTACTAAGAATAGTCCACAAAAAAAAGATATCCTGCAAGTTGTAGTTCTCTGGTTTGAGATGTTAAAAAAGGCAATAGTAACTCAAATTCATTTCCACAAAGGTATGCAGATGATCATGCATGTGATCTTATGTACAATGCACACATGCTCACTGAAGTTGAACACTTGAAAGGCCAAAAATGCTGTCTGGCATGATGAGCCTTGAAATCTGCTAAGACATTCAAACAGTAGGATCAGATTTTAAATAAATAAGTTGAAACCCTAAGTACTAATTAGTAAATATTGAAGCCATCCAGAGTATTGTTGCTGGCCGTATCCATTCCTGTATGACCATATTTTACCCATCTTTTGAGATTATTCCCAACAGGACAATGCACCACGTCCCACAGTTCAAATCTTCTCAAACAGCACACTTGAACATGGAAATTAGTTCACATTGGCTTCCATGGTCACCAGATATCAATCCAGCAGAACAACTTTGGGCTGTGGTGGAAAAGGCGATTTTCATTTGAATATAAAATCATGTCAATATGGACCAAAATCTTGGGAGAGTGGTGTGTCATCTCCCTGAATCTTTGCCACCAAGCATTACCGCAACTCTGAAGGCAAAGGAGGGTCAAAACCAGTCAAAACAAGGTGTACCTAATAAAGTGGCCAGTTAGTGAGCATGTAGATGCCTGTCCCTGTCTTTTAGGACTGGGTAATGACTAGCCTGGGTAAGTATTGTTAAGGGGCTGTTACAGCAATCCCAATGAATTGCACAGCAGGGGCTAATTGAGAGAGCGAGGGACTGAGGCATGATTGTTCGTTCTCCAGAGATGGTTTTGTCTGAAGTCGGGTGAAGGGGAATGTCGCCTTATCTCTGCTGTGATTACCACGCCACAAAAGCAGATTACACTTGCAAGAATTACTAGGTTACAGACATGATTTATTAAAAAGCAACATTGCTCTTCTGCTGGATTACACTCTTAAGATTAATCATACTTCTTATTTATTCACTATTCATTACAGATTGTTAAATGGATCTTAATAATAGATGAGCTATAGAATGACTAAAAGAAAAGGGGTGGGGGGGACACTTAGCTGGTTCTGGTTTTTAATGTTGTGCTGCAGTGATGGGGTATTTTTTGCTGGCTTAAATCAATTAAAGCGCTTTAAGGGATGAATTATCCCACATTTTACTGTAAGCATATATTCTGGCAATCTATTGAACAATGGCATTTGTATAGACATAATTTAATGAACATCTGGTTTTCTGAGGATGCCTAATGATTTCACATTCATCTTCCTCTAAATGGCTAAAGTGCACGCAATTACGTTTTTAATTAGCTGTGAATATGTTTCTGTCAATTGGAGTGATTCATCTCTTCGATATGAAATGTATCACATGAATTCAGAAAGGGCAAAACACATCTGATTTTCAGAGCAAGTGTCTGTTTGTGTTTAAAGTTATGTCACAGAAACATAAAAGACAAGCTTTAATATTGTCCCTCTCTTCTTACAGTAAGAAGTAACAATTGGACTGTATCAAGAGGGTATCGATTTCTTCATAGGGAAGTGGATGGGGGTTGAAAATAGCATCTTGAGGTCTTTGAAGATTAATGCTGATAAGTATCTATAAATATAATGCATTTATGAGTTGTTTTCCACAAAAGAAATATATAAACATTTTGACATACCTCAGAATCATTTTTTAATTATATCAGATTTGACTCTTTTAAAATTGATTGATATCGATATATTTTTACCACGGTACAGAAAGTCAAGACTTTGACATCAAATACTAGACAATTTTGAATTTTAATCTTTAAAATTATGGACAATTTCCTTCACACTTATTCAATTATAAATAACATTGGCAACAATTTTGTGTAATAAGATTAAAAATGATTTGTCATTTTAAAAATCCATACAAAGCTCTTTATCCTCATGTTTGGTATCTCTCATTTGTCACCAGGAGTGCTTCAGCTTCTGGAAGACATTTCACCTCTTCACTTAAAGGCTTCTGCAGTTCGAAGAGTTGACTGAAGAAGAAGTGGAAATGTATTGTCTCTGTTGTTAGTGTGCCGGTGACCTGGGTGGTCACATGGGAGTCGTTGGCTGGGTTGATGACCTGCTTCCCCTGCAAGTGTGATCAGAGCCTTCTGGGTCATTTTGATAACATGTTGTTTGTTCCTTTGCTCTTGGTTGGAGGTATTTTTTGGATTAGAAGTCCAAAACTGCATTATAAAAAGGAGATAAAGAGCGTCTATTCCCCAGTTCTGGTCAGTGATGTTCTTTCCTTCTTGACAAAAGTGGCTGTCTCAACACCTCTCTCCATGCAATGATATTCCATGAACAAACCCAGACTTTGTTTTCATCAAAATAATGTCCTGTGTCTTTAAGAATGAGGTAGAGTTGCCCTTTGGAGAAGAGGCAAAAAGATTCTAAAAACCCAAACCAGTCCAGCTGCCTCATGGATCAACTTTGGATAACCATAAGCTCATCTTCATGCTTGGTAGCTCCAGTGGGAAACCAAAAAAATCTCTATTTCCATCTCCACACAAATGTAGGAAGGGCAGTCTGAGCTCAAGATTTCCCTAAAAAAAAAATTTCAGGGAAATCTTGACCCTCTCCCTAACCCTATTCCTGACCCTAACCCTAACCTCTGAGGCCGAAGCAGGAAAATGTGTTCCTAATTTCTTCCACTGCAGATCAAACAAGAATTTATAAAGGTTTGGTATATTCAGTGTTTCTATCTGATGGTTTGTTGAGGCAGTACTGTTAATTTCCTAAACTGTAAAAATGTACTCCAGTTAAGAGCAGACAAATCACAACAAGAGAGGCAGTTACCTGTCAGTTCCCCAAGATATTAAAAAAGAAATGTGAGCAATATGATGTTGCTTTTTGTAGCTTTTGAGATGGAAATTGTGCCCAAGAGTTACAGAAATGGCTCTTTAAAGCCAAAACCACCAAGAAGAATACATTTTAATGTGAATATCTTTTGTTTGTCTGTAGTTGTTTAAGTCACCTCATAGCAAATGCTTAACAGAATCATTTTAAAACGTGAAAAGACTCGGTCATTGTTGATCTGTGTGTGATTTCAATGTTTTTTGTGACCCAAATCCATTATTTGTGTGTTTTGCTTTGTCTCTGTGGTCTTACAACCTTTGATACATTAATCTGACCTCAATACCACATTTTATGATAATCAAGTTGTCCTGAAACAAAAATCACTTTTTGCATGGTTTCCCTTTAAGGACTGAGGTTCTACGAGCTGTATTGGACAATATTTTTATTTATCGGACCAAGGCTATGTCCGCGCGTATGCAGGTATTTAAAAAACTGAGGTGTCATATTTACAAAGTATCCCCATCCACAGGGATGCGTTTTTTTTTTTTTTTTTTTTTAATGTATTTTTTGGGCATTTTGTGCCTTTATTGATAGGAGAGAGACAGTGGATAGGCTTGTGAAAGGGGGTGAGAGAGTAGGGGAAGACACTCTGCAAACTGGTCACAGGTGGGATTCGAACCTGGACCGGCAGAAGTAAGTACATGGGGTGCTAACCACTCCGCCAAACCAGCACCCCGGGGATGCGTTTTAAATAAGAACCCCTGTCTACACTAAAAATACCCACACTGACTTCCCCAACAAATGCATAAGCACACAGTTAAACAATGTTAATGACCTTCTAACTATGGACATGAAATGCAAACTTTTTGACATTTTTAAAATGTATGTCTGACTGGAGTTGCGGTTTAAGTTGTGACTATGCTAACTGGTGATAGCGGGGGAAGTGGAGTAAATATGTCTTTGTTTATCTTTTGAATCATGTGGATCTGATTACCTTGATAAATTCTTATTAAACACATTTGTGGGTACTCTTGTTGGTTTCAACAACGGTTGTAGCCAAGAGGCAACGGGTCCGCAGTCATCACAGTCACATATGAAACAATAACACTAGGTCTCGTCCAGAGCATTGACAGTGTTTGTGTTGCCAGAGTACAGTACAATGAAAAAGTATATGTCTCCTTCCTCCTTCCTGAAGTTTTTGATTATTTGTCCCACATAAAAATAATACCTTTTTATGGCTTTAATGTTAAGTCTTGTGGTCAGTGAGAATTTTACTGTTAGTTGTTATCATGGTATGTTAAACAATGACGCTGTATAAATTATGTGTAAAGTAAGAATGAACTATTTCATCATATAACCTTTATCTTTATCTCATTTAAACTGCCGGACTGTCAAACCTCACTGTCAAGAAAATCTGCAGGTCTCTGTTGAATAGTGTTTGGCACTTCCCTGTCTCTGAGACCTTTTGGACTCCATGATGTGGCACTGACAGTTATTTCTTCTGGCCCTGATCACTAATTCCTCATTAGAAATGATGAGCTTCTTCATCACCTCTCTTTGGAAAAGGTTAGGACCGGGCCCACAGGAGAGGTGGGGAGTCCTTCACTCCGGACCTGACAGAAGCTTTGCAGGCCTGCAGCTATTGATTGGGGGCTTCAGGTTGCCTCTCCACCAATGTAGGGGTCTGCACTGCAGCATACTAAGCTGATGTGTAATCAATGACTCATACCACAGCCGGCCTCTGTGCACAGACCCGTCAAATTATACAGTAGCCATCCAATATCTGACATAGTGTGTTTTAAAACTGCCTTCCGGAAGAATGACACACACGGTGCACACACCGACGCACACAGGTAAATACACTTTGGTGTGCACACAAGCTTAACGGCATACAGGCTGCTGCGAACATGCGCAAACCCTAGCAGACTCTTACAAACAACCCACACACGCACACACACAAACACACAGCCGCCGGGTCCTGCAGGGCTGCTTTGATTTTTCTCCCTCTGTCCAGCTGAAATGTTTATCATCTCAAACACTCTGAAAAAAATATATATACAAGTTATAAAATCCAATCCCTCTTAGAAACGGTTGCCTTTGGAGTCTTACTAGAAGCAGCTGTGAGACATGGCCGATCCGTACACTTGGCCTGACAGCAGCTCCAACGTGCCCTCCTCCTCTTCATGGGGCTTAATGATATGCACAAGCACACTCTGAGGCCAGCTTCCCAGAGCATTTAATCCACAGAGATATGATACTACGCTGGGTGTTGTGTCGTCCATCACAATCTCTGTCCTCCCCTTTTCTGTTTCCCTCTAAAGCATCACACTGTCCTGACACTGTCAGATGAGGTTTTCTTACCTATACATACACCCAACAGAGCATCTCGCACCACATCGGTCCAATATATGGAGGGACATTCTGTAGTCTTAAAGGATGGAGTTAGATTTTGTTAATGCCAACTAAAATCCTTCTTATAAATCTAATTCATTACCAATCCATCTTGATTCTTGAAGAATTTCTTATGTTTCCTGTGTCTAAACTTCAAACTCATGGCACTCCTAATCATGGGTGGGACTGGAAAACCAACTCTAGTTCGAAGTTGATAACAACCAGCTTGAGGGATCGTTATCATTTGTCTTCATGCTTAACAATTCCCTTACCAATTTATTTAATTTGTTCTGCTCCAAATCAGGGAGGTCAGCTGTCATCAGAAACAATAAAGAAATCAAAAATGTAATCACTGCAGACAGGGTGTAGCAGTGGTCAGTACTGAGGCCTAATTCAACCCAATGTTATACCACCTTGACAATATCCAGTGACTGTGTAATTTGAATAAACACAACACTGCAGAAGCATATTTATAAACAGAACAGCATCAAAATAACAAGAGTGTTGTGTGTTTGACATTGTTGTCACAGTGAATCTGTGTACAGTGGGACATTTTTTATCAATGACAATCCACAGGAGGCAATAAGCAAATCAACAATTAATGACATGACAATGACAAGCAGAATCAATAATGGCATTGGCATCAGTAAAATCTTAGTAATTCCCATACCTAGTCTTAGGTATGGGAACTACTAAGCCTAGTCTTTAATGTTACACAAATCAAAAAGGCTTTAAAGCATATTGCTGGTGTTTACACCCTTGCTAAGAATTATGCAGCCATAAACACTTCATGTTTCACTGTTTTCTATAGATCCAATTTTTATCAGTTTCTTTTGCTACCCTACATGTGTTATCAGCAGCAACAATGTCAGACACCGAGCAGTCCTGAACTTGAAACAGTGCTGCACAGACAAATGATTTTGTTGCTGATGTCTCAATCTTTGCTTGAAGTTACACGTACACAAAAAAAAATGAAAAATTAAAAAAATTAATTTGTTTATTTGGCATCATATTTCAGAAGATATGTCTGGTTGTGCCTGTCTGGTGAGAGAGTGATACTACTTATTCAACAAAGTGGAAGGTACTGAAATAGAAATTTGTAGGCATAGAAACTAATGATATTTAACTACTGAGCTAGTTGTTATCAATTCTCAACAAGAATGTGTTTCTGATTCCTATTCATATGCAGGATATTGTTTTTTTTTGTAGATATACAATTTAAGTAAGATGAAAAATTACTATACGCAATACAAATATAGATACTGATACATGAACATAAGTGGGAATAACCCTTTTGGATTGCACCTACATTATATGCCCACTGTATTTTAACAGTAACAGTCAAAGGTTCATCTGCCCTTTTAGAAGCTATAAACAGCAAATTAACAGTCTGATGCTATAAAGTTGGCCATATCTTTCCATCTTATACTTAACAATTAGGATTTTTGTATGAAAACTCTACAAGAGTTAATGATGACGCAAAATATTAGCAGTTAATACTTGCAAAAATAAGTTATCTTCAAATCCCAAAATGTATTTCCTCAAGCAATTATCTGCCGTATGGCATACTGATGATATGGTGCATTGCTGATGGCTTAAAACCCTTCTGTTTCATTTCGGCTTGGAACAGGATGTTTTAACATAAATTCTCATGAGCTGTGTCACCCTGCACCCTTGGACAGTTCTGGGGCTGTGCTCCAATGTTTACAGTGGCTACAAAGAGTTTAGGCCTTGTTCTTCCAATTAATCTGGCTGTAGCTGGAAATGCCTGGCTGAGGGAGTGTCTAGGATCTGGGGGGTGTGGCTAATGCAGTTAGATACCTTATTTCCAAAAATATTGTGAAAGCAGGTCAAAGCAACATAAGGAGAGGAGGGGCTTTATTGGGTAATTGTATATGTGTATTGGGGGGGCAGGGGGGCGTCAGGCCATAGGTACAAGAAATTTTATGAAAATATTTTAAAAATGTATTTGGCATAATGTATAATGTTTAAGGGAAGGCATTGATAAGTAGGGCTGGGTGTTGTTGAAGTCTTTTCCAAAACCAATGCATTGGTACATTAATGCTGTTTCCTCACATAAGGACCACAGTGAAAATTATTTATAATGCATCAAGGCTTATGATAATGACTCCTCAAATTGGTTGTAAGTGATTTAATGAAACTGGTTCTTAATTTCCATCCCTATTTGCTTTCATAATTTTACCGTATTTTTTCTGCTCTTAATGTTTACGGCTGCGTTATTTCTAAAATGGGCTCCCCCGAGATGTCCTCTCAATCAGATACTGCTTTTCTTTGTTGCGTCTTTGTTACTTTGATTCCCTGTTTATGCTGCTTGAATTTCTTTTTAGTGTTCTTTGTGTTTGCTGCTCAACCTTACCGATATTAAATGCTTATTGTTTCATCTTTGTTCTCTTTTTGTTCAATTTCACCTTTTATCTTCCAAACAAATGTTTGCTCTCTTTACAGAAATGCAAAGCATCACAGTCTCTGCAGCAGACATTTTCTCTTTTTTATTTAGAGACCTTTGCATTTAGAGCAGAGCATGTAAAAGCCTTCACATTATCTTTAATTGTCCGCTGATAACAGTTAAAAGAATGTTTATTAGTTTTCCATGAAAATGTCACAGGGTACTTTATGTCTGTGCAAAAGCTTTGGGCTTCTATTATCTCATTCACACAAACAGCATTACTGTGTCACAGGAAATATGTTTTTGTATTTATCTGTATAAATCCTGCAGATCAATACTGTTAAGTCAACACATGCCCATCAATGCAATCCTCTATCCATTACATGGTCCATTACATCGTCCCCAAGGCTTCCCGACAGGCCATTAGGTAACGAAATCTTGCGAAGGAAACCCAATCTTTCACATCCCAGGGCGGTCAGTTTGGAGCCTTCATCACCATTTGTTTCCTCACCTTCCTCTCAGTTTTTACCTCACACTATGGAAGACAAATGGGTAGCCATTAGTAGTGTATTAATTACATGTAGGGAATTACTTTGTTCATCAATCAAGTCATTTTCCCTGCGCTTGTCAAGTGTAATTTGGTGACACAATGAACAAAAACCTGGAAGGCTTGTTCTGTTCTGATCTAGGGTGTTAACAGCCTGTGCTGAGCTGACAGACTGGAACGCTGAATGCATCTGCCTCTTGTTTCTTCTACAGACGCACAACGCCAAGCCATCCTGCTGAGCAAAGGTTCAGAAAAACTCCTCAAATAGAACTGACGCAAATTATCATGTCAAGATAGATTAATTGCTACGATCGCTGAGAGACTAATGATTACTACTGTCAGAATGCAAAGATCCACAGACAAGGCAGCATAACCGCTTTTTAGTGGATATCGTATACAATTATCCTTTTCTCTCTGTAAGACTGAATGTCAGAGTGGCAACGAGTGTAACTTCAAATTCTAGGAATTATTAGGATGTGTAGATTTTGAGCCATTATCACAGAATAATGGGACTCTGGTGTGTGGAAGTACTACTGAGCTCTTTTATAATCTGCCAAATTACTCACACAGTCATTAACACTACTCCACTTACAAATGCAATGGGTGATGCAATACATCATCATTGACTGCAGGACACTGTTATAAAGATACTGGCAACAAATGAAGTGGAGTGGAACAGAGGAAAGTCAAGGCTTTATCATTACATACTAACAGCTTAGCATCACTTTGAGTTTTTTTTTTTTTTTTTAAATAGATACAGTATGCATGACAACTTAAGGAGTTATACAGAATATCTGCAGATCAACACACCAATCTGCTGGAGCTATACTGCCATAGAGCTTTACTACCCCCCAGAACAGGACATAAAAGATATTTTTTATCAGTTTCAAATTATTTCAAGACAAGATGTTCTGTGAAAACGCAACAGTTCCTTTCCCGGCCTGTGTACATTGCACATGCCCTCAACCTTTTAATTAAAAAGAAATAGGATAGTGAGGGTGTACAATCAGAATCAATTTAGTTATTTTGATATTAAATTACAATAGAAATTTACTACTACTACTAGTTATTACTATCACCAAGGTTTAAGAAACTTATGGCATTTTATGGAACCAGTGTTTTTTTCCATGTCACATTTTAAGAGTTATCAAGAGTTATCATTTTTTAGAACTCACAGTGTTAGAATAGCAGTTTGAATAAGGTCCACAGTGAGTAAATGCATACAAGATGAACATTTTATTTTGCAACATGAAATGAATATGATGCTGCCCCTGAGTATTGTTGTGTTTTTAAAGAATGGTTGCTATTGAACAGTCAAAAAGGGCAAAGGAAGCCAAATGCAATCATTTCTGATCCTTTATTTTCCAATAAACAAAACATTTTTGGCCACTCCATTTGCACCAATTTGATCTTATAATTCTATGTAGAGGAAAATATCAAACAACAGGTCACAGCTTGGTATTATACGTTGGGGGCCAGATCCTCAAAAGGATTGCACTGCTTTTAAGACTGCTAAACCTATGCAACTGACAGAAAAAAATCCTCAAAGCACACGCAAAGGGTGAAATGCACGAAAAGTGAACCCAAACTGCACTGCCGCTCCTGGCTGCGCCGGTCCAATTTGCATGCATGTAAATTAGGGAATATTCATAAATTCAGCACAAAATTGCCTCCTTCCTATGCAAGTGAGCCTCATTGCAAATACCACCTAATACTCAAAGACCAGCACTAACTGCCACACACATTTGAGCGGTGCAAATTACCGCCTGTGTATTATATCTGCACAATTTCTCTTTCTCCCTCTCTCACTCTCAGTCTTGCTCAAAATGTTTGGAAATTGCACTGAGTTGGTAACTGTGGAGCAGAGCCTTTATAAGGGCTGTCATGCCAGGACTCTCTGGTAATCATGGCAGTTGTGATTGTAGCCAGGCGAAGGCACCGTGGCTTGCAGGATGGCAGGCCCGCATAAGAAAAGATTTATCGGAGGAGGATATCACTTTGATTTAAGTTACAATGAAATCATTTGCAGATAGTGGTTGCCAGGGCATGATCCTTGCGCCACTAGATGACATTAGTGACAACAGTAATATAGCCTACTGTGTTCGTCTCTGCAAATATTCCACCATTTTTAAGTAAACTAGCAATATGTCTAAATACAGTCTGAAAGAACAACCTCATGACTCCCGTGACCACTTTATGGTCATTTGAGTTGTATTTTCAGCATTTGTTTTGGCTGTTTCAATAACAAAGGCCAAAAGAAATTAAATTTAAAACAAACAACAACACTTATGGACATATGGTTCTTTGACCACTTTTAACCACTTTGTAGTCATAATAAATAATTTGAATTTTATTTCTTAAGGAGCACAATTAATACTTGTACATTTATCCACTTGGCGACTGTGTCTCAGGAGGTTAAGGGTCGTACGTTAAATGCCGACATCTTCACGAAATAAGGGGATAAATCAGTAATACCCAAGCAAACACAAGAAATAAACACAACTCAACTTCTCATCCTGACAATAGTAATTCAGCGGCCTCAGTGGCAGGTCAGAGTAGGCTTTATGTTGACATAAAGACAAGACCACAGCTCTGCTGTAATGTAAATAGAGCAGTATAAAGATTCAGGACCACGGACAGCTCTGTGTTGACTTGTTTATTGATATTATTTATCATATATTTATATTATTATTTGAGATCATCAGGACAATATTATAAATAATAAATAAATCAACATATAAAGCCTTAACCATTTCTGGAAACAAATGAAAACGACAACAAAATGTGAATGTCAATAAAGATTATAAATTACAATTATTTTTCTTTCCTGGCTCTTAATAGCCATCATGTGGCAAGCGGCTCAGACTGATTTCCCCCCTTACCACAGAGGCATTCATGGCCTTAAGAGCAGCAGCAATTGTACTCATGGCCCCCATCATCTCTGCATGACTTGCCTGCATATGTGCTCTCAAGCCCGAATTTTATTTCTTTTTTTTTAACCTGCTAGAGCACTTCAGCTGACGTGAACTACTCGCTTTAGCTGCAAGTTCACGTCTTGTACCTCGATGTTACTGCTTATTGTTCTTGTGGCGTTGTTTGTTTTTACTGCTCAGTGTAAAGGAGACGTCAATCTCGAAGTTTGCAGGGACAAAGCCACCTATATGCCACGGGAATTATTTACTGTCAGAGGTGCAAAGTGAGGTCAGATGCCAAACACTGTGGGTGTGTTTGTGCCTGAATATCATTAGAGCAAACTCTTTTGAGGATAAAGGGCTAAAACAGGGCACTCAAATGTGGACTATTTCTGCGCAAATGGTGGCGCTATTAGCAGGAGCAGTCCATTCTTTGTGGATCTGGCCCTGGGAGCATGGTAGCTGTTTCTACACTGCTTTGCTGTAGTTCCAAAATAATTTTTGATAGCTTTTTACTCTCTCCAACTAAAGCCTAAACATCCACGAAAGTGAAGTCCATTCATAAAGATTACTCTGATGAACACAACATGTAATTTTCATACATTTTGTTCTCCACAGACCTAATTATCAGTGAAGATCCAAGAGCACATTGAAAAATCACAAATGCTTTGCCAAGGGAACCAGCATGATAAAAATTTCCTGTTTTTTCTACAAAAGTACTTCATACCTGCACCAGTCCATTGCTCAGTTAAAAGAATGTTTAAGGTAAAGAACCATTTGCTCTTATAAGAGTACCATAACATGTTTAAAACTTTCTTTGATGGGGGAAATCATTACATGTGGTTGATCAGTACAGAAGTTTTGAAATGGTAATTTAATGGATTAACAGACATTGATTAGCTGGCTGTTCATTAAAGTGCATGTGTTACATCTTGCCCCTGTAGATGTGGTTACAAACATAATTTTATCGTTTTCCTTTGACAGAAAAAAACAAATGAGCTGAAGACATTTTTTCACCAGTCAGCTAAAATGGAAGATGCACATTCTAAAAAGAATTCATCCGATATCGATGATTTCCTACTTCTTATTGCTGATACTGATAACCGATAAGTTCATATTTTAATATTTCATATAATCTTTTTGCATGTTAAATCTTGATCCAATCACTGACCAGTTAACTTTAGCATGCTGACTGCACTAATGTCAGATGTCTATATGTGTATGGTAAAAGTGGCGTCCATGTGTGGCAACGATACCTGAGAGGGCATATAGGGAAACATCCAAGAAGAAGTGACAGCGTGGGACAGTGTAACGTAGCAAATGTGCTATTGACTTGTAAAAACCCAGGCTCTCAGCAGCAGAATGGGGCTGGTTGTTGTGTGTTATGAACATCATTTTGTCGTTAATGGCTTTTGCCTTTTTTCTGTCTCTTAGAAGGATGTTACAGTTTTCGAACACCTGCTGAATAGGGACATCCATGGCCGTGTTGTCGTTTTTAGTCTTAGCACCGCTAGCCGCTACATTTTTCAATACTGCTTTGTTGCCATGATGACTTTTCAGGTCATTTGTTGTGCTAAATCTTGAAGTCCTCTTCCTCCTCTAGGAATTCTCGCCAGACAGGTTTTTCAAATAGAAATGCTGTCATCTTCTACCACTTAGAAAAACAACCACATTGGGGAGCCATGATCACATCTGGTCTGGCAGAGAGGGGAGCAGGCTAGGGCTCTTCTAGTAAGGTTCAAAAGATGACTTATGATTAATTTCATGAATTCATCTTATTTTTTTAATTGGAAAAAATGTATGTATCGGGTCGATATAAATGATGCAATTTTCCTCCAAATCAGCCAAAATTATATAAGGCTGATAAATACTGTGCATTCAAAATATTAAAGCCCTAGTCACACATTCCCGTTTCTCATGGCGATTGTGTGATGTTGGCATAATCCTGATAAAACGAGCTTTGGTTGTGGTGCATGCGCTACTTGGTCTGGATCAGCCTTGTATAGTCGTGGATGAACGGCGGGGAACGTGGAAGGGAACAGTTCAAAACTGTTGTGGAGAATCGCTGTTCTCAGTACAGCGGAATGGAAGCCTAATGCAGTCCTAATGCGAACGGTATTAGCGTGGCATGTACGGAGCTCAGTCGGGCCGATCGTGGCTCAATCCTGAACGCTTGGTAAGGACGACTGACAAGGATGTATCCGTTAGTGCCCCGACTGTGTCCCGTTCAAGATGGCGAAAGCGACGAGGCTCAGTCGAGGCTCATGTGACGCGAACTGAGCTTGAGCGGGGCTGACGTCATGTCAGCGGGATGAAAATTCAAGGAATCCTCGTCATATCGTTGTATTAACCTAACTGGAGTTTGAAGAACGCCCCCAAAGCGCTGTAGAAGCTCTACTGACGGTGTATTTACGGGGTGTGTCCAGGGGTGAGACAGTCATTTCATCCCGTATCATAGCGATCACACCAGCCTTGTCAATCGTGTACAGTCCTGCACAATCGCCATGAGAAACGGGAATTTGTGACTTCGGCACAAGATACATACTGTCCATATTTTCTAAAGCGTGATATAGCAAAGAGTGGTCTGTACTTTGATGAAGAACCCAGAAAACAGTAAGGTTATTTTGAGTCTGTGCAGAATTGGAGCACATCAACCAAAGCAATGCATGGATGTTGATGTTAACATCCAAGAAGGACTGAGGGCTGCTAGTGCCAGGTAACCTAAGCAAAACTCTCTAAGCAATGTTCTTCTAAATGCTATGTAATCCTATCTTTATCCATATTCTATTAATTATTTTCAAATTATGCTGTTTGCAGGCTTTTTTAACCAGTAGATCATATGAACCGACTGAATCAAAGCATGCCCGACCTGATTTAAAATAAGTTGCTTGAAACAAGTAGTCCATGTTTAATGCAAAATAGTTCATATGGTGATTCGAAACCCATAAAACCAGCAAGTCAACAAAATGTGTGACCAAGTACTATCTATTCTACCAGTCATACATTTTGTGTTTATGGTGATGACAGTGCAGTGAAAACTGAAATCAAAATTGAATCTGTAAATCTAACTGCAATTGTTTAGAGCTAGGGTTGTAGGCTGAAAAGTTTGAGAACCTTTGTGCCAGTGTTTTGTGCAGCCCATACATTTAGGCAAATGTCCTTGAGCTTTAATTGTGATCTGTGGCTGCTTTACAGCAGTTATTGGGAAGAGAGAGAGAGCGCAACATCTTTTTTCCACCTTCCAAAAGGCAAAAGGAGCACCATTATGAAGTCTGAAAAAATAGTATCTCTTCGGAATAAGTTGTATCTGTAAATTAATATTTTATACCACTAATCCCGAAGTAATGCTCTATTTTCTGGAAGATGTCTCAGATGAATAAATTCAGAAAGTGATTTCCAGGACAGTGTGCGGATTGCAAAAAATCCCTCAATGTGGGTGTAACTTATATTTTTCAAGCTTAGTGTAGATCATCAAAGGAAAATGTATAAGAAACCCTACATCTAATCTCATTTTACTCTCTCATGTTAATATTTCATGGCTCTCCAATCTGTACAATTTCTATTCAGTGCACTGACAATTGCGTCATGTCTATAAATATGGTTGCATTTAGTCTCGATGCATAAACTGCTTTGTAGTTTAGTAAGCAGAATATTGGATTGTCTCTGCTGAGGTATGAGTAACTCTGGTGTAGGGCCTGAGGCGCCAGAATGACAACAGAGGTAAGAACAAACAGTTTTACCTCCTCTGAGCCTCTGTACTGCATCCTTGGCCGGGTTATCGCGTGCGGGGCCCCCTGCAAATACACTGTGTGATACCATTGACACAGATTATGGATTTTACCTTCTTAAAAATATGCTATGTGGGAGCGTGGAAATGTCAAGGAAGGCGCCCAGGCTCAGAGATTTGCTGGAAATTTATAGATCACCAAATGCTACTCTCTGAGGAGAAAGAGGGGGAAAGTCTGGGCAGGAGCCTTGTCAGAATGCAACCACTGTTTCCCGCTTCACCCCGAGCAAGAAGTGATATCTGGCAAATTTGCATATACATGTATTTGCACAGATCCAATCAAACGTCAAGGTGCCGACACACTTCCAGGATTCAAAGCGGAATATCAACCAGTGTTTCAGCTGTAACTAATACCCCTGGCCGCAGGAAGTGGAGAGGGGGAGGCCTGATCACTGAAACAGATAACATTTAAACCACAGAGGAGAAAGAAGAAGACTGCACATTGCAGCAGGTCAGGGTATTGTTCTTTTCACATGAGAAGCATGTCAAAAAAGAAGAATGGAAAGAGCTGAACCTGCTATGCTTTCATTTGAAATTTAGTTCAATGGGGTCTCAGCTTTTGTATAATTTGTCCATTCAATTATCCTAAGAAAGCATCATAAAGCAGCACTGTGTTAAGGATCGAACATGACTTTTAAATACCTGCAAATGAATTAGCCCCACATGATAGAAGAAAATAGAAGAAAGAAAACCCAAACAGACAGTCCCTCTTTGAAACAGTTGCTCTTTGAATGGTTACATTGCTGTAGGTTTTTTTGTTGCTGTGCATTTTTACAAGTAGGATAAAAAGTCTGCATGCATCATGGTTTGTTCTCTGAGAGGACTCACTAATTGTGAAACCAGACTGTAGATAGTTGATGAAACAATCACATTGAAAGAATAAGTTTCCATTTGACTACAAATGCCAGCATGGCATGCTTTGAGTTGTGAAACTGACATAGCATGTCCTGAAATATGGCCATTACAAATGTGCACATTGCAACTGAGATGTTGAAACAACATATTGTTCTGTCACTGGGACATCTTATGCTGCATTCACACTGCAAGCGACCCAGCTACCAAAATCGCGTAGCCCACTGACGTAGCGTCACACGTCCATAAATACCTCATTTTGGTCAACATTGCCATCGGCCGTCGCTCGGTGATGTCATGTCCACTCGAGTTTCACCGCGATCATATCATATATCACATAATACCATGTATAAGCGGACATTATTCCAGCTGTATCCTTTTCATTCACTTATCAACCACAAAACACTGCAGCTGTTGCCCTGCAGCAGCATTATCTGTGGGTTTACCACCGTCCGTCTAGGTTGAACTAATGTCCTCACTGACATTAGTTCCGCCTAGACGGAACTCATCCACCCTGTAGTCCGGATGATAACTGTCTGTCTAGGGTACCGTCGCACACACACACCGCTGATTGGCTGATGCTGCACAGCCACACACGACATCACCTGAATGGATGAACTTTTTTTTAACTTTGACATTGCACGACGAGTAAAGTGATCATCTTGTACGCGGCTGTCGCATCGCGGGAGGGTCGGCCCCGCCCCATCGCAGCTGTACATTGACTTTGAATGGAGAGTGATCGCCAAGGTAGTACAAGTAGCGTCCAGTGTGAATGCACCTTTACTCTGCTGTCAGCCTCTATACCTCCTAGAACAACAGGCTAATGGTTTTGTTTGCCCCTCTTTTTACCATATGAGAAGTATTGCCAATCTAAAACCTACTGTGTAAAAACTTGGAGCTTTGTCATCAGACTCTACTATTGAAACTCTTTGTTTACATGCCTGAGCAACTTGTCTTCAAACTGATTGCAACTGGTTCAAAATACTGCTGCAAGGCTGCTTACTAGATCCTCTAGAAGGTCACATACAACACCCATTCTTATATTCTTGTGTATGCTTTGATTCAATTCAGGATTCTTTTTAAAATTCTTGTGTTTATGCTTGTATATCAGGCTATGCGCTGTCAAGCTCTTATCTATATCCAGAATCTTTTGAAACCGGGAAACAGGGCTCTGAGGTCCTCTGATGTGGATCTACTTGTTGTCCCTCGTACTTGGCTCAAGACTAAAGGAGACTGTGCTTTTGAGTCTGTTGCTTCTAAACTCTGGAACTGTCTCACACTTGAGCTGAGAACTGTGGACATTTCTAAAAGACCAGTCTGTTTTGACTTGCCTTTGTTTAACATGTCTAACTTATGCTGTGCTTTTGTTTTACTTAATTTAAGGATTTTTATGAAGCACTTTGAGGCATCTGTTCTAGAAAGTGCTCTATAAATGCATTTTACTTACTAAGTTTGTGCAAACAAAGACATCACAATGGAAAATCACAAAAAAACTGCATGTTTATTTTTATCCAAACTAATAAAGTACATTCTAGTTCAAGCCATTTAAAGTCCCTGCTGATTGAAATGTTGTTTGGAAGTGCCAGATTTGTCAGTGGCTTGGGATTCAAATGATGTCTTTGTTTGAGATTCCAGCCCTACACAGGGACTCTACACAGGATCTGAAGTCATTTTCATTGCAGCCATAAATCTCAAACCATATCCGGCTCATTTTGTGGTCTTGTGCTGTTCCAAATACTTCCTCTCATGGTATTTAAGGAACCAGTGACAGCATACTTTAAAACTAAAATCCGCTCCTTGTTTGAATCACATCGAATCAAAGTCTAATGATTGTTCCAAATCTTTTTTTTTTTTACAGTTAATGAAAGTGGAGACACACAGTGAGTGAAGGGAAATGGAACAGAGGTGAGTGAGGGAATATATTAAACCCTGAATGGAGAGATAGAGGAAAAAATATTCCTCATCCGCAGCCTTCAGAATGTGTTATTAGGGAATGATTTCAACAGGCTCTTAGTAGCTCTCATTAGATGGTGTATCAAACCAGAACAAAACTCACTTCTCCTAACTATGTGGAGGAAGTGGATTGGAAAATTAAATGGAGAGAGGAGAGTGAGGGAGCAGTCTTTGCCACGCTCTTGTCACCGTGCCCCTGCTCCCACTAACAAGTCCGCTCAGTCGACTCGCACTGAAACTCATTCACATGGTCTTTAATTTCACTTCATTGATTGGAATTTAAAGCCCCGGAATATAGCGAGGAAGACATTAAGATTATCTATTCCCTAAACCGTGTGCTGAACATTTGTTTTTAAATTGTAGTACAGTAAGGCTGGATCTTGTCTTCTGAGTTTGCAGTCACCAAAACTTCAGAAACTTTGCTCACTGAACTTGCACTCTCTGCAGGATACTGTAAGAGGGCTTGCTGTTTCTTAAGAAGTGTATATTTATATACTGCATCCTGCAGATCAATAAAAGCAACATTTCATTAATGTTGACATGCTGTTCTTGCTTGATGCCAGATGCTGGGGACACAAGCTGTCTCAGCAATAGACATGCTCTTCAGTGTTCCCCGTTTTCCTTTGTTTGCACTTCCAAAGGCAGCATTACATCTGTCAGTGAGATGTGATTTACATAAACATCAAAATATTCTTACGACTATCTGTCAGGGAAACTCTTGAGACTGTGCAAAATATTAGCATTTCAAGGTTACACTTACACTATGATCACATCTATTTTGCATACACTATTTTTGTGTATTCTTAATTTATTGTTGTCTTCTGGCATGCGAGTCTGTCCAAGCCAAAGTGTTGTGATTTAAGGCCAGGATTATTGATTATTTATTAGTTGTAGAAGTTTTTAACCGCTTTTTGTTGTGGCTGAACAAATCATATCCATTAAGGATGCAACTAATCACTATTTGTATCATCAACAAGTCATTAACTATTGGATATATTACTGACTTGTAATATGACTTGTCAGATGCATTTATTTAGTTTTTTAGCATAATTACCTAATGGTCTTATCACTTTGTGGTGTTATTATTATCATTTAATCACCATTTGTCTAATGTTTGGCAATGCTTTATCAAACTAAAAATGTTAAGATTAAGCTTAAAGGGACTGTGAGGAGAATCTATTACCGGCGACATTAAGACTCTGCTATGAGCATACGTGGCGACTGTCGTAATGCTGCGTTCCAGTAACCTCGGAACTGTGAGTGACATCATCTCCGACTTATCCAGTTGAAGTCGGAAAAAAACATGCTGATCTACCAGGCTATTGTTAGCTGTTGTTAGCACGCCCTGCGTTGTTGTTCACAAATATCACATGAAGAATGTGATTATCACTATGGCAGCATTTTTGTAAATATAAGTCTAAAAATACTATGTATACAGCTGATCTAGAGTGACACACCCCAGTCAGAGGTGCAAATAAATTGATTTTTACAGGAGCTAAATAACTGTTCACACTGGGGTCATCCATCGTCGATCGTCAACTCAGGGGTGGCGAGGTTTCACCGAATTCCCAGTAGGAAATTCCGACTTTGGGGGGCGACCCAGCTGCAGTTTCCTACTTGGAACTCGTTAATTCCTACTTCTGACTACAACTGGATCGCACCAAAAGACGTGACAAAGGCCAAAGCATGTGTTTGCTGTGTTGTAGCCCGGACCTTCCTCAGAACTCTGCATTGCTTTACAACTTCTTTTTACAACTTACAAGATGAAAAACTACGAGGTAATGTACCTCTTTCTAGTTACGTAGTGGTAGTTTTTGATTTGTGACAACAAGGAATTTTTGGAAAACTTAGTATTGTAGTTTTGTAGTCGGCTATATATCTCTACTTACGGCCCAGTGCTCTGAGACGTGTCTGAATAATATAAATTTGCTCTGGTATTAATTGTCTTGTTCCCGTAGTTGAGTATCCAGTCCAGCCCAGTCCGACCCGACCGGAAGGCTAAGGAAGGCTAAGGAAGGTTAAGGAACAGCATTTATAGATAACCTATTTTGATGCTAAAAAACTCATTACTTAGAAACTCCCCACATTCCCTTGAATTAAATATTCTTTTTTCATGTTCTCAATAAATATTGTTAACATTAATTATTTTAATTAAGTATGAGGTCAGGTAACCACAGTTTCACAACAAATATTTATTGTGCAGTAGTGACATACTCTAACACTAATGGGCCGCCATGCAAGTATCAAACAAGATCATTTGGCACAAGTTTGTCAAACTGAAGCTGAGTGAGGAACGAATGTTTGAGTCAGACTGTCACACACACAGCGCTAAAAAGGTGTTCTGTGACAGTAAGCATTAGTTGGATGAACATTTATTTTTATCTTAGCAGTTTGCCTAGTCTCCACAGTGCAGTGCTTGACATACACATCTGCTTGCACCAGGTGTACCAAATTTGATGGGGCCCTTAAATTAGCTGAATATATAGCCCTCCTACTTTGGCCTTGTAGATACCTCTTTGCTGTGCCTCCAAACATCTAAACTGTGATGAGAGGGCGTTTGACTCCTTTTTTAAATTAATATTTAATACACAGCGTTATCATAGCTGCAATGCAATGCAATGCTGTTTTCCTCAAGCACGTTTTATTGGGCAGCCTAAAATTTTAAGTGTAATGACGTGCATGGACAACCAACTCAGTGGTTAAAAGTTGTCAAACTAAATAGTTCTCATTTTTTAATCAATGTAGATTCAAAATCACAATCAAATTGTGTGTCTGAATTGAGAGACACAGCTGACTACTAATCATAACAGCTAAGTGGCTCATGTCCTGATGCCAGAATGATAGAAAACCCAGGCTTAAAAATGGAAACGTAAGGTAGAAAACTGAAATAAACAAATAACATCAGTGGTGTTTGTTGGAACAGCAAAGTATTGCAATATTATGATCTTAAATGAATAGTGGGTTAAAAGGGATCCACAGTATCATGGTAGGTTAAAGTTATCTACAGACAGTTGCTTCAAATATAATTTACCCTTAACAGCAGATCAAAATTCAACATTCTTCTTGTGAAATATGCAAACACAGGCAGCAATTTTGACTGATGTTTCACCACAACCAATAGCACTGAATAGCACATCATGGTGTGTCAGTGTAAGCTTTTAGAAAACATGGAGAGCAAGTCCAAGCAAGGCTGACAGCTGTAAAGAACTCCTCTCCACTACTATTATCTACACCAGCCATTGTAAAGGACTGAGAGGACTAAGGAAAGGGAGGATGGGGATACAAACAGATAAGCGGTGTGCGGCTGTTCACAGCTGCACACCACTCATTCAGTTTGAGGAGATTTTGCAAACCTGTCTTTAAATTAGGTAAACTATCTTATTACCTATGCCAGGGAGGTTATGTTTTCACCCTGGTGAAAACATAACCTCTGCTTGTTTATTTTATTATTTGTCTGTCAGCTACATTAAGCAAAAATTACTGGATAGATTTACACAAACACCTTTTACTAGAGGTGTGATTTGGCCTGATTAAGAAAAAAATGGTGCTGATCCGATCCAGACTGACGTCACAAAAAACACTGAAGTTTATAGTGAAATAACTTAACAATGGGAAGTATTTGGTTCCACCCGCAGCACCATCTGATTGGTTACATCCACGGGTTACATGCAGAGCCACGGCATGGTTAACAGCCAATTAGCTCTAAAAGCTGTGCATGTAGTTCTGCTCACAAACAAAATGGAGAGGAGGAAAAGTTTGGCCAATGGAGAAAGCCCTGCTCTGTTCCAGGAGCCTTGGTTTCTAAGATAAATTAAGGTAGCAGACTTAACAGAAATTGTGATAAGCACCCACGTCCTCTACAACTCACAACTACTAGTAAAATTACTAATGTTAGTAAAGTTGTATAAACATACGTGGCAGTTCTGCTCCCTCACAGTCTATCCAGACATACCTATTAATCACTCAGGTTGCTGTGTAAAAACCTAACCCCCAAATTCAACACAGTGCACCTAAGCAACATGGTTTTGATCTGACCGACAGGCTGGAAGCGCTGCGGCGCGTGCAACACCAACATTAACATTGGATAATATTTATATCAACAGTAATCATGTTTCTTGCAGATTGATATATTTTTATTTCAGATTGTGCATTTATTATAAATATAGATGAACTACAATATTGGGTGCAATTCACAATTTATGGGTGGAACTGTGCTGCTTGGCGGAGGTCTATGCTCTTGGAGTGCTTTTCTAGTTTTTCAACGTGTACACTACATAAACTATTGACCAATTTTCTGGTGAAAGGGTTTTATTTGTGGCTCTTAAAAGACAAAGTTTTGTTTTTACTGTTACTGTATTCTTTCATTAGAAATATTGTGCCCTTGCGCATGGCACCAAAACTAAGCTAAAATAACAAATACAATATTCCACAAATCTTTAGAAAAAACATTATATTTCACTAGTCCATCTGGGAAACAGGCTACAGAGTGTTGAACTTCAAGGGAGAAAAAAAAGCCTTACACTTCACAATTCATATTCTAGCCAACTAAATTTACAGTAGACTTCTTTGACTAAAATGTTTTTGAAATTTCATCAACTAAAACTAGAGCAAAATTAATCTGGTTTATACCCAGTGTAAAACTTTTTGAAAGGTTTGACCTTCATATCAATACCAGGATATTATGACATGACTATCTAAAAAAGGGAATCCACCACCCAAACAAAATTAACCACATAGGGAGAAGAGGAGGCCAAATGTCTCTTTGATATTTGGTCTGTCAAATTGTTTTCTCATAATAAAATTCATATAGGACAAACTGAACTCAAAAGACGAAGTGTTGTGTACTGCTCTTTACTACTGCTTCTAGAAAATAAACAATATGATGGTGGGAACAACAATTTTTTTCATGTTAACATTCATGACCTGCATTATTCAGTGTTGACATCAGATAACCACCAGTCAATGACCAGTCAATGTAAATTGCAGAGACACAAAAAGCACGTAGTTGATGATATCAAGTAGGTTCATCGTGTAAAGTCCGTTTGCAATAATGAATGTGAAACTGACAAAAACACCAACCAATGCAATGTACAAAGTAACAAAAAACAGACCTTGGTCTGAGCTTTCAGATGTGAAAAACTCTAAGGCATACAGAAGACTGCAGGATTGCCTACAAAAAATAATTCTTAGCATAAACTCTTATTAAAAAAGCAGTTTCTAAATTGGCAACTTATGAGTTAAGGTGCAACAAAAATTTAAATCTCACTGTATGCAGTTGGTGATGAGAAAGGCAAACCAAAGGGAGAACCAAAGACAGTATGTCGATTCACTCCTCCTCGAGACTGCAATCACATGTTAAAATGGAAATTATACCTCAGAGGAGTGTTATTTTATGGATTACTTTTTCCACTGATTGTGCACCACTTGTGATGCACGACCGCTCCAGCATGATGGAAGAGCTGTTAACAACAACTGTATGGAAAAAGGGGATATGTTTGTCGACAGTGAAGTATGTATTTTATGTTTGTGTTGCGTGTTAGTTTAGCATATGCATGAACCTGTAAATGCATTATCAATGCGGGCTCCAAGTGTCACCTGTGAGGGGACCCAAGTGGCACTCTTATGCCATTTGCATGATTAGTTGCTATTGCTCAACATGAATAAGCGGTTGTCTGGAATACCAAATGCACAATAAAGCAAATCACCTGCTTGATAGATACATTCACAACATCTGGGGGAACAAAATCTGTAGAAAATATCTATTTCAATAAACCAAGACATAATTTGCTCCCATCTTTTTCTTGAGATGGTTTTAAATTTCTCAGTTGGTGCTCTCCATACTGATGAACAAACCACAACATAATTGTGCACACAGCTCTCATATCAGCCCACGTAAAAGAGCTTTTGCGCAGAGGTGAGAGGACTTGCACATCACATCAGTAATAGCTCTGACCTGAGCAGACCTCCTCATTGGACTGACAATCTGTGTTCTCCTCAACTTATATCTGAGACATCATACCTCAGGTACTGTATACATCAATATTGCTTTTGAACATGGTATGTTACTTTGCTCAAGTGTAAGAATCGATACTCTATGAATTTTTAAGAGCATCTTAGCTTTCTAGGGAGAGAGCCCGTAATCTGTGGCACTGACATTCCCATTTGTGCCTTCAGTCCTCTTTCGAAGCCCTGGACTAAGTTTGAGGCTCTAAACTTACTTAGAAAAGATGTAGCCAGATGACTTTTGGCATGGCTGGTGATTCCAGACTACTAATGTAAAATAATATGGTAATTTTTTTTTTTTTAAATTACATGCATAATATGTCTGGGGCTTATTTTTTTCCTCTGAATCAATTTTCTTCCTGCAGATGGGAAGAATATAAACCTGCTTACAAAGCAATCTTAGTACTAACTTCAGTCTATGTTGAATTTTTGCACTGGAATGTCCAAATCAACTGAAAATGAGTAATTCTGCATTGAACAGTAATTAAACCCAAGAGATTTGGCTGAAACACATCTACCCTGGAATTTCAAAATATGCCTCAAGGACATCATGAACAGGGCTCTCTTACCCCTGCATGCCCACTCATCTCTGTTGCCTGATTGTATCTGATAATGGACCATAATGTCTTAATGAAGACTTACAAAAAGCCTTTTTAGTGTGAAACAATTGTATGTGCTCCTGAGAGACGCAAGATTATATTTCATCAATCTTGTATAAAGAACTTCATCATTTATCTAAACCTACAATAAACTACGCCACCCACGATCATTAAGTGTTACAGTAGCATCTGTTCCTGGCGGAGCCCATTGTTACTTGTTCCATTCAGTGATCAGAAGGTTTTGTTGAATTTAAAAGTTTTTTGTCGTACAAAGGGATTAAATGAGGAAATATACTAGTTGGTGTAAGAGGCAGCAGGCTGGTATCAAGCCCGGGCTAGAGCGTTAACCCCTGACCCACTAGACCAGCCTTTCCCAATGTTTTGCTTGCAAACCCATTCTTATTGGGTCACAGACTGTCAGACTAACATCACTCAAATGACTGTGAGAAGAATAGTCAGTTCTATCAGCTCCCTTTTCTTTACACCACCCTGCTCACGGACATCTGCATGCACCCTCTGGCTTGACAGAGAGAGCAGTTCTTGAATCTGAGTGAAACTTCAAACTGTGGCGTCCATGATTGTCAAATTATGAAAAGTATTCACCTTAGCTTTGCCAAATACATTGTAGCGAAGAGGCTTCACAATGCTTTGACGACTGGTGCACAGAGATTAAGCTTGGACACCTCAAGATGAAGCCTCCGCACAGCATCAAGGACAGTTACACTATTTTGTGCTGTACCGAAGCACTCAATGATCAGCTCGTGGACAGCAAAAAGAAAATAATCAGGGTTATGTTTGTGTGCTATACAAGCATAGTCAATCACACGTGCACAAAATAATGGACAACAGCAAATGAGTGTTTCACATCTACGACAGATAACAGGAGTGCCATGAGATAACTTCACCAATGCCTAACAACTTTATACAAGGCAAAAAGGGAAAAGGAAATATTGTTATTGCAAACAATTTAATCTGCAGCCTTCAAACTTAAGGAGCGTTTTCATAGTCAAAGACACAGGCAGAGCTTTTCAAAGCAGAGACCTAGAAACTTAATTATAATAAGTTTATTTATATAGCACCTTTCAAGAACAGCAAAGTCACAAAGTGCTTCACAAAACAAATGAAAACAATACAAGCAATTTTAAAGGTAAAATAAAAGAAAACACAGCACACAAGACATATTAAGCAAAGGCCAGACCAAACAAATAGGTCTTTAGTTGTTTTTTAAAAGAATCAACTGTTTCAGCCAATCTTAAACCCAAGGGGAGTGAGTTCCACAGAGTTGGAGCCATGACACTAAAAGGTTTCGCTCAGTGGGCCAAAGAGGCCTACCAGGAATGTAGTGTTTTAAAAGTTCTGAGATGTATGCTGGAGCCTGGCCATGGAGGGCCTTGAAAGTGAGGAAAAGTATCTTAAAATGTAAGGGAAGCCAGTGGAGTGAAAACAGAATTGGTGTGATGTGTGACCTTTTTGGGGACCTGGTAAGTAGAGTAGAGTTGTAGAGTTACAGTAGTCTAAACGGGAAGAAATGAATGCGTGAATAACCATCTCCATTTGAGCTGTAGAAACAATATGACTGAGTTGTGCAATATTTCTGAGATGAAAAAAACAAGAATGGACCAGGTAATTGACATGATGATCTAGAGAGAGTGAGTGGCTGAAAGAAACACCAAGATTACGAAGAGTTGGTTTTGTAAAAGTGGACAGTGAAAAGCATTAAAGCATTAATCATAGTCTAAAAGTAGATAGCAACGTAATGCAGTTAAAAGAACAACAAGCAAACTAGAGTTTCTAAAGAGCTTATATGTCAATTGTAGGCAAAGGCAGGCTAACATCACCCACTTACTCCCAGTGTTTGAGCTAAGCTAATTAGCGGTAGGTGAGCTCTTCCCATCTCTTCCTTGTTACTGTGCCCAAAGTTGAAAAATTGTGTCTATCAGCTTGTCATGGACTCAGAAGTGAGGCTCGACTCTAAACCCCAAAAATGTTGGTGAATTCATTCAAGAAGCTACATGTTTGGATACTACAACTTTGGTTGTCTATGGTTGAAATATATATTCTATATGTTCTACCTGGCAATATTCAATAGCAAATTACAATATTAATTTGAAAACTGGTCAAAAGTAATAACTCTTTATTATTATTATTATCATCATTAGACAAAAATAGCTTAGATGTAATAACTCCTATCCTGTTGTGGTATCGATGCTTGCTACTGTTTGATGGGTGAAGCTTTTGTGTGGTGATGCCTTTGTTTTTTTGTTTTTTTTAAATAATAACTTAGCTCACAACATTTCACAAGTACCATTACCGCAGACAGCTAAGTCTGTGGGATGCAACAGTTAACAGACAGCAAGTTGCTTGCCTGTGATCTATTTTTTTCATGAAAACTTACTTACACAGACTACATAATTGGCTGCTTTGCATTCCTGGGATGTGTTCTTCTCTTTTACTCAGCTGGCTGACTATTCTTTTTTTAGATTTTCTAAAATGCTGAACATGTGCAGAGAACTTTTCACTTGGCTCTGAATGTTGCTTTTGCTGCAGCAGGGGCATTGGTCTACACAGTCTGATCTTTGATTGCTGGGATTCAGTCCTCAGATCTGACATAATGACTTAATTTACTGCTGCTGGAAATGAGGTACCTTCACTTCTGAACTTTAGATTGTTTAAATCTCGTGCAAATCTCCGAGTGTGTCTTAAATCTGGGTTTACATGTCACACTTTATTCTGAATCTATTTCAAAGGAATACCCAATTATTACAGCATTTTTCATCAGCGGAAATGTAAAAAAAAATCCAGAGAATTATCAGCTTCATGTGTTTTCAATGTGTAGTCTTTACAGAAATGTAAAGAGAGAGTAATTTTAATACATTTAAAAATAAAATTCAGTTGTTTTAATTATTAATGGGAAAAAAAAAGCCTTAAGGTTTCTCCAAGCTTTGGCAGGTAACCTGTTCATTTTCTTGGAATTAAGGCCAAGAGCTTTTTGCCCCTGATATCTAAAGCTATGGGGCAGAAGCTTCAGATGAGTGATTTGAATATTTCTGATGTTGTGCCCAATACCAGACTTAAGCTGCAGCACTGCACGGCTCTTTAGGCGAATAATTTTGCCTTGATATGGATTTTGGGCACACTTAAAGAAAACATTGAGGGAGTGAGTCTGTTTCATGGTGCTTGGCCTCAGAAAGATGAACTTTCACAGCAGCTGAAAGACTGAATGCAAAAGTCTGCACACGTTTTGGGAGAGCTGCTGTTGAAAATTAAGCTTTAATTACACAGAAAAACAAAAGCAACCAACAGGGCATTAAAAATAAATAAATCAAACTGACATTTATTATATGCTGATTCATTTTAATTTTTTTGTTTGGGAAATCAATAGATATTAATTCAAGCTTTTGAAATGAATCAAGATAGCACTGAATTTTCTCTGCGTCATCAGAGATGTTTCCTCTTGTGTGTTAATTACAGGGGTACCTGGGTAAAACTTCCAAACTTAACTTGGCAGTTATACACAACAAAACAAGCATCTAGTGTCTGCTCAACTCGGTTTAACTCGACATAGTTTGGTTCTGCCCGCTACGTTACCACATAGCAGTTCATACTTTGATTGTACCTCTTCCATGGTGGGTGGGGTTGTCACTGTGGGGCTTCACATAACAACTGACATCCTTACAACAATAAAGGAGCTAATGGAAGTGAGAGAGCTGCCAGCCCCCCTCTGTCTGCAGCTTTTCTCACAGTTAGGAGTACGGTTGCCAAGTGATAAGCTTTTACTGATACCAAAGCTCCTGTCAATTCTGCTTATCGATTCACTCCTTTATAAGCTTCCTTAACAATTCTTGTAGACTTTCTGTGGGTAAAAAGTTGTCCTACATAGGTTGTTTTGTTTTTCGTTTTTTTTCCAACAAGAACTTTATCAAGAAAATGTTGTGCATATGAACAAATGCACAGAGAATAAGGACAAGAGCTCAAATATACATGTATTATAAGAACTATAAAGAAGGAACAAAAAGTAAATGTATATAGAAATAAAATATAAAAAATTAAAATTGTTTTAGTGATGCCAGTAAACTTAATTAAAAGGGAAGAACAATAAATACACTAATAAGGAAAAAAGTGATATAGAGACAGGTTCAAATCAGCAGAAAGTGCAATAAACAAAATATACAGAAACATATTATAAATACATTAAGAGTCTTTGAAAAACCTGAAAAACTCTTGTATATATTGGTGGATGTGATGCTTTGTTTAGTGTCAATTAGGGATGGGAATCGAAAACCAATTCCAGTTGAGAATCGTTAACAGCTCCATCGAAGAATCGATATCATTAATCTTTTTGCTTATCAATTCCTTCCACTGACAGGGTTCAGAAGCATCAGAATTGTAGCTTAATTTTCATTACACCTACTACACAACCTTAAGTGAGTGGACACACCAGCAACTTGCAGAAGCAGATATCTATGCTGTGACGTGTTTGACATCGTTGCCACTGAAAATCAGACCAACATTTGCCCACTCGCAAAGTCTGCAGGAATCACTAAGAGAATCGTTAAAGAATTGGATCAATTAGCAGGATCGTTAACAGCATTGGTATTGATAAAATTGTATCAATTCCCATCCCTAGTGTCAATTAGTGTAAGGGAATTCATGTACTTCTTAAACTCATGTAAGAAACTTCTAAAATTAGGTGGAGTTTAGGAATGTTTACATTAATGTATGTGGAATTTGCCATACAAAATGAATAGGTTTATAATAAAGGTGATGTCATTGCTTCCATGGACAAAATACATTATCACACTTCTGCAGTCAATTACAATGTTTACCTTGATTTTACACACTCTACATTGTTCAAGTTGGGACCAGAAATTGATAGATTGGGGACAGTGATAGAATAAATGAAGTAAGGTCTCTGGTTCCATATTGCAAAGACTGCATTTGTTTTCAATATCTAAAAATTTAGAAAAATATACATTTGTTGGATATAAGTGTGTAAAATTTTGATGTGAACCTCTTTAATTTTATTGGAAATACAATACTTATAAGGCAATGTCCAGGCCTTTTCCCAGTTAGTGTCCATAAAAATGTTATCCCAAATTGCTTTCCCTCTTGGAGTTATTTTCTTCTTTTCATAAAAAGTATTACAAATATGTTTGTTGTTGCATTTTGGATCCATATGGAGTCCATTTATCATTAGAAGGGGATTATTCTTAGTGTTTCTTGATACTGATAATGGCTTCTCATCAAGGGAGAAAGGCTATTCGGGATTGCTTTAGTTACGTAATTAAATTCTTTACAAGTAACAGGGAAGGATTTAAGATGAAGAAAATGTTCATAACCAAGCATTATACCATGACTTGTCCTACATAGGTATTCAGAAAAGCAAATCAGCAAATTGCAACAGTGTCCACCCTTGCTTTAATACACAGTCACATGCTCTGAATGTTGTGCAGTTAGCTAGTTAGTATATTGTGTAAATGTCTGCAACAATCTTGATCATTTCTGTTACCTTTGTGCCATCATCTTTCATTTCTCTGCTGTTGTTTCAGCTGACTGTTAATGATAAGAAAATGATGCCCTTTATTTGAAATGGAACCTGAATAAAGTGTGAGTCATTGATAAGGGGAAGGGCTAAGACAAAGGGCTACACAGCCCTTGAAATGGAGAGAGACCAGGACCTCAATTGAAACAAAGGGGTATGGGAATTTCCCATAATACGCCACACTCGCTAACAAGAAGGCAGAGCGGAGATCGAAGGTTGTGCATAATTTTAAGTAATTATTAAATCATCATGTAAATTTTTGTAACAATTTAGCTTTCAGAGCTGTAGCTACGTCTATTGTCACATCTGCCTAAGACACAGCCAGGGAGCAGCTCTGAGTGATGAATCGAGTGGCGTCTCATTTCTCAGGAGCCTGTTTTCACCCCTTCCCGTTGGCCCTAAAAACAGAGGGCTAAGGGAAATGGGTAAACAGGGCGAGGAGGGCGAAGGGGTAGATGTCACATGGTGTTTTTTGTTGTTTCCATTTGAGACTGAACAAAGTACCTTGTGAAGTTTTCCTTTCTGATGAATTTCAAAATAAACTAAAGATTAATTTGAGAGGTGGAGACACAGCTGGTATTTAGAGGTCAAGAATAGAAGTCCTTCACTGTTGCCTCTATACCATTATATGACCTTTCAAACTCCTTTGCTTCTACTGTAATTTTGGTATGCAGCTAGCAAATGTCCCTGGCATGAACCTGACTTAATGTGGGATCTGTGATGCTTCTATTCTCTTCTATCCTCTCTCGCAAGTTACTCGGTACAATCTCTTGTGGAAAACCAAACAACCAAAGTAAAGCAAATCATTATTGCTTCACATCAATGATTTACTTAAAAAGCTCATAACATCACTTTGAACTTCAAAGCAATGTTATCCAATTTTCTTTATATTGATCCCAACACTACAACAACTTTTAATCATTTAATAATGCCTTTTGCTCTGCCTCTATCCTTTCCTGTCTCTCAGACTCAGTGTTTTTTAACAACACCAAGACTGTCTTCATTTTAGCGACAGGCTGGAGTGTGAACTGGTGCTGTGAAGCCATGCTCCCTGCAAAAGAATCACAGTCCTTAACCAAAAGAAATGACACTAAAAGAAGTCTGGTCAGGGTGCTCTTAGGAAATAGCATGCACAACTAAAAAAGTTTCAGGAGGTTTAGAAAAACTTTAACTTGAAAATTTTCATCTGAGGGATTATGGTAAACCTACAAAGCAAATGAAATACAAATGAATGGAGAGATATTGAAACAAACAGAACTCTGCATTGTAAGTGCTTCGACAACAAAAAAATTTAATGTTTTTTGTTTAATGTCTTTCAAAAGTGCTATGAGGAGAATCTATTACCGGCGACATTAAGATGCCACCCATGAGCACGCGCGGCGACTGTCGTAATGCTGTGTTCCAGTAACCTCGGAACTGGGAGTGACATCATCTCCGACTTATCGGCGTTCCAGTTGAAGTTGGAAAAAAACATGCCAATCTACTAGGCTATTGTTCACTGTTGTTAGCACGCCCTGCGTTGTTGTTCACAAATATCACATGAAGAATGTGATTATCACTATGGCAGCATTTTTGTAAATATAAGTCTAAAAATACTATGTATACAGCTGATCTAGAGCGACACACCCCAGTCAGAAGTGCAAATAAATTGATTATTACAGGAGCTAAATAACTGTTCACACTGGGGGCATCCATCTTTGATTGTCAACTCGGGGGTGGCGAGGTTTCACTGAGTTCACAGGAGGAAATTCCAACTTCAGGGGGCGTTCCAGTTGCAGTTTCCTACTCAGAACTCGGAAATTCCTACTTCTGCCTACAACTGGAATGCACCAAAAGACGTGACCCAAACTAAAGCCTGTTTGTTATAATGCTAATAAATGCAGTTCGGACCTTCCTCAGAACTCTGTATTGCTTTACAACTTCTTTTTTCAACAAATTACAGGATGCAAAGTGACGAGGTAATGTATCTCTTTCAAAAAGACGTGACCCAAGGTACGTGGCGGTAGTTTTTGATGTGTGACAAAAAGCAATTTTTGGAAAACTTAGTATCGTAGTTGTGTAGCCAGCTATATATCGCTACTTACGGCCCAGTGCTTTAAGACGTTTCTGAATAATATAAATTTACTCTCGCATTAATTGTCTTTTTCCCGGAGTTGAGTATCCAGGCCAGTCCAGCCCTGTCCGACCCGACCGCGAAGCTAAGGAATAGCATCTATAGATAACCTATTTTGATGCTATAAAACTCATCTTAAAGTGTGTGTTTGATCAGGCACATATCTAAAAGTGAGACTTTATTGTAATTACTTAGAAACTCCTCACAGTCCCTTTAAGTCACAAAAAAATAAAATAATTAAAAAATAATAATAATTTATCAGAGTGGCAAGCCTCACAATGCTTAGATCACTGGTCCAAAGTGTATTTGAAGTAAAAACAATGTAAAAAAGGCATTCACTTTTATCAAAAAGGCCTTTTTCTCAATGTTTGAACTTTTTTACAGAGCATTTTTATGTAGTTTTACTGCTAATCTCTAGTTTAACTGTTTGGTGTATGTCTATACGTTGTTATTATGTGATGTTAGAGACACATTGACTGTAACCTTAATTACCACAACAATGAAGAAAAGGCAGAAATAAATGGGATGTTATACTAGACAGATCTGCAGCATTCATCTTACTATAAACACTGACAACCACTCTGAAACAAAGAGGGAAAATGAACTAATCTTGTTTCTGACACAAATCAGTATGTTCGCATGGTATTTTTGTTCACTAAAATTCCCCTTGTCCCTGTAAAGGAATACATTTTTCCAACGCTGTCACACACAAACAAGAGGCATATCTCCCATATTTGATTAGCTGGTTCTAGATTTTCTCAGTTAAAAAGAACTGTTAAAAAATCCAATCATCATCACGATTAACTATTGAGGGGCAAAAGTCCAAAAGAAAAATAGCTATTCATATTGCTGCATTTAGACTAACGTTAAATCATGACTAATCTCCCATTCTTCCATCTGAAGTTAGTTCCTTGAATCCAGTCAGAAACAAGATCCACTTCTCAGAATATGATGCAGTCTGAATATCCTGTCACACATGATTTCTAGTCCTTATCATCAGCTCAACCTTTTTTCAAGTTTCCTGGCAGAGAGAGGTAATACACGGTGGGGATGGGTTGGACTATAATCCCTGCGGATACAGTGAATCTACATTGGCAAAAGGACAATAGTAATGATATTCACCTAATCTCCCCTGACAGATTCAGGACATGCTTTTCATTAACACAAAAGTGGATAAGAGAGCAATAAGCAGTGTTTCAGAGTTTACCTAAATCCTTTAAAGCTAACTGAAATTCACATTCTGGTGCCGCACGTCTCTGTCTGCCTGGCCTTAAGCCGATGCAGGTACCATATTTACTGAGCTTTTTGGCACACTTTTTCTGCTATATTTTTAAAGGCGCCACTACAAACAGTTGTAAGAAAAACTCAATTGCTGCAGTCCCTGTGAACTTGAACTACATCAAGCTTTTTTTTCTTTTTTTGAATAAGAAATACCTGTAAAATGTTTTACCTTGATTTTTAAATGGTTAATACTCGGTGCGAGGTTTAAAGTGGAAAAGCTGTGGAAAAGTTCTCAAAGCTCTAACCAACACATTCTCTTTATTTTAAAGTGTTGTCAGTCGAAAAAATAGAGATAGAAGTTTCCTGTTCTGTATCTGACTTTTATGTGGCGTTTCCACATGCTTAAAAAGGCCATTTCAAATAAATTACATTTCCTTAAACAAATCAGGAATCTTTTAGCTGTGAACAGATATTCCTCAACAAAGAATGCAAATGCTTAAAAGAACATGGGATAATAAGAGAAAATTCAGATGGGGGTTCTGGTTAGCATACTTTCCTGGAAGGAAGTATTTGTTATGATGTGCACAAATGAGACTTTTTGAATACGTGAGATAAAACTAAAGTAAAAGTCTGTGGAAAACTTACGGGTTTTTTTTTGAGAAGCAGCCAAAAAGTAGTTATTTTACATTTTGATATAAAAAGTTGGCAAAGGAGAAATAACCTTGGCCTCATGTCTTTGAGTTCTCAGTCCTTTATTACAATCACAACTTTTTGCAGATGGTTTATTTCAATAAGAGCACTTGTGGGCAGTATGGTGCGGGCCAACTGGTGATGCAGCACATAAGAGCAAATGCCTCACAGCAAGAAGACTGCTGGTTCGACTACCCATGTCAACCAGGGTGGAGTTTGCATGGTCTCCATGTGCCATTATGAGTTTTTTCCGGGACTCCAGTTTCCTTCCACACACCAAAAACATTCTCATTAGGTTAAATGTTTAATTGGGGTATAAATAATGGATGAATAGGTTGAGAAATTGATCCAAACTATCTACATGTACCTGGATGATTCCCCCAAGCATACAGTAAAGATAATAAGGTTCTCAAAGAAAACACATGGATACTTTTTTCTAACCACATTTTTAAACGTGCCATACATTTTTCTTAAGTAGTACAGGAAAAAACATGCTTAAATAAACAGATCAAGATTCAGATTTTTTAATCTAGAATGACACGAGGCTGCGCAGATGAATGGCAGTTGGGGAAGTAAATGATCCTCTCCCTGCTGTGTGGCTGCAGTGAACCAGTGACTGGTTTCAGAGGTCACAGCAGAGACATGAGTGGAAGGAAAAGAATCAACGTACTGTTTCAGGTTTGGAAAGTAGCTTTAGTAAAACAGAGAACAAGATGGGTTTTTGGCAACATCATTCATACGAGGTGGATGCAGAACAAAAAGCAACAGATTCTGAGAGGTGTCTGTGCTAAATGTGCCTCGACCAAGTCAAAACAAAGGAGGGAACATCAGCAAGCTGGCAAATATCTGATGGATGGACAACAGGCTCATACTTGGAAATTAAACCAGCAATGTGTTTATGAAATTTAATTCTTGTGTTGTCATCACTTATTGTAAAACCCAGTGAGCATGGTGATATTTCATGTTCCAAACACATCCACCCTCCCCACTCCCACCCCATTATTGCCTAGTGTTGATTAAAAAAAAGATTGTAGCAGTGGTTTTGTAGCTAAGCAACAATAAAACATTTGTATCTTTAAGTCTAACTGGCAACCCATGTTGGTTTTCTGATAATCTATTTGGGGTTCTTGTCCTCTGTTTGTGGATGGTGAGGGAGGTCAGATCTGTCTTATTTTACAATCCTTATTTTATTTCTAGTTAGAGGATCTGGTTTGTTATTTTGACCTTAGGGAACTCCAATATTTTTTTTTCAAGATAGTGTTTAAGATGTTTTCTTTAAAAATATTTTTTAGGAAATAATTTTCATTGGTTATCATTGCAGAACTTCTATGTTACAGCTTTAATTTCCCCTAGACAATGTAAAAAGGCTGCAATATTATGCATCATTCCTTATTCTTACAGACACGATGAAAATAAAATCATGATAGGTGCGGTGATAGCAGCAGTCCAGCTGCACAACACTCTCCTTCCACTTCTGGAGATTTCCCCCCTTTGTACTAAATTCTGTACAAAGGAGTCTCCTTTATCACAGCATAGTGTGCTGCTTAGCAAACGAAGTCTGATATGAACTTAAAATGCACACAGTTTGAATGTGGTCGGTCAAGGTCCATTTCTCCAAGAGCTGTGATAATTTGGTGTTCAGGTAAAAATATAAGACACCTAAGAGTCACTCTGAAGGAGGGACACACCAAAATGTCTTCAAACCCTATTTAACAACCTGACCAAAGAATATGCACTGTTATTACTGTAATCAGAGCAAAACCTTCCCAAATAATCAGATAAATGAATTTGAAGGATCAGTAGTATAAGATGCAGCTTTTACCTTTATCATGGATTAGTGCATAATTATCTCTCAAAAAAGCATATAGTGTGCTTTAAATACTTAATATGTTGACAGTATTCCATTAACGAGTTTAAAATGTATAATATTTCTCATTTAGTTCAAACTAAATGAATTGTATTAAACCAGAATATGTTTATGCTCTAAAAACAATTGCATGTGCCTTACATTAAAGAAAAAAAAATATGTTCAGTTGTATGGAAAAGTGACTAACTTCTTATCAGTGCACGTGTCACAGCTGAATAGCAGCTTCATAGCTGTCACTCTGTGGACACTAAATTATACAATGGCACATGGACTGATGGGGACATTGATCTTGAAAAAGCCGCCTAGAGGACCACTGGCACGTTTTCTTAATGTCAACCCCTGTCACTCATAGCAAAGTTGTGCACTATGTCTTTGGGCAAGTCCTGACATGTCAGGGGGGTGCATGTTAATGTTAATGTTTGCCATTAAAATAAAAAAAACTGAGGCAGGGACAAGATTAATTTATCAGACATCACAGCAGAAAATAAATGAAGTTTGGGTGACCAGATTTCTGCAGCAAATAAACTATCCAAACCAACAAAACAGTTTTTTAAGAATATTACTATCACAATATTCCAACAATATTAGTTGTGCTACAAATCAACATGATCATTTATAATAACAATTATTGGGATCACTAATTTTATAAACATAATTGTTATAATTATAATTAACACTGTTATGTTTATTGTTATTTTAAAAAATCTCCAGATGCCAAAACTAAAATATTTCCTCCTCTCCCAGCACCTGACATTACACAGCTGCCAGATTTAGGATGATCAACCGAGTGTACCAAAATACAGCTGTACGCTTAGATTGATTGACCTATGAACAGACCAATCAGCAGTGAGTGTTGACATGCAGCACATTTATGAGGTTTTTATTTTATTTACAGTTTTGGTGTAGATGGTGAGATGTTTTACCATCTTATTGCAAAAGGTTACATTTGGGGACAAGGACCATCCCAAATCCAGACATATTGGCCTTTTTTTTTAGATATATTTGTGGGGATACAAGGCCCTGAAATTGGATGATCCTGACGCAATCATTGCAACATTAAGTGTATCAAATTGCCACAAAATGCAGCATTTGCACTACAGGATAAATATAAAGTAGAAATAATAAAGTTTCTATCTATCTATCTATCTATCTATCTATCTATCTATCTATCTATGCAACAGCAATTTGTGTATGTTTGTTCATGATATTAACAGTCGATCACACCATCAGTATGAATACAAAATGAAAAAAAAAGTCAAAGCAGCAGGGTACTTTAATCTCTGTTCAATGTGAATAAAAAAAGGGTTTAAAAAAATAAGGATAAATGTGTGAAATGGTCCCCAATTCAAAAGATTCTGAAGTTTGCAGTAGTGCTTCAAATCTGTTTTAACTGTCTTAGCCTAATCCACCTGCTCATACTTTTCGAGTATTAAAGCTTTTTAAACATATTGGGATATCATCTGATGATCTCATCAAATTAGAATTTTTTCTGTTTAATTAAAGAGTTTAGATGTAGAGCATGTCGACTCTGCCTCCTCTGTTATCCGTTACAAAAAGCATCAGATTGTGCTGTAAATCACGAACAGGTGTTTTCCAAATACTAGCTATCTAATTATTAAAAGAAACCTTACATTTCCTGACGTCTGAAGCAAAAACTGGAGTGATCTTAAACCGAGGCTGTTTCTCTATTTCTGTCATGTCGTGAAAGGTTGTCAGAGGAGTTTCCATTCAGACTGTAAAGGAGGTACGAAGAGGGAGGATAGCACTTATTTTTCTTTTTAATTAGCTCCATCTGAGGAATAATCCAGCACTAATATAATGGCTCGATTCATCTCCCACACCATCTGGTGAGAGAGCGGTGAACCTCTGGAGCTGATTGCTTTCCCCCGGTGCTGTGTCGGGGTAATAGGCTGTTCAAAGGCTGCTCTAGGCTCGGACAGCTGAGCAGAGGTGGGGCAGGAGCAGCTGGCCCTGGCGCCATCACCTGCTGCCTGTCAGAAACCTTTCGAATATGGTCCATCCATGCTCTAAGTGTATGTCGGTGAGTTTATGTGTCTGTGTGTGTGTGTGTGTGTACCTGTGAAACCTACTTGAGAGTCAACTTAAGGCACAGCACAAACTCCATCCACCTGAAGTCGACTGAAGAGAGAGAGAGAGAGAGAGTGAAAGAGAGAGCGCACATCATTAAGGCTCTCGTGAACATCTGGGAGAGGTGAGACAGGTGACAAATAAGCAGTGGTGTCTGGAGAAGATGCCAGTACTTCAGCTGGTTTGCACTTGTGCACCTCATGTCAAATGAGACAGCCAAAGAAGACGTATAATTTGCTGTCTTTAAATTGCTTTTTGGTCAACTCCTCACTGGCTGCCTGGCGGTAGTATTTCACACACTTGAGCTTAAGCTAAACAAACAGGTACCTTTTATTCAATCATTTCTTTTTTACTGAATTTCAAATACTATACTTCCGGCAGTGGTGGGGCTCAATTTGACAGTTTGACACATCCTAAGTCCTTCGTGCCAATCCCACAGTGCAGTGCACCCACAGCGTGTCTGCATCACTGACACCTGTTGACTGTGAGCAGCCTGGAGTAAACAAACTAGAGTTATAAATCATGTGGTAAGCTCAGAGGAGGATAAAGAGTATCATTTTACTTTATCCCATAAGAACTGTAAAATAAAAAAATAAAAAACTTCTGCATTGAGGAATAGTTTAACAGCAAAACAAAATCATCTTCTGACACTGACAAGTAGGGGAACTGACATTCTGATAAAGGTTTACCAGAACTTTATGCATTTTAATGTTTTATAACGGATAGTGATGGTGGATGACAAATCATCTCATCTGCCAATCAGGGGTCCATTAGAGAAAGTTTGGGAAGCACATGTTAATTCTCATAACAAAGCTCATTTACAATTGAAAACAGTAGCAGTTAAAGGTGTAGTCAGCGATGTGGGTGAAAACGAGTGGAGAGGTTGTTTATAAACAAATTTAGACCCGCCTCTCCCGTCATACCTCACCCCTCGCTCCACCCTCGAAAGCTGATGGACGTGCATCGTCATGGAAACGGCCATAGAAGCTGCGTAGCTGACCAACGTAGCCAAGGTAACCCTGACTTGTCAGACAACTCGACTGACAATAATGATAACATCACGACAACAGTACATTCTGGCAGATTAGACAATAAGATGTATGCCTGACGGCTGTTACTGTTATGTGAAGCATCACAAAGCTAATGTTGCTTACCTATCCAGCAGAAAGACGGCGACATCGGCGTCCGCTTTCAGGTCTTTCAATTGGCGGAGTTCCCTCCACCGTCAGAAAGCAACACCAATGTTGACCCGGGTCTTCGTTCTTTCATGGTCATAGCCCTTCTTTTTCACTTTCTGCTCCTCTGACCTTTTTCTTTTGGGCTGTTTTTCAGCCATTGCTACTGCACCTATTGTATCTCTCTCTTACGTTAACTCCGCACGCTACGCAACCTACAACTCCCCCTCCCCCCTCTGTCTGATCTGCGTATGAGTTTGATCGCCCCCTGGATGTGGGAGGGTTTTGGTAACTCGGCCCGAGCCACAGTATTTACCTGCTGAAATTCAGAGCCAAGGCTGTGTATTGAAACCAGACTTTTTTTCAACATGCTGTCAGTGGGGACATCTTGTGGATGGAGAGGAGAAATACGGTGAATTTGACAAATACTGCATTAGATTAGAAGATTAGAAGATCGCTGACTACACCTTTAATATAGATAAATTGAAGAATGTCAATATACCTAAAGTAATACTTAAAAAGATGACTGAATTTTCCAGTGGGTTATGTTTTAGCGGTAAAAAATTCAATTCAAAATCAATTTTGGATTCAGACCAATTCAGGATTCATAAAACATTGCCTGTTTGTCATGGTAGGGTGTTTATCTTCTTCTGATTGCAGTTCATTTAAAGGCTGAATAATATGGTCTGGTACAAAAAGCAAAATAAAGTGTACATAGTTTTAAACTCATGTATTTCTAATGTTTGATCCAGCTACTCATTAGATACACTGCAGACACCCGTAAGCAAAACAAAAAAAAATCACCTATACTTAAATATTTTTTTGTTTCATTAATGAAACTTAGAAACAACAGCTGACACACCAAGAACAATTCACCCCCTGAACAGATGGAGATGACGCTGTATACACAACAAAAAATGCTTTTCTGTGTTTGGTGAGAACTTTGTTCGAATTTCGTATGAAAGGAGTGTGTTTGAGAGTTGTATAAAAATGATTTCTAGAATGTTTAAAATTGGTTCTGAATCATTGTATAAATATTACAAAATTTAAATGTGTCTCATTTTCCTGGACACCTCTAATAATAACAGACCAATAGATTCTGTGCAAAGCTTGAGGAAATTGTTTTCAGTAGCTACAAATATGTACGTCAGTTTCCTGTGGATGTTCATCTCCATACACATCTAGTCTAGAATTGCAAGCTTCTCGAGGTACTTGCAAAGTTTAAAGCAAAAAAGATCAATAACCTGCACAGCATCCTTGATGCCTGTTCTCTGCTCCAAAAAGCAATCAGGAGAGGGGTTTCAGCTCTACATCTGAGTCATCTTTATACGAGTGCAAGCACCTCAGAGATAACCACATGCTAACAACTTGTATTTGTTTACATTCTTTGGTTTATAAAGCACACATTTCCTTTGATGCACTAACTGCACTAATCCTCTACTCATCTCACAACATCTAAATTTCTTCTTTCTGAAATTCTGAATTTCATGCAATTCTTTTGGCCTACAGAATGAAAAATATTCATAAGATTAACATTTGACCTTAGCTGAATCCCCAGGAACATCAAAAGCAACATGTTATTGAACCTTTTTTTTTTTAATCTTTGAGCTCATCAATCCTAACTTCACCGTACATTCAACTTTTTTCTTCAGCAGCACATGAAGTGAGCTATAGAGAACACAGCATATAATGCTCCTGCATTCAACATGAGCAAAGAACAGGCCAATATATGAACAAACATTTACAGAACAAATGTAAAATACCCGGCTGTCAATAAATAGCTACAGGGTTTTGTTTAGGAGTTTGAGAGTGACCAAAAATGCCACTACAAATATGTTATATATTGTGTAATATTATGATAGTACATAATATGCTACATGTTATATGACAAATAGTTAACTTCAAGCCCTGTATCAAGAGACCTAAAGCACATAACATTGACTCTTTTGCATTGTCACAGATAACATTACCAATTTTCTCCATTTAATATGTCATTATTAATGAAAATCTGTCTGACATCACTATCAGTTATCAGAAAACTCATCTCTATGCATGCAGAGTCTGTGTGTCTCCTGTATGCACACTCAGGCTGCAGATAACACTGCAGTCACACACATGCTGACATGAAGCTGAAGGCAGACACACAGGTGAAAGAGGGTGGGAGAGTAGGGGAAGACACTCTGCAAACTGGTCACAGGCGGGATTCGGACCTGGACCAGCAGAAGCAAGTACATGGGGTGCCTGGTTGCTAACCACTTCGCCAAACCAGCATCCCAGATGAAGGTTTTAAATGGTCATCTGAGACTCTCCTCTGGAGTAATGCTTCAGCAAAGGTAAAATACCTTCCACTTTTAAGGGCACTGAATTGATAAAATCTGAGAAACTACGAAGTACAGATTTTTCTGACTTTAATTGGAGGCAGAGTTCTTGTGTGTTAACATAGCACACACAGAGCAAAGGAAAAACAACGGCTTTTGTCACATCTGCAGTTTATTCAAGTCACAATTAGTCCGCTGAGTTTCAGAGCACTGATGCTCTGCTCCAGGGGAGGACATAAAGAACTGTTTAACTGAGTCGTAATCACTCAGCCAGGGGCGCTAACCACCTAAATGTCACCTAACAAAAAACGTTAGCCTGCAAGGCACAAATTTAGTGGCATATCTAGTGTTTCTGCAGGCTAGGATAACAAGTTTGTGTGGGCTCGGCTTCCTCACTGCACTAAAGGTGAGTACCAGGGGCTAAAGAAAGCGTGAAGGAGCCTCAGGTGTGGAAACACTTTTCAAGGGTCAAAACAGACAAAACTCACTTTATGCTCTGCTCCAAAGAGGAACTGAAAGGGTATAAAGCAGAGAATAGATTGTTAAAGATGATATATATGTAGGTTTAAGAGAGATTTACTTTGTGTGTGTGTGTGTGTGTGTGTGTGGTGGTGGTGGTGGTGGGGGTGGGGGGTCAACTCAAGTTTTTATTTGGTGCATGACAGCTAATGTAGGGAAAATTTAATAAATAAGTTCACAAATGAAACATAGTATTAATTAATAATTGACAAGCTGAGATAAGTAACTGACATAGTGTGGAGTTTTTGTGAGCTTTTTAAAACATGCCAGCTCTCATTTAAGGCCTTTATAGTAATCTTTGGTTGTCAGTGCCCTAGTATTTTTTGTCTTTAGATGCTTTGCTTTGATTTCCTTACCCATATTTCATGATGCATCACCTTTAAAATAGGAAGACAGACAAGAGGCTAAATTGAAACACTCGCATCAGCAGATGTATTGGCTTAAATCCAATAGGCTAGATTTAGGGCTGAGCAATTTGGACATCTCTTCATGTGTTTTATATAAATTATGGAACAAGATAAACATATTTTTTTCTGTGTGTAGAAATGATAAAAGTTCTAATTCTCTGATATCCATCCAGCAAAACACAAAAGATTGATACCTGTTTATCACTATAATTGTCACGTTTACATGAGAACTTTAATTCCGAATAAACCTAAATCCATTCTGATTTTAAATCTGCATTACATAATTCCTTATCAAGTATATGTTCATTCCGCTTAAAGTTCATTCTGGTTGTTCAGCGTATGCTCATTCCCTTGTCCTGTTGTTATGAAGCCGAGACGCTGACGGGAACAGGAAGGCTGCCTGAAGCAAGCATTGGACTCAATGCAAGCTGAGACAGTTTAGAAGATTTAGAAGTAATGAAAGTGTGGATGGACATTAAAATGTGGACCTTTTTAACGCTGCAGTGTCCGAGTTGGACGAGGTTTCCTTGACAGAGACGCTGAACTGGAATTTTTCATCGAGTAAACATAAATACGTCACTACGTTACGTCCGCCCCCGTCAGGCATTGAATAAACGTGAATTAATGTGTTCTCCATGTAAACCTTTATTCAGAATTAATATTTCCATGTAAACACGAAGGAGAAAACTTAAATTCCCAATTATTTAATTCTGAATAGTTGATTCCAAATTAAACATCATGTAACTGTGGCCAATATATGTATTTCTATCTATTATATATATATATATATATATATATATATATATATATATATATATATATATATATATATATATATACACATATATACACTCACACATATATATATGGAGAGAGAGAGGGAGAGAGACAGAGCTTATGTTTTAAAATATTTCTGTTGGACCACAGTTCAAAGCAATGTCTGATTTTCATGGGTTAATTTTCAATGAGTTTTTATCTCTTATTACTTTTTTCGGATCCAAGTTATTTCTGTGACCACTGTGACAATGTACTAACAATTTTTGCCACATCTACATATAAAAATATGAGTATAGCGCTGAACAAGTGCATTTAACCACTTGTAATAAAAATGAGAAAACAGTTATTTTGACAGAATTTACAATCTAGTTTTGAATTGAAAAATGTATTGTAATTGGACAGGTTTTTTTAACAGGATTGAGGAGTTTCAAACTTATTCTGCCTTTTATATCCAAATTTGAGATGCCTCTCTTGGCTTCTCTGAGAAGTCAAATTAATCAAGCACAACATTCAACCACTAAAACAAGTTTTCTGTTCAATTAAGCAAATAACTATAATTTGACATGTTAAGAGATACATAATCATTTTCTGTACTTTTTTTTTTTCAGTTTTTGTGTAAAGCAGTTCATTTGTAATCCAATTCATGGATATAAATATTTTAGCAATAAATATATAGTTTCAGTTAAAGAGCTTCTGCATACTTTGAATGGAATATCACAGAGTATTTTTGGTAATTAGCAATGCTGTTAACTTAGGCCAGCTGTGAGTGGTGGTCTAATAAATTTATTGAGCACTGTTTATATGCATGGCTTTAAATAACAGAAAATATTTCTGATCTCATGATAGGATCAATAAACTTTACATGCAATAATTTGCCAATAAAGATACTGTTCTGACAACAGATTATGTATTTAATTTTTAATATATCCACAGACCATTGAATGTATGTTAACAAAAATGTTTTGTTCCTTTACCAGACATCTTCATTTGATATTTTGAACATTAACTACTGAAGGCTATTGGGAAAAAATGTCTAACATTAATAAAATAAATGACCAAATAGTTATTCATAATAAAATGAAACCATTTAATAACAATATTAACAATAACAATACTACTACTAATAATAATACATTTTATTTAAGAGCACCTTTTATGACATTAAAGGTCACCTTACAAAAAATAAAAAATGCATTAAGATGGCATGAAAACAGGTATAAAAACAAACAATACAATTCAAAGACAGTGCAAAAGATCAGAGGGATAGGAGAGTTTGGACAGATGAGTTTTGAGTCTAGTTTAAAAGAGGGCTAAGGAGTCAGTGTTGCTGGGGTCAGGAGGGAGTGAGTTCCATAACTGGGGAGCCGAGCAGCTGAATGCTCGGCCCCCCATGGTGACAAGGCGAGAAGGGGCAGACAGATGGACAGAGGAAGAGGATTGGAGGGTACAGGCAGGTACAGAAATATAAATGAGGTCAGAGAGGTATGAGGGGCGAGGTGTGGATGGCTTTGTGTGTGAGCAGGAAGATTTTGTATTGGATGCGGTATGTGATGGGGAGCCAGTGAAGCTGCTGCAGGATGGATGTGGTGTGGTGAGTGGGTGGTGTCCTGGAAATGATGCGAGCTGCTGAATTCTGAATCAGTTGAAGTAAAAATAGATTAACTTTAGTTAACTAAACAAACTATATGTTTGTTATTCTCACTGTAAATAATCCTATTCAAAGTGTTAAACCAATACTTACATATGTTACAAATCAACATTAACTCAAACAGTAGCATTTAAAGCGGTTTCCTTGTATTCTTTTAGGGTGGTAACCACACTCACTACTGAAAAAAAATCTTAAGGAAATACTGTTATCATCCATCCATTCACCCATCCATCCATCCATCCATCATCTAGCGGGGATTGGAACTTCTACCAGCCACACAATCCAGTACAGTATATGATGCAGAGGCCATGATGTAATACAAATATCTATATTTATGTGTGCTCTGTGGACATTACATGTGCCTTTTACTGGAATCCTAGTAATTTGTATTCTTGTAAGTAACAACAAAGCCAGCAAGGAAAAGTTTTAAAGGACGCTCCAACTTATGACACCCAAATATAAGCTGTTCAGGAATCTTCTAAGTAAAACGTGACATGAACTGCATCATGTAGTTTAGCCTCAAGTGACAATTATTGCATTATTTTGAGAACTTCATCTGGCTGATTTCACCAAATGTGTATTTTCACAGCTGCTGTCACAGCTTTGAGGCTGTAGAGATTGCATAAAATCAGGATTGATACAAGTGTTGGCAAGAATTAACAGTGGGAGGAAACATGAGTGTGCTGAGAAAACCTATGCATGAACAACAAGACGAGACAAAATTAATACAGAAAGACCCTGACGGACTCTGGGATTTGTACCAGGAACCCTCCTGCTATTAGGCAGCAGCTCTATACCTGATAAACTGAGTCTGCCTTTGTTCGCTATTTGTCTATCTAGATTATTGTTAACTGCAAGAGCTGCCACAAGGCTGTGAATAAATAGTTTTTTGTGTTACTCAACATAACAGAATCATGTAAAATAGATTGAGACACATTGTCAAAACAGTGGTGAGTGCTAGACATGCTGTCACACACTCACACACACACTGGTGGGTTGGTGTGGATAGGAGCGGGGGTTATTGAGGGTATCTTATCTAACACTTGAGCAGCTTTATGGCTTCTAATAGGCACCCTGTCAGATTGAATTGTAAATATGGTGCACTATTGTGCATCCAGAGGTGTGTACATCCTCTGCTTCATTTACCTGATGCTAAGTCATGACCAAGCCGTTTATTACACCGTGCAATCCACAATTAAAATGGAGAGGCTGAAAAAGAAAAAGCCATTTGCTGTAGCCTGTGCTGCACTTACACACCAGGCACAAATTTCACTGTTACTTGAAAACTTCCCAAGCATGGAGCACATTATCATTTGATTTCCATCCAGAGTTCTCAATTAAAATTATACAGAGGTTGCATTTCATTACCTGAGCTCGGGGCAATTTGCAGGCCATTAAGCTTCAACCTGTATCAGTGGAGATGTTTTCCAGGTGAACATCTGGGTGTGAGGAGGCAGAGCATGAAATGAAATGCCCCTGGCTTTCTGCTCTGCCTTTTGTCCAAAAAGGGCCAAGGGTATTAGAACGCCATGCATAGTAAAGAGCATGTTTCTACGGGTGGCAACAAATTGGTCTGGGATCTGAAATGAAATAGAAAATCGACCATGAATGTTGGATACCAAGTCACTCATACAGCAAGCAAAAACACATAAAAAGGACATTTAAATATGCACTGCTGGATGGATTTGTATTGGTCAGACACATACATATACTGGAGTTCTTTTTCCATTATCGTGGTTTTCATGAATTAATATTTTTAGATAGTTTATGCAAAAATGTCAATGTACTTCCAAGATCTTGGGCAGGCATGCATGTGCTTTGTATAGTCTGATTATTTTTCTTGTCCTCCAAAGCTGTGTGACTTGTAAAAATGCAAAGCGTTCCTTGATGAATTCCTCATAAGGGATCCACATTCCAATAAAATTCTAATTGATTTCTGTATAGAGCCACAATAACGACCCACCATAAAGAATTTAATTCCAAGGGACCTTTTAAAAATCTGTCCTCATTCAACCCAGATCAAATGTTTTGATTTTGATAACAAGTTGTCCTCGAGTCTGCTGAGCTTTATCTTGTTTTTCTTGTTTGAAATATAACAATTTCAGTTTGAGCAAACATTTCTCTGAGTTCCTACAACAGACATCTGATAAATATTCCTTGTGCAGCTTTTGCACAGTGAGAAATAGTACTAAAAGTTTTCTGCTGACTGCAGAGGTAGAAAAAAAATCATTTTATCAGACTCTGATTTTAAATCATTTAAATGCCACAGTGAGGATGGCTACATGGACTTTGTTGGATCAAAATGTTGTCCTTGCTAAAGTTCACCACATTATCATGAGATTACCTTAATTTTGGTTTGAAAATATTTTTCTTTGGCTGCAGTTAAAATGTTATTCTCATCGACAATTAAGTGGGCTTTTTCCTTCGTTATTATTATAGATGCCTATCAATTAAAAGCCAAAAAGATCTAATCAGCTGATTGCAATGAATGCCTGTAGCCAATGTTGAAAAGCCTAGCTGAGTAGTTGACTGGTCGACTTTGCTGCTTTGTGATGACTCGTTTAGCTTGGTTGCATTCTAAATGCCAAACCAGGACCATAAGTAAAAATTGTGCCACAGCACGATAATAGAGAATAGATCAAAGTGCTGATGCACACACCTTACTTCTTGGAACACTGTAGGAGGAGAACACAAAGTTACATCCTGCTCTTGTTCTGTTAAAATGGGTTCAAAATGTCTGCAGCAAGAAAGGTATCAATTTTATTTTGAATTGCACTGTTACTTGCATCAAAAATATGAAATAAAAGACAAAATACTTAAAAAATATCTGTATCTTAAAGGGACTGTGAGGAATTTCTAAATAATTACAAAAAAGTCTCCCTTTTAGATATATGCCTGATCTAAATACACACTTTAAGATGAGTTTTATAGCATCAAAATAGGTTATCTATAAATGCTATTCCTTAGCCTTCCGGTCGGGTTGTACAGTGCTGGACTGACCTGGATACTCAACTTCAGGAACAAGACAATTAAAACTAGAGCAAATTTATATTATCTTATTTATATTACACGTCTTAGAGCACCGGGCTGTAAGTAGCGATATATAGCCAGCTACAAAACTACGATAAGTTTTCCAAAGACTGCTTGTTGTCACACATGAAAAACTACCTCTAAGTAACTAGAAAGAGATACATTACCTCGTCGCTTTGCATCCTTAAGTTGTTGAATAAGAAGTTGTAAAGCAATGCAATGAGTAAGGTCCTAGCAGCATTTTTATTAGCATCCCAACACACAAACACACGATTTGGCTCGTGGTGCATTCAAGTTGTAGGCAGAAGTAGGAATATTCGAGTTCCGAGTAGGAAAATGCAACTGAAATGTCCCCCGAGGTCTGAATTTCCTACTGGGAACTCGGTGAAACCTCACCACCCCCGAGTTGACAATCGAAGATGGATGCCCCCAGTGTGAACAGTTATTTAGCTTCTGTAATAATCAATTTATTTGCACTTCTGACTGGGGTGTGTTGCTGTAGATCAGCTGTATACATAGTATTGTTAGACTTATATTTACAAAAATGCTGCCATAGTGATAATCACATTCTTCATGTGATATTTGTGAACAACAACGCAGGGCGTGCTAATGACAGCTAACACTAGCCTGGTAGATCGGGATATTTTCTGACTTTGTAACTGGAACGCTGATAACTCTGAGATGATGTCACTCCCAGTTCCGCGGTTACTGGAACGCAGCATTACGACAGTTGCCGCGCAGGCTCATGGGTAGCAGAGTCTTTTACGTTGCCGGTAATAGATTCTCCTCACAGTCCCTTTAACATTGTAATATAAAGAAAATAACTAAAAAATCATTTTTTTTTTGTAAAAGTACAGCTTACTTTTATAAAAATAATTTATATACATGTAATTTTGCATTGTGTGATAATTGTTTACATATAGGCAACAAAAATATAATATAATATATATGCATAATAATTGTGACTGTAATTATTTTCCGTTACAAAAGCAGCCCTAATTAGGATTTCATTTACTGCACATTTTAGGTGCCATGTAACGTGGCTTTCCACTTGTGAACTTGTCAGTCCAAAAAGGAAAATAAATTATGGGGATAAAAAAAAACATTTTATGCACTGTGTCCACTCTAAATGAAAAAGTGCACATGTGCTCAGACAGTATGACTTAGTTTTAACCGATTATACATATATATAGCCTACATATGCTCCTGAAAATCACCATTGATGCTTAACATTTCAAAACAATCATTTGAAAACCATGAAACACTATAGTTTGATTTTATATGTAAAATATTTGTACAGAAAATTAGAACAAACTGCCTTCTTATCTGATGTTAAATAATCAACATGGTTGCAGAATGAATTACTTACTCTATATCTCCTGTAAGATATATATATTATGTCATAAAAATAATACCCTACCAAATTTTATCCTGCAAAACATATTCACTTTTTATGTACATTTGATTTCAAATCAAATGGAAGAGCCAGTACTTGTGAGTTAAGCTTAAAAAAAAGTCTTATTTTCTTCCTCATTTGCATAACTAGAGCTTCATGCTAACGTTTGATTCATATTTTTAAAGAGAAATAATGGAATATTTTTGCTGCCTTTGCATCAGATACAGCATTTCTCATTACATTTGACAGCATGTCTTCTCATGAGGAATAACACTGTCTGGCTTCTTTACATAAGAGGCAATAGAGCTGCTTTATCAAGTGCTTCTGTGTTTGCTATAGAGTGCCACTCTTTAATCTCGTGTACTGAAAAGAAGAGAAAAGAATAAAAAGCTGGTCTAATATCTTTCATGAAAAATGATGGAAAAATATCAAAAACCCCGTAGCAAAAAGCCACATCTAGAGCAGGGCAGCTTTGGTGTGTCTCTTTTCACACTGTTGTGAATAATAACATTTCTTTGTTGGGGATTATAGGTCCTTGCTACAGGGTGTTCCAAATAATTTTTTGCTTGTGACAGCCTGAAAACAGCTTTGAGTTTGTCAAATAAGTGCAGAGCTACTGTCTAAAGTCATGCAGCTAACATTCTAAGATCATTTTCCTAAACACTGTGGCGGCTGCGTTAAGAGAGCCCCAACACAAACTAGCTTTTCATTCTGTTATCATCCTCCAACAGTATGGGGATCTCACTGGAGATTTGCGTGGTACAAGTTGTATTCTAGATGATATGCAGTAATCAGGCCCTTTGAGTCTCCGTCTGTCTCTCCTCCTCTCTCTCCAGTCAGTCTCCCTCTCTCTCTTCTTCTCCTTGCCCTCACTAAAGCTGGTGAGCCCTCAAGTTTTGCAGTGTTTTAGCATTACATCATTCCACATGGCACATTATTAAGCTTTTGGGAACTGGGAAGACAGCCCATGCCTTCAAATTTGTCATTGCATTGAGCTCCATTGTTGTACTGAACAGATGAATCGCATGCTGACCAAACGTGTGTTAAGCTCTGGGAAATAATTTATGCACAGTTTTCTTTTTTTCTCTCCATTACAGCACTCAAAGGAGCGGTGATGTGGTAAGTAGTCAGATTTTGTCCCTTTATGTCAACATTGAAGACACATAGGTAAGGGGGCATGGCCTCCATCCTCCTGTCCAGCTATCTGCCCATATGATATTCCCTCCAGGTAGGATGGCATGACGACGCTAAGTGATGCAGTGGAATTTATTGTCTGCACTGCGGCAGATTACCATTGCTTAACATGCCACACAGGAGACTTAAAGAGGCAGCACCTTTTGCTGTGTTGCATCCTGCTGGCAACTATGTTGGAAAGCCTGAGGCATGCTGGGAAGCTAGGTCTTTATGCATGGTTTCCTGGTTGTGAAGGACAAACAGTGCAGAGGCAGAAAGAAAAGAAAATATCGAGCATACAAAAATGGAATTCACCTTTTGCTCTGGAAATATATTAAGAATTAGGTTGTTAAGTTTGTTTGTGTAATTTTGTCAGGTTTATATTCAAGGCTTAAAGAATTTTCAGAAAACTGGGCAGTGTAATGTTTCATTAATTACAAGTCAGTTGTTAAAATGTAGAAATTTGTTATTCACTCCAATAGCTTACATATTAAAAAGAATATAAGTAAAACCAGAGAAATCTTCATCTTGTTGTAACAGGATGTTCCTTAAACATAACTTTTATCATAACTGTGAAAACACTTGGTCTACTAAGTGCAGGACACACTGGTGTGCCGTAGAACTTGTAAGTCATCACATCAACATGTCATCAGTAAATTGTATATCTATTCTGAGAGGCTTATGGCACTAGTAAACATGAGCTTCACGTCCGTCATCTTTGACTATCTTCATCATATTTTATCTTGTTATGATTTGAAGTCTCTCTTTAACAAAAACATTCCGCTTTAAAAAGGCTAACAAACGGTTCCTTGTCATGGATAAACTTCTCACAATGAAAGAGAGAAGCTCAGTGAAGTGAACGTTCTGGTATGGCCCTTGAGCAAACTGGGGTAGCTCACAAAGAAAAACAGAAAATCAATTTTTGAAGATCTTCTCCCACATATGAAATACATAAAACAAAAAAAAAGGTTTTTAGAAAAAAAGTAGGATGTATCAGTGCAGGTGAAGGTTACAGCTGGTTAATTTCTAATCCTCTTCATTTATGGATGAAGTGAGAGCCCCCTGGTGGTGGATTTTTACACACCATTTAGAAAAAATAACTTTTTTTAGGGTCTGGCCTGTGGTTTTCAAAACTTTCCTGCCAAATGCACACCACTGTACAACAAACAACTGTCAATGAATCTCATGTTTGAGTCCTTGCAGAATAGTCCCCTCCACATGAGCTACAGTATCTGGCTAGCTTTTAAATGTGTTTTTAGATCTATTAGTGCTTATCAAAAATGACTAACGACTGTATTACTCAGGAAATATCGAAAACTGGATATTTTTACATTTCTACCCCAAAGCAGATTTTTCTCTCTTTCTTGGTGTTACATTTAAACACCTCATGGTTTGCCAAATTGCCTTTAAGCTGACATTGAACATATGTTACAATGCGCCAGTTTGTTCAATTTAAAATAAACTTTAAATGTGCCAATTTCTACACAGATTAATGCAATTTTGATTGAATGACTTGAACAAACAGAACTCACAATTGTCTTTTTGTCAAGCTAGTGGTCTAAAAGCCTTTGGTTTAGTGTCAATGTGCAAGAAGCTCAAGAAGTTATAACTGATGAGAGTAAACATTTTGATTTATGGGTCCTGGAAAAGTGTCTTAATTTCAGTCTTAGGCCTGTTCTATAGTTGACGTGTTTTGTGAGTTGCAAGTGTCCACACAGTAACTGTGACATCGCATAGTTTAACAATATTAGCAGACAAAGACAACACCAAGACCAGAGATGTCCTGATACGTTGTTCATCAACTGCAGGCCCGGGGGCCCTCCATAGCTTCCTATCTGGCCCCAAGGGTATTTTTAAATTCAGAAAATGAGCAGAAGGAAAAATATGCAGTGGTTTTTAGGGTATCTTTTAGTTTTTACATATCTACAATTATGGACACAACCTAAAAACAACTGGTATTGAAACCGTTTTTGCAAGAGAGATTTCATTTTAATCGGATGACAGCCATTGTTAAATCTAGAGAAACATGTAAGAAGTGACAAACTCATTTGGGCAGTCATCCATCTCAGTTTAAGGTAAGGGTGCACCGAATATTCGGTGGCCGTATATATTCGGCCACCAGATAGTGCAAAAAAAGCCATATTTCAGCCTTCGGTGGAGTGGGGCAACAACAAGGCCGAATAGTATCCCCCCCTCAGTAAGGGTCAGAGACTCTCTGATCCACCCTGCCGAAATAACACTGTCACGCGGGGTTAAACTCTTGACGAAGCTCCGCTGCACTCGGCCGTATAACTTGAATGAAAAGCCGACGGCTGACCCGCAAATAAGTGGAGAACGAGTGACTAAACTGTATTTCACAGAACACACAGCCTGGTCTTTGATTTTAAGTTTGCCATCAACGGTGTAGAACCAAAACTACTTCCACACAGCTCTCCACAGAACAGTTAAAGCTGTTTATGTCTCCACTCGGAGCGGAAACTCTTTGGCTCGAGAGAGCAGCGGATGTGTCTGAGGGACAAGCTGCGCTCACAGCGCCCACTGTTGGATGGAACGGTCCACTGCTCCAGGCCTGATGTGTCGCCACACTCAATATTTTACATTCAAATATTTATTTACAATTCGATTACGGATATTTATTCCCATATTTGATCGGTTATTCAAATATTGAATATAAAGTGACAGCTTTAAAGCAGTATTGTCGGTATTATTGGTCTATTGGTATATATCCATCATTGTACATTCATATTTTTTAATGCATGTTTTGTTTTGTTTGAAGGCTTAATATGAATGAAAAACTTTGTTGGGCTTTTTTTGAAAAGCAAAGGCTACTGGAATATTAAAAAATGTCATAATATTTAATAAACAATTACTTTCTTTTAAAAACATGTCTAAAAATGTACTCTAAACTATTAATGCACAATCAAAAAATATAGTGAACTACTCTGCCTCTGCATTGGATATTCGGTATTCTGTATTGGCCCAGCATTTATATATTGTTCGGCTTCGGCCACAAATTTTCATTTCGGTGCATCTCTAGTTTAAGGCATACACCTATGGAATTTCTTACCATCTGAAATTAAATCTCAACAGAACTTAAAAAGTTCAGTGCAAAAGTTAAACAGTGGCTTAAACAGCAGCAGAAATGTGAACATTAATTTCTCACAAGTAATTATCAGTTTACTATTTTAATAATCTTTAATGTTAAATGTAACTTGTGTTTTAGCTCTAATTTACTACAGCTGCGTCTATCTATTCATGGTACTTATTGACTATATTCACTGTATTACTCTATTTGTAAAATTGTATCTGTATTCTGTATAATTCATTGTACTGTAAATCCTGACCAGGGACAAAGACTGCAAATTAGCTGAAGCTAGATGTCTTATATACGTTCACATTTTCCCATTGTGGCAATGTTGTATGTATCATCCCTGTCAAATAAACATTAAATAAATGAATTAATTAATAAAACATGATAGCAAAGAAGAGGCCAAAAATCTTAATTACCCCACGTGGCTGGCAGCGGTACGTGTGATTCAGACTGATCTCACCTCTAAAGGTAAACAAATACACTTGGAAAGAAAAATGATGACAAGTTAGTTATACCAAAACATTTATGTCATTTTTTTTTTCCAAATTCCGGCGCCCGTAACTTAACTCAAGCAAAAAAACTGGCCCTCGAACAAGTGTAGTTGATGACCCCTGCCGTATGCTCTAGGTGGGACTTTTTGCAGACACTGTCCCTTACAGTTTGGGAGAATATCTGTTTGATACAATGTGAAAGCCACTCAGAGGATAAATATTCCAAATGTTCCCGTGACATGATGCCATTCGATGCAGTTTATGGCTGCCTCAGTCCAAAAGCACAGCCGAGTTTTTGACCTGCTTATTCTGTTCATCATTAAATCTTAAAGCTTTTTTAAGTTACTGATTTTACTTCTTACTTGTATGGAAGTAATAGCATTTGAAGTGCTCTAATAAATAAAAAATGCATCTATCAGTTTCTGTGTACTTGTTGTAGTAATGGCTGAACAAATTTTTGACACTGACCTGGACATGTGTCAAGGCACAGCAGTGTGCTCTGCTACACCATTTGGGACTGAATTGGCAATATGGCTTGAAATTATATCAATCATGATTTCAAAAATGATCTGTCCTGCTTTGACACAAAAACTGCAAGAATAGACTTTAAAAAGTTCTGCTTTCCTTTTGGGGTTAAATGACATTTTTTTTTTCTCTTGTAGTTCCTTGACTTACATGTTCTAGGTTTTTATTTTAATTTGTGAAAGAATGAAAACAATTCTACAATAAAAACACTGATGTTTGAAAAAAAAAAAAGGTACTGGCTCTTTTGTCTAATCCACAGTCAACTGTAACTTCGTTTTAAAGTAATTAAAATCCCATTCAATATGCTCTAATTATTGGAGATTATTGTCCTACTGAATATTTTCTGCAGCTTAGCTGCAGTGTGCTGGGAAATGTAAGTGTAAAATGTGGGTCTGTAATGATGAGGTGCACATACTAAAAGTGGACATGATGAATGTGTTTGATTCACCTCAAGCAACCTTTCTGCCTTTAAACTTGACACAGTTCAGTATTCCCTCCAACTCCATCCAGTAACAAAATACAGATTCAGAGTAAATTATTTAAGACCTCTGCACGTCAAGCTGTGGAATCAGGCATGAGCCTCAGGATGAATCTGAGGGGAAAGTTCTTTACCAAGCTAAAGGCTGTGTTACAAAAGACCCAGGCTACTTGCAGCACAAGAGGTTTCCAGGCAAAGAAAAAAAGGTGTAGTAAGATGGGAATTAATCTTTCAAGTTTTTATCTGCATGCTTCCACTATCAGATTCAGACACAGGGGCTATAGGAGGATAAGAAAGGTTTAGTTTTTGTCCACCGTGGGCAATCCTCCTGGCAGTATGGCTTCCTTGTGGGTTTTTTGCCTTTGTGATGCTGATTGCCTGGGGTGAAGCAAGAAACAAAATGTTCTAAAAATTGATTATATCAACCTCAGTGCGTCTCTGTTCAGATCATATCTGTGGGTAGATACAGATTTCTGCCTTCAGCCATAGCAGAGGTGTTTGGTTTTAAGGGATAACTTCATTAAACTTACAAGAAGCATTGCTTTCATGCTTTCATTTTCTTCCTTTGAGTGAGTGCTAATCAATCAGTTGAGTTTATGAGTCAGCTTCTCTGACAAAAGCAGAGTGAGTTTTAGGATAATGCCAGATTAAAAAACAACTGGAGTGAGTTTTACAGCTTTAAGAGCGTTTTATTGTTGAGTGTGAATGTCTCCTGGAGGATGGATTAGGTTTGAAATTGTGTTTTTTTTTTTTTAGTGCAAGTCTGTGTCTTAAAAAAACATGCTATGAATAACAAGGCGGTGAATTAAAGATGCATCAAAAGCAGTTACCATCACTATTTATTATTTTAACATTGTTTATTTAAAGGAGACATATCATGCTTGATTCTCCTTTTCACTATGCCAGACTAGGATGCCTGTAAAGCATTTCTGCCCTCAGTACAAGTCATTTAGTTCCTTCATTGCCTCACAATAGGGTTCTCAAAATCCTCATTTTGGGCCTTTATGAAGTGCTCGTTCAAACGCTTGGTCTCAAGGATGACCTAAAGTTACCTCGCAACGTCACAGCCCTTTGTGCTCTGATTGGTCAGTTCTGTCAGAGCTGCCGAGAGGGTTGAGCCAGCCTGTCCTCCTTCTTCTACTGCATTTTCCGGCAGGCTCAAAGCAGCAACCGCGTATTGAGTCCCTCTACAGGCCAGAGCTGGTAATGAGTGAATGTGAGCGAGGGAGTTTTATACCCCTGCTGGTGGATGTGTTCCTCGGTGAGGGTTTGGGGCTAACGAACATCACAGAGGAGGAAGTGTTTTATCAGATTACTCTAATAAAAAGAAAGGTACCTCGTGATATGACGACGTATGAAATCTTGCGGACATCTCGCAATGACCTATTTTCAGAGGCATTATATCTCGTTCTAGGACAGGGGTCGGCAACCTTTTCAATCAAAAGAGCCATTTTGCCCGTCACGCCCACCAAAAAAATCTGTCTGGAGCCACAAACACATTTGAACCTTAAAATGACGACAGCAGCACCTGCTGACTCTACATTATAATGACATTAGATCTATAAGCAAATTTACCACCTGACATGACTGCTCTGTAATGGACCATGTACTTTTATTGCTTTAACTTGACATTAGTGTTATACCATATTATTTTGAAGTAATTCATTAAGAACTAAAATGACAACAATGGTTTGTTTACTTTGATTTAAAGGTTTGTCAACAAAAATAACCATCTATTAATATTAGCCCTGTTAACACTGTTATTTTCATTTTTTATTTTGTTATTGTTGTTGCTCCGTTTTTTTTTTTCTACAGGATCCGGTTTTACTTGCAGTAGAGAAATCCTAAATATTTATTTGACATCATCAGGCGAGATGGGGGTCAGTAGGTCTTCTCCTCACATTTTAAATTTAAATGATTTCTTTCCTGCATTCTGATCATTATTATGCACAATTTTATCATAATCATGAAGAAATCTTGTGATTCTTGAGGTGCTTTTCGACATCTCATCAGTGTTTTAGAAGCTTATCCCACATAATTACTCAATATTTAGTTTCATGCCAATTTTGATGTGTCATAAAAAAAAGATATGCATATAACACAGTTACTCACACACCGAGTCTGTAGTTAGTGAATGAGAGATCATGTGAGGGGGACTGACTGACTGCAATCATAACACAGCAATGGTAATAAAAAACATCCACCTGATATTTTTGTGTAAAAATCCCCCGCTTCATCAACGCCGTCACAGTTGCGCTGAATTATCGTCTCCCCGTGTCTCTCGTCTTTTCCAAAACTTTATCGTCGACATGCCTCCATTTAAGAAGTTTGAATCTCTTCACAGCAGCAGTTAAAAGTTTGAGAGTTCATCAAAACATCTTCATCAGAACTTAAAATGAACATCAAGTGAGCTCACAGCTAAAGATGCCGCAGCATCCTGCTCTAACTCCGACCTGCTGAAGGTCACGCAGAGGTCATGGGAGGTGCACACATGACGCAAAGTTCACGATGTAAAAACCAAGAAATTGTCATTAAAAGAAAAAAGGCAGATGGTGCTAAAACATGCAAAAATAACATCAATTAATTAGAGTTTAATGCAAGTCAAAGAAGATGTTTTTTGCTCTTCTGACCTCTGAGTCAAAAGAGCCACTGGCGAGGGGCAAAAGAGCCGCATGCAGCTCCGGAGCCATGGGTTGCCTACCCCTGTTCTAGGATATCAGAAAAATTAAGGGGGTGTAAGGTCTTGTTTGCAAATGTATTATATTATATGTAAGTATTAAATCATGCATCAGCATGATATGTCTCCTTTAATTGTTTTGCCTTCCAGAAATCTTCTGTCGATATTGTGGATTGAGAAACTCACAGAAGTAGAGGATTATATTTTTGCTTTCCTTTTTATTGTTTAAGGTCTCTCTGTATTAAAGCACTTTCACAGGGAATTCAATGAACACAATAAACAAGTATTTAAATAAAAAGACAATGGGATACACTTTATCTTCAGTAATCTACATAAGCTTAACAATAACACAATACAGATGTGTTATGATGAATACGAATATAAGCATGGGGAAATAATGATATACCAATATATATCCCAATGTTGAACAGAATACTGTATTAAATTTAAAGGACAATGCACATATTTGAATAGTAATAGAAATTAAGGAAGCTTTTAAAGATTTAATCCAGCCTTTGTCTGCTAGCTAGCAGCAAAAATTCAGCCATTTGACATTAGCTTCACCAAGGAGTTTGTGTTTGCCAGCTAACTTTTTTTCTGTCTGTCTGCTAACAAGATAACTCAGCTGTTTACCAACTCAAGTGTTTTCAGGTTACGTTATTTGTACCAGTAGGTAGATTTGGTTGCAGGGAGAGTTGGTTTTTACAATAAAATACAATAAACAAACACACAGAGTGCAGATGCACAGTACGTATTAGGCAAAAGTAAAGGTAAAGTGCTAAGATGCTTTTGGTGCGCAAAGTTCCACTTGAAAATAAAAACAAGTCAATCCTTATAAAATCACAGGATCACAACATCATAATAAATAAAAAGGGAATCACTATAGGTGTGATTGGAGCTTCTCAAGCTGCTCCCTGTACCCCTGAGAAATTACAATAAGCACATCGGCCAACAGGCATCAAGCAACAAAGAGAAAGACACAAGATAAAAGTGATACTCACACACTATGTCTTATTTCACTCTATAATGACTGTTGAGACAAAACTGTTTCTATTGAGCTTTGTTTTATACTATACTGGAACTAAAAGTCTTCTTCCAGAATGGAGGAGCTGAAATTCACCAAACAAAGGGTGGGACTCATCTTTTAAAACTGAGCCAGCGAGCCGCTCCACCTGCCTGGAATAGGCTCCAAGGTCTCCAGACTCACCTGCAGCTCTCTGATCAGCTAACTGGACCTCTTTGCTATCTGGTTCAGAGAGTTCACAGAAAGGTTTTCAAAGGATTAGTAAAGTTGTGTCTAATCTGATCTAATCTAATGGATCTGGATGTCATTTTCAGAGAATGTGGGTCATGGTACAAAGTGTAATTAGATTTTGGCGGTGATTTAGATTCATATGCCAATCCAGAAATATTTTAAAGTTTTGACAACATGGGATTTTACACATATGGTATCCGCAGCATCCAATTTTACAGTAATAACTGAGCTGACAATTGTCAAAATGCCTTGTCTACGGTTGTGCTTCATTAGAAACTGAATTTCTTGTTCTTAAATACTGTGGGTTCCTGATGTCATAAATAATTTTTAATAGTAAAGATGGATCATGGTTTATCTTCTGATTAAATTATTGCAATACATTATCATATCCCCGTATTGGGATACTTATGACACAGGATGCATCACATGGGGATGTTCCAAGTAACTCGAAAGGTAAGAAGCTGTCAGAAGCAAAAGTTCATAACCCAAATGATTACCATTATTTGAAACAGCTCATCACATTCATCTATCACAAATTGACAGTTTTGTCACATTTTGTGGTAATGTGTGGCATTTTGAGAAGCGTATTCTGACATGACACAAACCACCACTCACATGGCTATCTACACCAAAAATAACCCTTTAAAATACTTATTAAACCAAATTCAGTCATCAGAAAAGCCATAGTCTGGATTAACATTTTTTGCCTGTTAAATAACTGAATGTCATCAACCAACCTTGAACAGCCCATGCACATTGCACATACAAATCACGCAGTGACGAAACATTTCTATTCTGTAAAATCAACATGCTCAAAATGCTGAGGGGACAGGCAGGACCTATTAAGTGCAAGTCCAACAGAAAAAAACTCTCCCACCCAGCACAGATGTTCAAGACCACAGAGGGAGTAACGTGCAAGTTGAAACAGTTCTGTAAAGTGCCACTACTTACCCTTCTCAGGCCATTGAACAAGGAGAGCAGGCCTTCAGAGTGCAGCCAGAGTCCTGTACAGAATCAACAGGGCACAACATGTAACGGGTAATGTGGGACTTTTTCTATCATTTGAGAATCACAGCACAGGCTGGGGTAATAAAACCAGAACTCCCTTTTCTGAAATGAACAGAAAAAAACCAGCATCAGAATTTTTTAACTGCGGAGACAGTCTAAATATCTGACAACACCTGAAAAGTTTGATATTTCCTTTTAAAGAGCCTACTTCATTTTCAAATTCATGACTGAATTTCCAGTTCCCAGTTTTTACTTGAAAAATATTACATTTCCTCCCACATCATTCTGTCTTTATTTCTTGTTCCTGGGTCATGTCAGTCTACTCTGGTTCTGTCTCACTCTCAGATGGTTAATTACAGGTAAGGTGTTTTGTTCAAGAGCTGGACAATTAATCAGGTTTCATTTTCAAATACAACACAGCCTCTCACAATTATGAAAACGGAGTATTTGAGATTAAAGATTTGTGTTCAAAGGAATGTGTTGTCTCATCATGAAAAAATACAGTCAGAGCTAAATGATAATTACCAAAAGCATTTTTTTTTCTGTAATGAAGAAAAACAGTTTCAGAAAGTAGAAGTCTGAAACAAAATATTAGCCAATTTATTTATTACCAAAAAAAATCTGCTCTAAAGTGTATAAAAACCATCGGGAACATCCCTGTTTTTTGTTGAAATCTTTGTTTGAAAGAGTGTCTTTAAGCTTCAATATCTTTAAGTGGATGGTACACAAAAGGAAGGAGGAGGCTGGAATTGAACTTAGGCTGCCCATACTGAGACAAGAGTCTCCTCCATACATCACATGCATGATCACAAGGCCAAACCTTAAGTTGATCTTTACACAAATTAAACAACATGTGTTTGTCAGGATATGTTAAAAAAATAAAGAAATTAACAAAACAAGGAGAAGGACCTAAATACATATAACGCAAAAAGACTTTATTATACACTAAAAATGGATCCAAAACCCAAAACTAATTTCACACCAGAATCCAAAAGGCAAAACAAAATCTCTAACCAAAAGTTACAACTCAAAAGTGGGG